>CM077027.1:100792423-101392423 GCA_039090855.1 Macrothele yani
ACACTCCACCAACGTGACCTCGCTTCCTTGGCCAGATAGGTCACTTGACCTCAATCCTATCGAGAGAGATGTTCGAGGCTCTGACTCCCCTCCATCAAATCTTCGTGAACCGTGGGAGCTTGTTCCGGGGCCGTGGATCCGTATGGCTTCCCAACACTTTGTACGTCTTCAACATCCCACTGGGGACCACATCGTGCAACAAGACAATGCACCGTGGCATCGCTCCCGTACTGTATCCGAATGGTTGGATGAACACTCCACCGACGTGAGCTCGCTTCCTTGGCCAGCTAGGTGTCACCTGACCTCAATCCCATCGAGCACATCTGGGATGCCATCAAGAGAGATGTTCGAGGATCTGACCCCCCCCCCCACATCAAATCTTCGTGAACTGTGGGAGCTTGTTCAGGGATCATGGATCCGTATGGCTTCCCAACGCTTCTGGTGCTGGTGTCTTGTCGAGTCCACGCCAAGACGAATCGCCGCCGTCATCAGGGCGAAAGGTGGTGCTACACGTTACTAGACAAGTATCTCTAATTCAATTGCTCTTCAGTGTGTGTATATATATAATTGTCCAATTATTTAAAAGGCAAATCCATTATACTTCAGTGACTTTCCCCTTAAGCATATTTTGATATTATACAATTTCTGTCTGTGAACACCTGAAAACCTTTCTATAGAGTAACCACTAAAATGATGTATAAGTACAATGGACTGCTAAATATTAGCTCAATAGATGAAAATTAGATTTTTCCTTCATTATGGTTATAACTCTAGGATTAAATGATGGAAAGGTACATAAACAGTGATGGTGGCTATGAGGAATAGCATGTCTTTTTCATAATCCTGAAGCTTTAAAATTTGATGTTCATAACTCCCACTAAAAGATTTTTAGTAACAAATATAAACTACTTTCAGTCCACACTAATATACTACCTTATCTACTGAAAGCTAATTACTTATTTTTCATAACAAGTAAGAGATGGTCGTTGCAAGAAAGAACAAAGATCATGCACCAATTTTGAATCCCCCCCCCCCCATCGGATAAAAGGATACCAGATTAGCCAGTGCTTAAGCTGATGGCTTTCTGAATTGCAAGAAGATATACAAAAGTAAAGTGATCAAAACTTAAAAGGCAGGGAATTACAAATTCGTGGATAGGTGAGAGACCACTGCACTTACTCACTCTCTTCTCAGCTGCCAAGAAACTACCAGAAAGCTAAAAGCTGTATCCAAGATTGAAGGAATATATTGTCTACCTTTTGAAATAACTTATTATCACTAAAATGTACCACTTTTCATTTCCAGAATAATGTACAACTAAACTCACTAACTTTGCATGAAGTTCAAAAAAATTAAACAAACTCTTCCTTCCATGAAACATTGTTCTCATAACTTAGAGGTACAAGGTATTTACTGCTTCATATACAATTGGGATGTAAGGTCAGGTGATGCGTAACATCACAGCCTCTCCTTGACAAATGTTAACCCCGCCTTCTCGTGGTACATCCTGTTCCCACTAAAGGGGCTCTGATGACCGCCAATAGCGGTATAACTATACCATCGGGATTACAGGAAATGCTATCCCATACTCACCAACCCGCTTGGCCAGCGTGGTGAGTTATGGCCAAACACCTCCAAAATGACTCTACAATTTAAATCTTGGCCCTCAGTCTCCGGCAGCTGGAATGTAATTGGCCAAGGCAGCGGCCAGTGCGACATGAAGGCAGAGGGTGCTAAGAATCCCCGGAGGACCGGACTAGGCTGCCATCTGATGCTGACCTTGGCTACGTATAACGGACGCTCCCTATCTTCTGATTCAAGGCTTCTTGAATTGGAAGAGGAACTACAAAGGATCAAGTGGGACATCGTCGGGCTAAGTGAGGTAAGGAGAAAAGGAGAAGATCTCATTGAACTGAAAAGTGGACATCTCTTCTACTATCGTGGGACAGATACTGGCAGAACTAGTGGTGTTGGATTTATAATAAACAAGAAACTGAAGGATGAAGTTGTAGAAGTTGAAAGTTCCTCTGACAGAGCTGCACGACTCGTTATCCAACTCTCGAGAAGATACCAGGCTCAGATTATTGAAACTTACGCACCCACCACAAGTAATGCTGAAGAAGAAATTGAAGAATTTTATGAGGAAATTCGTGATCTAAATAATAAAGGTAAGCAGCACTTGAAGATAATTATGGGAGATTCCAATGCAAAAATAGGGCAACGGCAACAGAATGAAACTTCAGTAGGTAAATTCGGTCACGGCAACAGAAACCAGCGTGGAAATACTCTCATAGAGTTTGCAGAGGCAGAAGGGTTTTTCATCTTGAACTCCTTCTTCAAGAAAAAGCCACACAGGAAATGGACATGGAGACATCCAAATGGGACGACAAGTGAAATTGATTTTATTATGTGTAACAAAAAATTCATCATAGAAGACTGCAGTGTGCTAAACAAGTTCAACACAGGTAGTGACCATAAATTGGTGAGATGTAAGATGCACCTCAACACTAAACTCGAACGTAGCAAGCTCATAAGACAAACAAAATGTATTGACATAACCAACCTTAAAAAACACCATAATACCTTCAAGTTGGAACTGAAGAACAGATTCTCTGCTTTAGAAGGCCTAACATCGGAAGAAGTAGATATTTCTGAAGTTAACAGAAAAGTAACCAAAGCTCTTATGGAAACAGCAACAAAATTAGCTGGGTCTAAGAACAAATTGCATGTGAACAAATTATCAGAAAAAACCAAAATGTTGATGCAAAAAAGAAGAGAGATGAGGACAACTAAAGAAGATGCGACTTCTAAAGTGGAATATATAGAGCTATGCAAGACAGTACGAAAAAGTATAACTGAAGACGTAAGGAAATTCAACTGTGAACTAGTAAGGAAAGCAATTGAAAACAACCAAAGCCTAAAGATAGCAAAGGGACATCTCAGTAAGGGAAAAAAAAACAGATTATGGCACTGAGAAAAGAAGATGGTTCTGTAACAAGAAATAGAGGCGAAATTTTGACAAGAGTGAAAGATTTCTACTCCAAATTATATGAAAGGGATGATACATGTACTCCAGACATCATGAAAGGTGCCAGTACCAGAGTTCTTCCAGTCCTCCCAGCAGAAGTTGCACATGCAATCAAGAACATGAAGCGGGGAAAAGCTCCAGGAGAAGATGGAATTACTGTAGACATTATACAAGAAGCAAGTGGAGAAATCGAAACAGTACTCGCCCAAATTTTCACTCGATGCTTTAATGAAGGGAAGATTCCTGAGGATTGGAACAAAGCTACAATGATCCTACTACATAAAAAGGTGACATTGAGGATCTCAGGAACTACAGACCTATCAGCCTCCTATCAGTGGTTTATAAAATCTTCACTAAAGTTCTTTCACACCGCTTGAAGGTGACACTGGACATGGCTCAACCGAGAGAAACAAGCTGGATTCAGGAGTGGCTACAGCACAATAGATCATATCCACGTACTGAGAGAACTAATTGAAAGAGCGAGGGAATATGAACTTCCATTGTGCATGGCTTTTATCGATTATGAAAAAGCCTTTGATTCGGTGAAACCATCAGCAGTTGCAATGGCTCTGAAATCCTGCGGTATTGAAGATGCATACATTAATATTATTATTAACATCTATGAAAATGCAAGTGCAAAGATTCTGCTATTTGAAAATACAACACACATAAAAATTGGAAAAGGAATGAGACAAGGTGACACCATATCTCCGAAGCTCTTTAATGCCACATTGGAAAATGTCTTTCAATCACTGAACTGGGAAAACAAAGGGATAAAGATTAATGGAGATTATCTAACCCACCTTCGTTTTGCTGATGACGTAGTCATTTTTGCAACTACCCCATCAGAGCTACAGAGTATGACGCAGGAACTTGCTGACAAGAGTAAAGAAGTGGGATTAAAAATGAACTTTCAGAAGACAAAAGTGATGTTCAATGCTTTTACAAGAAATGAAGATTTATCGATTGATGGAGAAAAGCTGGAGATAACAGACACGTACGTTTATCTTGGACAGCAGATATCAAGTGAGGGTCACATTGGTGAAGAAATTAATCGGCGTACAAAACTTGCCTGGAGAGCTTTTGGAAGAAACAGCATAATTTTCAAGAGCAATATGCCATTATGTCTTAAAAGAAAAGTGCTTGATCAATGCATTCTTCCAGTGCTTACGTATGGTGCAGAGACGTGGACCTTAGCTAAAAGAGACATACAAAGGCTGCAGACAACTCAAAGTAGCATGGAGAGGTGCATGCTTGGTGTAACCAGGAGAGATAAGAAGAGGAACACGTGGATCCGAAAAATGACAAGAGTGGAAGACATCATGATCAGAGTTAAATCCCTGAAATGGCAATGGGCTGGACATACTGCCAGAAGAACAGACCATCGATGGACAGCCGAAATTTTAGATTGGATTCCAAGGGACAGGAAAAGACCCAGAAAAGGACCACATGGAAGATGGGTGGATGAAATTCGAAAGTATGCGGGAGTGACATGGAGGAGACTGGCACAAGACAGACCGTTGTGGAGGAAACTTGGGGAGACCTTCGTCCAGCAGTGGATTGATAATGGTTGACGATGATGATGATACAATTGGGAAACGAATTTCCCCAAAGAAATAATTCTTCATAAATACATGGGGCTATTATTGGCATTTTTTTTACTGTATTCCACATAACCACTTCCTTCAGAAAACTTGAAAATTTTCCCGCTCCTGGACGACGAAAATTTTCAAGTTTTCTGAAGGAAGTGGCTACATGGAATACAGTGAAAATATGATTTACTGCTGCCTAAATTTTTAATAAACTTATTCAATTTTATTGACATGTCTCATAGCACCTGAACAAGAGCTGGTAGTTTAGAATGCAGTAATTAGACCTACCTTCTTCTACGATAATGATAGTTGGATACAAAGTAAGGCGTTCATCATATGGTTGGATTTTCTGTAACAGCATGACAGTGTAAGGGAATTTCCATAACAAATAGATGAATTCAGTGACATGACAGGATTAGTAATCTTGTGCATTAAAGAAGTCATATCAAAATCCTAGTGATAATACTGGGATGACACAAAAATTACTTTTGTCAAATTTTCAGGTTGTACACTAACCCGTCGTCGGGAGTGGCTTAGAATAATAGGTGCTGCCACTCAAGCGGTAATCATCATCATCATCATCATTGTCAACCATTATCAATCCACTGCTGGACGAAGGTCTCCCCAAGTTTCCTCCACAACGGTCTGTCTTGTGCCAGTCTCCTCCATGTCACCCCTGCATACTTTCGAATTTCATCCACCCATCTCCCATGTGGTCTTCCTCTGGGTCTTTTCCTGTCCCTTGGAATCCAATCTAAAATTTCGGCTGTCCATCGATGATCTGTCCTTCTGGCAGTATGTCCAGCCCATTGCCATTTCAGGGATTTAACTCTGATCATGATGTCTTCCACTCTTGTCATTTTTCGGATCCACGAGTTCCTCTTCTTATCTCTCCTGGTTACACCAAGTATGCACCTCTCCATGCTTCTTTGAGTTGTCTGCAGCCTTTGTATGTCTCTTTTAGTTAAGGTCCACGTCTCTGCACCATACGTAAGCACTGGAAGGATGCATTGATCAAACACTTTTCTTTTAAGACATAATGGCATATTGCTCTTGAAAATTATGCTGTTTCTTCCAAAAGCTCTCCAGGCAAGTTTTGTACGCCGATTAATTTCTTCATCAATGTGACCCTCACTTGATATCTGCTGTCCAAGATAAACGTACGTGTCTGTTATCTCCAGCTTTTCTCCATCAATCGATAAATCTTCATTTCTTGTAAAAGCATTGAACATCACTTTTGTCTTCTGAAAGTTCATTTTTAATCCCACTTCTTTACTCTTGTCAGCAAGTTCCTGGATCATACTCTGCAGCTCTGATGGGCTAGTTGCAAAAATGACTACGTCATCAGCAAAACGAAGGTGGGTTAGATAATCTCCATTAATCTTTATCCCCTTGTTTTCCCAGCTCAGTGACTGAAAAACACCCTCCAATGTGGCATTAAAGAGCTTCGGAGATATGGTGTCACCTTGTCTCACTCCCTTTCCAATTTTTATGTGTGTTGTATTTTCAAACAGCCTAATCTTTGCACTTGCATTTTCATAGATGTTATTAATAATATTAATGTATGCATCTTCAATACCACAGGTTTTCAAAGCCATTGTAACTGCTGATGGTTTCACCGAATCAAAGGCTTTTTCATAATCGATAAAAGCCATGCACAATGGAAGTTCATATTCCCTCGCTCTTTCAATTAGTTCTCTCAGCACATGGATATGATCTATTGTGCTGTAGCCACTCCTGAATCCAGCTTGTTCTCTCGGTTGAGCCATGTCCAGTGTTACCTTCAAGCGGTGTGAAAGAACTTTAGTGAAGATTTTATAAACTACTGATAGGAGGCTGATAGGTCTGTAGTTTCCGAGAAGTTGTGGAGTCATTTTGGAGGGGTTTGGCCATAACTCACCACGCTGGCCAAGCGGGTTGGTGAGTGTGGGATAGAATTTCCTCTGATCCCGATGGTATAGTTATACCGCTATTGGCGGTCGTCAGAGCCCCTTTAGTGGGAACAGGATGCACCACGAGAAGGCGGGGTTGACATTTGTCAAGGAGAGGCTGTGATGTTACGCATCACCTGACCTTACATCCCCAAGCGGTAATACCAACCATTTATGTTCATTAATCATGGCAAAATCCTAGTAATGCAATATCTCAAAGAAAGTCTACAAATTGTAAGAAGTGCCGTGATTAACAAACATAATGGCTTGCAGACTTGCCAACCTTAACAAGAGAAAAATCCTGCAAGCATATTTTCGTATGTTTGAAATATCAATGGACATAATTTGAAGCACAAATGTTACGTTAATGCATATAAAAAATGTTGGATTATATTTATCTCTTTATTTTATTGCTCCATCACAATCATTATTAAAAGTCTACACTTTCAGAACAATCACTAAATATACAATATTATATACAAGCTATTTACATTGTACCAATATGATTCTAATTTTTATGCAGGGCATTTGCTGTACAAGACTTGCACCTCCTCAAAAAATCAGTATCAAATTTCTGTTCAAAGCAAGGTCCTTGTTGATTAGATTTTATGATCAACAGATTTTCTAATGTTTCCTTTGACATTATTGATCTGAACTGAGTACTGGTCTTTGTCACATAACTAAAAATCCTCTCGCACTCTGCACTGCTGAGAGGGATTGTTAGTATGAGAAGCATTGAATGTGACTGCCTCTTGAATTTAAATTCTCCATTAGCACTTTTAAGTTTACCTATTAACTGCCACTGAATATCAGCTTGCTCTTCAAGAATTTCGCCTGGAATATCTTCATGTTGAAGACAGCAAAACTCAGACTGGAGGATATCAAATGCTTCATCCTCATTTGAAACTTCTATTGCTCTTAGGACAATAGAAAAGTACTTTTCCACAAAAAAACTTACTTTAGAAAATGATGAAGATTTCTCTATTAAGTGAATTTCATCTATTTCTGCATTAATAAATACTTCATCATCAATAGGGAATTTATGAACCATGTAATCACATGTAGCAACATAAAAGTTTCTCACACAAGAATAAAACGTAAGTGTTTTTGAAGCTTTTAAATTTGAAACCAATTTTTAAGTGGACCTACCAATAACTAAATCTGCATCAGATTTTTGGTTTTCAACTGAATGATAGTTAATAGCTTTAATTGAAGTCACACTTTTCACAACAGATGGCAAAACAAATTTTAACAGTGTATCTTTAAAGAGTTTCAATAGGATTGATCTGGCCATGTGGATGATGGGCTTATTTGTCTGGAACTGCAAATTTGTTTTGTCAAAATAAATATAAACATGAACAAATTGCTTTATTCAAATCGTCAGACAAAAACATAAAAATTCTTTTTTCACGTGTTAGCACCGGCGATACTTTAGGTTGGTTTTGTCGCTCTATGGCTACTTTGGGTTCAGTTCTTTTGACAGAAAAATTCTTTTGGTGGGCAGGTTTCTTACTATTATTTCCTGAAAGGTCTTCACTTTGCCTCTTTTTAGAGCAATCTGCCACATTTCCAGTTATCTTAGGGATGGTAAAATATTGAAGGCTATCAGTCACAGATTTACACTGCTTCACTTCTTCCTTGAAAATATTTAGTAATAGATCCCACTGCTCCAACAACCTGCCTAAACATTTATATAGGGAGAGCCATCTTGTTGATAAATGTTTTAGCATTTTTCTAGTTTCAGCATCACACATATTTTGAAACTTTTCTTTTCTTTTAGAGCTTCTCTGAAAATAATAAAATATATCAATCAAATTTTCTTCAATATTGCCTGGAAGGCATGCTGCTCCCTTTTCTGCAGCCAAATGAATTAGATGGCATGGGCACCCTATAACAACCAAATGGCTGACATTCTTTTTAGAAAATGCCTTGGAGAACTTCGAACTTTTCTCATTACTTTTTAATTTATGCTACGGTAATAATCGAAGTTCTCCGATGCCTTGGAGAACTTCGAACTTTTCTCATTATTTTTTAATTTACACTATGGAAATCAAGATGGAATTCGGCAATATTAATTTAAAATCCGGAATTCTGGGAAGTGTAATAAAATCGGGCATTGCTTGCCTAAACCCGGAGAGTTGGCACGTCTGGGCTTGGTATTACTGTTTGAGTGGCAGTACCTACTATCTTGAGTTAGTCCTGACGACGGGTTGGTGTGCAACCCTAAAAATGGACAAAAAAAATTACTTTTGCATTATCCTAGTAATGCAGATGTTGGATCCAAGTTTAGTATATTCCCTGTAGAAGACAAATGAGTGAAAACATACTGTGAGATCCCACCTTTTCTTGCATCCAGTGGAAACAAACTTAGTCTTCTTTGAATTTGGCAAACTTCCCTGGTTCACCTTTACTGCATTGGTAACTACGAATTGAACAAGTTGTACACAGGGACTAAAAATGTCCAATTAGAAAAACGATTAAAAGACTAGTTCCAGTTCACTTCACTTTCTTTATGAGTTCAGACAACTGTTTTGGCAAGAATTCTGCTGTCTTCTTTAGGCTATTGTGCATAACGCTGACAACCGTATAATCACTCCTCTACTCCCATTTTCCTCGCACTCTTCTGACACAGGAAGAAGTCATCATACACTACCACCCTTCTCTTTCTCTCATCCCACTTACTCACTCCCCAAGTACCATGCCTCCCACCAGAAAAGTGTCCCAAAACTGCCTCTTCCTGTATGTACCTATTCAGCACCACTTTTCTTTTGTAATCTGCCCTTGCCATCCTCTGCCACTGGATTTTTGGCAGCTCGAGGTACTAAATACCAGTCTGGAATAGCCCACCAATATATTTGGTGTCATCTATTACAAAAGCCTTACATATGAAGATTTTAAGGCAACAACATTGTTGGTGGTCGCCTTCCACAACAGTTTGCTTCGGGGATTGTTCCAGCAACATCTTTTGTTGGCACCAATGACGTCTGACTGTCATCCAACTTCTCACAAAAGTTCATATGAAGCATTTAGATGAGTAAAATGGCAATATATGAAAAGTCTTAGATAAAATATTAATGCTGGAGAATGTACATATCTACAGCACATAAGGACAAACAGGATATTCATGAATCTGGCACATATTTTGATGGTTTTAGCATATGCGTCACATGGAAAATGAAAGGCTTTCACAACAGATGTTACATTCTAAACCAGCTGGTTGCAAACCATGGGGGAAACCTAAAACAAGGTAGCACTAAATGGACATTAGTGATGTAGGGAATGACTTGCCAAAGGTAGAAAACCTTGCAACCAAGCAAAGAGAGACTGAGAAAGTTTGTAGATAACCAGTTATAATTTATGTTTTATTATTATATTGAACATTTATGTGTGGTGTCAAACAGGAATGATCTGATAATGAATGAATGGTTAGCTTCTGTTTCTTGAACTAGTACATACATAAGACTTATGAACATTTCAACTGGATTAAAAATTAGAATGGACAGCAATAAAGCGTGAAAATAATGATGCACAAGCAAGATAGAACTGCTCACTGTAATTTATTTAAATATCCAACTGGAGCACAACACTGTATTGACAATATAAAATTATTGAATTCAAAACAATATAAATTTTTTTCTTATTTTCTGTTTTACTGTTGTACTTACGATCAAGTTTCCTTTTGCAAGCAAGTCTTGCTTTCTTCTCAAGAAATTTCACAAACATGTGTGTCTTTCCTTGACTATGCAACTTCACAGCATCCATTGCTAAATTATTTTTCTGCCAATAACTCTCCATGAACATTTCTTTGTCTTTTTATTTTTTTATGCCCTCAGATTTTGGCAAAGTTGGAATTAAATGATTCTCCCAAATAACCCATTTTACTGAAGAACTTTACTGCAGACTTATCCGGTGTTTTAAGTTTGTTGTTCACAACTTGTATAGCCAAACAGGTTTCGATGTTCATTCTTCCTGACTTTATTTGACTACAATTTCATCCATCGTGCTGAAAGAACTTTCAGTCCGAGGATCATGAATACATGATATCAAATCTTACCTATTTCAGATAAATGGTATAACTTTGAGATGAATGCTTTTAAACAGCATGCATCAATTCTTATAAAATTTTAAACACAAATTTTCTTTTTTCAAAAAATTTCCTGTCTTTATCAGTTGTGAAACACAAACATGCATAGGAACACATTTAGCTACAACTGTCTAATTTCTTTTTCAGAAATTGTTGGCTACGGTTTTAAGCTGAAATATGAACATTGACGAAACAAAATTATATTTAACAACAATATGGACAGAGGGAACATTGCGAGAAAAAAAAATATAATTATGGGAGAAATCTTTACTTTGTATAACTTCCATTTTTGAAAGAAGGAATTCTTTCCCCAGGAAGAAAACAACCACTTCCCCTCCACTAATGCACCCCCTCCCAAATTTCTTTTCAGTTTTTAATCCTTTCCACTCGAATAGCATTTCACCCATACTCGTCCTGCACTCGCATTTTTTTTCTTTTTTGCAGTAGAAGTAACAACTTAGCAGTTCAGCTTTGGATAGCCAGCTCCGACACACTAGCTACAGAGGCATCAGCGTGGTGGGTGACACCAGACCTATTCGCCAAAAAAGAAATTTCTTGCTAGCTCTGACATACAAGCTCAGAGGCGTAATCAGCGTGGCGGGTGAAACCCAACACGCAAGCTATTCGACAATTTCATAATGTGTTTCACACAACAGTCAAGTGGAAACGGTTAATTTTGTGAGCGACCCAAATGATGACGAAAAAAGTGGAATTCCTCAAATCTGTGGAAGAACCTCATGCCTGCAAGAAATATAAAAAAAGTCAAACCCCATTTGTGCAATCAGTATATTTTACATCACACATACATGGGAAACAAATTTCCCCTGAAGAAATAATTCTTCTACAATTCATGGAAGGCAATACAAATGTAATTATTGACACTGATGTGCCATATTTTCACTGTTGTCCATGTAGCCACTATTTCAGAAAACTTGAAAATTACATTGCCCTGGAGCAGGAAACGAAATCGCACCTCCCGATTACCGGTCGAGCATGCTATCCATTATACCATCCAAGACAAGGAAGTTCCAAGCAACTGAAGCTAAGCAGATGTAACCCAGAAATCTGAGAACATTTCAGATTTGCGCCAATCGAAGCAATCATAAGCTTCGTCGTAGCGTCCCAACAACCATTTTTCACATCCAGGATCAGATGTAGGACTTTTAAGTTCCAGTGCTTCATAGAACATCACACATAAATGGGAAACTAATTTTCCTGAAGAAATAATTCTTCTCAAATACATGGAAGGCAATACAAAGGTATTTAATGATGTTCTATGAAGCACTGAAACTTAAAAGACGTACATCTGATCCTGGATGTGAGAAAAGGTTGCGAGGATGCTACGATGAAGCTTATGGTTGCTTCGATTGGTGCAAATCTGAAATGTTCTCAGATTTTTAAGTTACATCTGCTTGGAACTTTCTTGTTCTGGGTGGTGTAACAGATAGCATGCTCAACTGGCAATCGGAGGTGCGGGTTAGTTTCCCGTTCCAGGGCAATGTAATTTTCAAGTTTTCTGAAAGAGTGGCTACATGGACAACAATGAAAATACAGTATATCAGTGCCAATAATTACATTAGTATATTTTACTTTTGCATGGATCAACAAGTAAAGTAAAAATTATCTAAAAGCAACACTGGCAACATTTAATTTCTCTTACATGCAATCCTTTAGCTTCATGTCACAATACTATTTATTAAACCAATAATGAAAACAAATGTGCTGCACATTTAAAGGAAGAATCTAATCGCACTGTTAAAATAGAACCTATCTTATGATATCAAATTTCGTCATTCGTCTGTAGATGAAATCTCTGCAAGTGGTCCTTTTACAGCATAGGGCAACTGCACAATTTTTTTTTTTTTACGAATTAAATTACTTATTCACACAAACATTTTCAGCTGCACTTACATACGGAGTACTGTAACAACATGAATTAGAGCTACATAACAAGAGAAATATGTTGCAGTGGAAAACCCAATCTTCACAAAAGAAGGAATATAACATGCATATGATAACTTTTTTTTTCAAGTGTTAAAACAATTTTCTTTTGCTCTGTTTTGGGGAGAGGAAGGGGTCTAACCCTGTAGACTGCAGTGTTTGAAAAATAGCTAACCAACAGTTAAATACAAATTTGTGAAATGTGGAAGCGGGGTTTGAATGTCCACTTAATTGGACACAATATCAATGCTACAATGCTGAATAAAGCTACTAAGCAGCGAATAAAAGTACTTGATCCCCACAGACCCCTACTTAAATAAAAATATACAATGAATGTTGGTTTTGTTGTCCCACATCCAAATAAGCCAACAACAAATACATAAAATATTAACGCAATTGATACAACCTACTTTACTGGATGATTGCATTTCTTGTGGTATTGTAAAATTCAACATGTGGCAGAAACTAATACCAATGAATTTGAACACAAACACATACATAGTGAATTTACTGAAGGTACATAAAAAGCTGCCACTGCAAGCATGCACATGTTAACAAGTGTTAGTAATTAAATGATTTGATCATACCAGCACAGTATCAGCTTAGATATGAAAAGAGTTTTATTCAACACCACATTAAATTCCATAATTTACTGTAAATGACAAATAATACCATTGTTCTTTATTACCCTGAATGCATAAAATCACATAATTTTTAAAATACGAGATGTTAAAATGCGTGCTATACCACTGGTGCATAACAACCTGAATTTTTGGAGAAAAATCCCTCATTTCTGATTACATGGAATGCAAGAAAGCAGAACTATAAAACAAGAAAAGTGAAAATCTTACATGCATTCTAAATCCACTGAATTAGCTTGTGAATTGCGCAACAACCAATGATGGCTGAAAACTGAATCGAGTTGAGGACATTATAAACATTCATTAAAAACTTATTTACTGCAGTACAAGAGAAAATTTGTTACATCTGCATAGACGTTTCAAAGCATGTGCATGATTTAGTAGAAATTACACTTCATACCTTAATCAGATTTCCTCTTTTGTTGCACTGATCAGCACCAATTTCATATTTTTTTTCTGGTCCTAAAAAAGACACCAATTCCCTGGTAACACCCAAATGACCTTCTAACAAAGCCTCATCAACCTGACTGTCACCAGTAGTAAGCACCTTTTCCTGGAAAGACAGAGAATACATATATACACATATATGAACACACACATGCTTTAAACATAGTAATTCTGTATTTTGTAAACCCATACACTCGATTTCTGTTGACCCATGAGTAATATGCACAATACTTACACAAAGAAATAATGCATGGCATACTATAGTGCATAATGGTACAAATGTTCATATGCACAAAACAATATAGAATTGCATAATCAAACATACTTGAAGGTGTTTTTCTTGAGTAACTAGCCTGGTATGACACACCAGCCAATTGTTGTTCCTAATGCAAGATTAATGGTTTTGTCATTTTGTGTGTCCAAACAAAATATGGCTAAATCCATACTAAATGTGAACATTTTCTGCATTTAACATTAGAAATAGGTGGCCTTGAGGATCAGCATTGTTTTGAATTAACATTGATTTTTTTTTTCTTGTTTAAAATCTTAGCTTCCACTCTCATTCAACACAACTACAAAGGGGAGTGGGAGAGTTATCAGCAAACCACAGCCTGGTATCAATTTTATTTTTCTTATATTGTAATTACTTTTCAAAAAGGGTATAAAGCTAAGCTTTGGACTCTGGATCATCACCTGGTAATCTTTTATTAAATAAAGCTAATGAATCAGATTTTAAAATGCAGGGTTCGGGCAAGGGGTCAGAAAATTGGATTGATTAGCAGACTGAAATGATTAAAAGTGTAACGGAATAGGAGAATCTGACACACGATTCATGCTTATCATTTAGATAAGAAACATTATATTAAAGATGTCAATCCTTATATTGTATTTCTGTGCAAAGGATGTTTTTGTTATATTTACCCTCTTTCTTCAACCACATGAGTAGTTATGTGCTTTGAGCTGTACAAATGCATTAACAGAGAGAAGTACAGACACCACCGACTGTTTCCCCATACAGACAGCATTAAGAATATAGAACGTTGTTTCACTGAGAGCAAATTTATTATAAAAAGAGGGGGTAAGAATTTTCTGTGAGATCTGATACTTTGACAGAACAATTTCTACATTATATAGTGCTTTGGCTTGTGAAACATATCTATCACACAGGCAGTTTTCCAGTTTCATCGATTTCACTATAATTGAATAATTTGGCCAATATTCTCAACATTACAGCTTTTTAAAGTGGAGTCCTCAGCATCTCGGTACATTAAAAATCATGTACTGAGTTTGATGCTACATCACAGCACACTGAAAACTTGATAACCCCAGCAACAGTTATGGTATTTGACAGACAAATATATCACACATGGCTCTTCATTCCAACTACACTATCATCTGCACTCAATGAAGTATCAACACTTTAACTTGTACAAAAATCTAGCGGATAATGCTTACCTTGGCATTCCTTTCTAGCGACGGGAACATTTCACGCACGTGTTTTCTGGTCTTTGTTGATGTTATTGTCCTAAAATCCGTTGTATGCGATGACTGGCTCATGTATCCATTTATTAATTAGCTTGCTCGGGTACCCATACTCTTGTGATATTTTTACTCTCATGTATCCATTTATTAATTACCCGAGCAAGCTAATTAATAAATGGATACATGAGAGTAAAAAGCATATGACTCAGAGTAAATAAGGCCAAGAAGTGCACAACCAAAGGAAGATGAGGAATAAAAAATTGAAATACATTGGAGCTTTCCCATACCTGGAAGGAGTGAGTAAAGAAATCAATAGGCACTGTGCTAAATATGACTTACAACTAGGAAGCTCAGTGCACACTGTGAAAAGTATGACTGTCAACAAAAAAAACAGGAAAAAATGCTAGAAGAATCAGGAACCTACGAAATTCCAATTGCACACATACCCCCAATATCGTACATTGGAAGTACGAAAAACAGATTAAAAAAAAAGACTTAAACAACACATATCTAACTGGCAAAAAAAAGAAGCCAAAACTGCTTTAGTGCAATTCTGCATGGAAAACCGGACATTCCCAAAGTTCGATGAAATTAAAATGCTAAAAAAGAATAAAAAATCGGAAAGGCAAATGAGGAGGGAAGAAGCAATATTAATCTACAAAAATAAAGCAAGGGTATGTAACCAGAACGACCCTAGCACATTATCGGGCCTGTGGAAAGAACTAATATGACAAGAAAAACAACAACAAAAGAAAAACCGGCAAAAAAAGACAAGAAAACCAGGATAGGAGAAGAAAATTAAAAAAAAGAAAAAAAAAAAGTGTTTTTAACGAAACATAGATGGCGCCAGCCGGGCTTGATAACGAAATATATCCAGGAAAGTATTTCCGACGAATGGCAACAAGGAGTACGGACTCCATTAGCGCAAAGTTAACCACGAACATCGGTGGTAAAGTCGCCACGCTCCTGAAGATGCCCAGAGTATGGGCGAAAATTTCGAGTATAATGAACGGTAAAAATTGATGTTTGAATCCTAAGGCAAAGATCCAATGAGTATACCCAGCGAAAAGTGTGAGAAGTAAAGCCAGTCATCGCATACAACGGATTTTAGGACAATAACATCAACAAAGACCGGAAAACATGTGCGTGAAATGTTCCCGTTGCTAGAAAGGAATGCCAAGGTAAGCATTATCCACTAGATTTTTGTACAAGTTACTTTGAAATATCGCACGTAAAAGAGAATAGTAGAATAATTAGAGCTATATAATAGTCAGAATTAGAACTACTAAGTGGAATTGTATCAACACTTGTTCACATGACCAAGAACTGCTTGATTTTTAAAATCAAAAACAGGGCCAGTTTCACCAAAGACTATATTATATATGTTACCACTGTCCACGAGCTGAAGGTAATTTCAAATTATATAGCTAGAAATGATATCTTGGAAAAATTCTTCAAAACCACAAAAAATTGTGATCAAATATAAAGCAATGACTGTTGTTGATTTCCCATATTTAGTTGGCATGTAAGGAAAACTTTTAGTTTCCCATATTTAGTTGGCATGTAGTGAAACATTTTTCGATTTTCCAGGGGAAGACTTTTAAAGAGAAAGACTTTGGATGGGTACTGGATAAAAAAAACTATAATGTTGAGGATGAAATTTACATGAAACATAAATGAGAATCACATAATTTAGCAGGACCATGTCTGGAGTCTTGCATTTTACTAAACTGAAATGAATTTTGTTACTTCAGCTACATTTTACCAATCAATTTCAGGAATTGTTATGATCTGATGACTCATAATCAAGGTCATTCCTTTAGGAAGAATGATTATCATTGGGTCAGGTAAGAAAACTTTCATTGCCATTCTTACTAAAACTAGCCGTTTAAATCCAAACTGTACCAAACATTTCTGCACAGTAAGTAAAAAGGTTTATAACAAGTACTGAGAACAAAAGAATGTTGATGAAGTTTTCTCACATGAAGCACAAATTAATTAAAAAAAAAAAAAAGGGGGGGGGGTTGACTCAAATAAGGCATAGGAACTAAAATTGGAAAAAGGCTGCAAATTACCACACTTCAAAACAGGCTTGAAAAAGCAACTTGAAATATATCATTATTAAATAATTCAGCTACCATCTGTATTCCCTTACCTGCAGTAGAATGTACACATGTATAGTTTCCTTCTATCACTCAGTGGAAATAAGGAAGGCAAGTGTGAAAAGTATGCTTTGCAATGATACAATAGTTACTGTGTAGAGATTAAACTGTCAGTGTTTAATTATATGGTTTCAGAATGCCACATCTCTTATTTGGCTATTATTTGATTTTGGACTACATCAGTTCAAAACTGATGGTTCCTTAAAATGATTGCATTTTTCACATGACATATGCTGGCTGATATGTCATGTGAAAAATGCATATGCTGGCTGATATGTCATGCTAAAAGGGTGAATCTAATTTAACAGCAATGAAAACAGAGATGTTAAAAAAGGAATTCTTTGCAGACACATGGGAGGCAATCCCCCCTCCCCACCCCTTTTTGAACAAAAGTGCCATATTTAACTGTTTCCATATTCACCATCTCTTCAGAAAACTTGAAAATTGTATCAACTTGGAATGGATATTGAATACATGCCCAATATTCCCATCCAACAATGCCACTGTTACACAACCCAGGAAGACAAATCTCCAAGCAACTGAAGTATCCATGCCCCTGTTGTATAAACAACCTCCCTAATTCATGAAAGGTCCCATGCCCAAAGTGTTAATGGCCTACTTCTTATGAAAGCTGAGCAGCAGGCCAAATTTCTTTTTGCAAGGAGTTTATGTGTGTCCCCATTTCAAGAGGGCAAGGCATTATTTTACCCAAGAAAAATTGGAAAGTAAAAAACAAAGATAATAACATATACATCACTAAGCTGTTCTCTTGATATTCAGAGATTAGCTCCTCAAAGAAAGCTCATCTGCCAGATTCATGTAAAAAACTGATAGTGTTAGATTTGACTTACCACTGATGCATCAAACGTCTCTATTTACAATGATCTCAGCACACAACTCTAGCTTCACTGACATACACATCAAATGTCTTTTCCTTACACAGACTTTCCTGAATCTGGTTGTCTCATGATATCCTTGGCCTTCCTCTTTGCTTCTTTCCTGCCACTTGGGCTGAATAAATATTCTCAGTAAGCACCTCGCTACTCATTCTTTCAACACTACCAAATCACCTAAGAACATGTGTCTCCACCTTACTAACAACCAGGAACATAGCAAGCTTTTCTTATCTGGAAGGGCGATCCTTGAGATTGCAACCCTTCGAGTTCAAAAGTTCCTTACTTCCACTCAAATAGTGAGCAGTTCTTACTTTCTCACATTTTTGTTACAGGAAAGTATTATGATCATTAAAAAAAACTCACTTCCAGTTTTCGACATAGTTTCACTCAAAATAAAAAATTAGGTGAATACCCAAGGGCCAACTGTTTTAAATATCAAGTGAAACATAAAAAGCTTATGTGAACACCAACAACACAACAAGTGCAAAAATACAGAATGAAAACAAACCATCGTGGAACGAATCAGTATCAGACAGTAAACGTAACAATGGGAAGATGCTTTCAAAGTTGGGCTTGGAATAATTCTGTTCACAGTTAAATGCGCAGAAAAACTTTTGGCAACAGAGCACAAATGATTAAATTAGCTCTTCATACCTATGACATATTTGGAAAGGTCACGGAGGTTTGACATATCAGCATATTGTTTTACATATCTCGATCCACTGTTTTGGACAATTCCATATGAGGTGGTCCACAACCCACAGTGCAAGTTTTGTATGCTGGTTATCTGGCATAGCAGTGCATGTGGCTAACTAAAGTATTTACAAAAGAAAATACCCAAGTGTGTGTGTAACCTTGTTTTTAAGTTAAAATATTTGGCAAATTTAGTTACACGTTGTTCATTTCTATTTTTTGCACTCCTGAATGTATGAAATTACGTCCCTGGCATGACCATCGTGGAAAAGCAACCTCCATGTAGCTACGGCCCAGCTAACAACATTTCGTTTCACATTACACATCTGCAACACACCTTTGTTCCTTACATGATCCCAAAACCCATAAATAATGCATCTTTCCAGCATACAAACAATTCTTATGTTTCTTCTGCAATACCCAAGTTTTACAGCTATACATCAGAGTAGGAATGTTTACAATTTCATACAGTCATTTGCAACCTTTTCAATAACACATCAATCCTGTGAAATCCTCCTATGGAAGCTTCACTTTCAAAGATGAATTAACTCGCCTACTAATTCCACTATCTAATCTGTTTCCTCTGTCAAACATACTTCCAAAATGAAAAATTCACTGATTGGTTGGTCTATTTTTGCATGATGATTATCACAATAACAAATGAATGACTAAATATTGCATGGCCTGAAATTTATAATCTACTTACTAGTAATGAGAAAAACAAAGATGCAGTGGTGACAACAGAATTGAATTTATGCATGACTAGGCTTACTGATGACGTGCCTTTCCATCTGAAAATAAATGACTTCCGAATCCCCACTACTTTGAAATGTTACATATTTCTGCTAGCCCTAATTCAATTATTTTCCATTTAATAATAACCAAGTTATCATAGTGAAATCCACTTTAGTGGAAATCCCTGGTTAAAAATTAAGCTGTATTTGCCATTTTTTAAAGGAAAAACAACCTATCTCTATAATTGTTCCTCCCATAAAAAAAAAAAAAAAAAAAAAAAATGCACATTCTATTAGCTTTTCAAAAACGCACAAGGTATATTTTGCAATTAAACAAAAGTAAGAACTTGAAAAAGATAAATGGATGAAATTTAAACTTACCCTAACATTTTTTAGCCAATCAATTTCATTATTAAGAAGATTTTGAGCAGTTTGCAGGGGACAGCTGCTTGCACATGCATAGTTCAGAAGACGACACAGAAGTTGAAAAAATTCATGAGAATTCTGGGCATATTCTTTAACAGTAGTCTGCAAGCAACATAAACAAGAAAAAAGCATTACTTTCTTTGGTATGATACTGAAAAAAAAAAAAAATCTCTTCTGATGTACAACTGAACACTTGTATTTAAAACTGCATTTATCTCATTCACAGGTTGGCAGAGCATAGAACACCAATAAGATGAACAGGATCATCAAGAGTGATTCATATAATAATTACCCAGAGAAAATTAATGATGAAAATTAATGATGATCACATGAATTATTTATTACGGATAATTCAGAGAAACTCATGCTATCAGTATGATCAAGGCTGATGTTCAGTTGAAAGATCTTAGTTGAAACAAATTGTTAAAATTATATGTAATAAATAACTGGCATAAAAACATCAACTAATTTAATTTTCTAAATGAAATGGAGACAAAATTTACACCATGTGCTGGATATTTGTCCTACTAGTGGCTACCCCACATTGCACTCTGTTCACTATGGAAATGACAGCAGCTGACAGTATTTATTTTTTAATGTTTGAGACTTTTATTATTGCTTGCTTCAGGTCTGGTAATTCTGTAGGGATGGCTCTGTACATATATGTGTTCATATAATCCCACAACCAAAAGTCTGCAGAAGTTACATCAGGAACTTAAGTGGCCATCCACATGGAAAATGCCAGGAAATTATTTTGTCACTGAAATGTTATTTTAAGATATCCTCTGCGTGTTGGCTTATGTTTGGAAGGCTTGGCTCAGTCTTGCACAATCAATGTGCAAGACTGAGCCAAGCCAGCCCCTGTCATTTGATGTCCATCTTAAAAGTGTATGGTCCCACATTGTGTCTCTTGTTCCATTCTTTTTTCAAAAAAGTAAGGTCTTTATCAACGTGTTTGTGGTGAAGCCACAGCTACTGTCATTTTCATAGATTTTGGACACATGACCACACTGATTTTCCTCAGACCATAAGATATTTCTGTACATTCACTCCACCATAAAGGGTGAAATTAGCTTCATCTGTCTAAAGGATGTTGCAGAGCCACTGTTCATTGACTTCTACAAGAGACTGCAAGACAAAATCCAGATGCTTGTTATATATCACCTTCTTTAAGTTATTGCACATTGGGTAACTTGTTAGAAAACATTTTCATTCTTCTCATCGCCTTCCTCACAGTTGTTTACAGAATGGAAAGTTGACAGGCAGCAAATCTATGTGCGCAAGAGGTTCCATGGGGATTGGGGGATACCTTGCTCCCGTATGGTGTGGCAGATTTCTGCAAATGCTTTGACTGGTACTGGAGTATTATTTTTGGACATCTAACATCACCGGTTTATCCTGTTGCTTCAAATTTTAGCAAAACATCCTGCACCACACGACCAATGCAAGGACCCTGGTGCAAGATATTATGGCATCAGTATTTGCAAACTGCAATGTCAGCATCACAGCCCTAAAGGTAGCAAATATGTGACTGTTGGTGGCATTGCTTCTCAGCTACACATTATTCAATTATGGTTTATACAGCTGCTGCATTTAGAATGCAAAACAAAAACAAAACTCATTTGCATGTTTTGGTAGAAAAATGCCCTACTGCTTCCAAAAGATTCAGATTCAAGCAATGGTGACATCTTTCCACCATGGAAAATCATATTTATTTGAGATCTGCACTGATTCGAAGAGAATCACATTCACAGATGCCATACATATAATCTTTCCACCATGACAAATTGCATATTTTCTTTTTTGGAAATATTAATTTCAAGAACATAGCACTCAAATAATATACTTCCTAGGAGCAGTTTATTATTTGAATATATATATCATCATCATCATAATCATCATTGTCAACCATTATCAATCAACTGCTGGACGAAGGTCTCCCCAAGTTTCCTCCACAACGGTCTGTCTTGTGCCAGTCTCCTCCATGTCACTCCCGCATACTTTCGAATTTCATCCACCCATCTTTTATGTGGTCTTCTTCTGGGTCTTTTCCGGTCCCTTGGAATCCAATCTAAAATTTCGGCTGTCCATTGATGGTCTGTCTTTCTGGCAGTATGTCCAGCCCATTGCCATTTCAGGGATTTAACTCTGATCATGATGTCTTCCACTCTTGTAATTTTTCGGATCCACGAGTTTCTCTTCTTATCTCTCCTGGTTAAACCAAGCATGCACCTTTCGATGCTTCTCTGAGTTGTCTGCAGCCTTTGTATGTCTCTTTTAGTTAAGGTGCACGTCTCTGCACCATACTTAAGCACTGGAAGGATGCATTAATCAAACACTTTTCTTTTAAGACATAATGGCATATTGCTCTTGAAAATTATGCTGTTTCTTCCAAAAGCTCTCCAGGCAAGTTTTGTACGCCGATTAATTTCTTCATCAATGTGACCCTCACTTGATATCTGCTGTCCAAGATAAACGTACGTGTCTGTTATCTCCAGCTTTTCTCCATCAATCGATAAATCTTCATATCTTGTAAAAGCATTGAACATCACTTTTGTCTTCTGAAAGTTCATTTTTAATCCCACTTCTTTACTCTTGTCAGCAAGTTCCTGGATCATACTCTGCAGCTCTGATGGGCTAGTTGCAAAAATGACTACATCATCAGCAAAATGAAGGTGGGTTAGATAATCTCCATTAATCTTTATCCCTTTGTTTTCCCAGTTCAGTGATTGAAAGACATTTTCCTATGTGGTATTAAAGAGCTTCGGAGATATGGTGTCACCTTGTCTCACTCCTTTTCCAATTTTTATGTGTGTTGTATTTTCAAACAGCCGAATCTTTGCACTTGCATTTTTATAGATGATATTAATAATATTAATGTACGCATCTTCAACACTGCAGGATTTCAGAGCCATTGTAACTGCTGATGGTTTCACCGAATCAAAGGCTTTTTCATAATCGATAAAAGCCATGCACAATGGAAGTTCATATTCCCTCGCTCTTTCAATTAGTTCTCTCAGTACGTGGATATGATCTATTGTGCTGTAGCCACTCCTGAATCCAGCTTGTTCTCTCGGTTGAGCCATGTCCAGTGTCACCTTCAAGCGGTGTGAAAGAACTTTAGTGAAGATTTTATAAACCACTGATAGGAGGCTGATAGGTCTGTAGTTCCTGAGATCCTCAATGTCACCTTTTTTATGTAGTAGGATCATTGTAGCGTTGTTCCAATCCTCAGGAATCTTCCCTTCATTAAAGCATCGAGTGAAAATTTGGGCGAGTACTGTTTCGATTTCTCCACTTGTTTCTTGTATGATGTCTACAGTAATTCCATCTTCTCCTGGAGCTTTTCCCCGCTTCATGTTCTTGATTGCATGTGCAACTTCTGCTGGGAGGACTGGAAGAACTCTGGTACTGGCACCTTTCATGATGTCTGGAGTACATGTATCATCCCTTTCATATAATTTGGAGTAGAAATCTTTCACTCTTGTCAAAATTTCGCCTCTATTTCTTGTTACAGAACCATCTTCTTTTCTCAGTGCCATAATCTGTTTTCTTCTTTTACTGAGATGTCCCTTTGCTATCTTTAGGCTTTGGTTGTTTTCAATTGCTTTCCTTACTAGTTCACAGTTGAATTTCCTTACGTCTTCAGTGATACTTTTCCGCACTGTCTTGCTCTATATATTCCACTTTGGAAGTCACATCCCCTTTTAGTTGTCCTTATCTCTCTCCTTTTTTGCATCAACATTTTGGTTTTTCCTGATAATTTGTTCACATGCAACTTGTTCTTAGACCCAGCTAATTTTGTTGCTGTTTCCATAAGAGCTTTGGTTACTTTTCTGTCAACTTCAGAAATATCCACTTCTTTCGATGTTAGGCCTTCTAAAGCAGAGAATCTGTTCTGTAGTTCTAACTTGAAGGTACTATGGTGTTTTATAAGGTTGGTTATGTCAATACATTTTGTTTGTCTTATGAGCTTTGCCACGTTCGAATTTAGTGTTGAGGTGCATCTTACATCTCACCAATTTATGGTCACTACCTGTGTTGAACTTGTTTAGCACACTGCAGACTTCTATAACGAATTTTTCGTTACACATTATAAAATCAATTTCACTTGTCGTCCCATTTGGATGTCTCCATGTCCATTTCCTGTGTGGCCTTTTCTTGAAAAAGGAGTTCAAGATGAAAAACCCTTCTGCCTCTGCAAACTCGACGAGAGTATTTCCACGCTGGTTTCCGTTGCCGAGACCAAATTTACCTACTGAAGTTTCATTCTGTTGCCATTGCCCTATTTTTGCATTGAAATCTCCCATAATTATCTTCAAGTGCTGCTTACCTTTATTATTTAGATGACGAATTAATTCTCCAATTCATATAATTCTTCAATTTCTTCTTCAGGATGACTTGTGTAGGGTGCATAAGTTTGAATAATATGAGCTTGGTATCTTCTCGAGAGTTGGATAACGAGTCGTGCAGCTCTGTCAGAGGAACTTTCAACTTCTACAACTTTATCCTTTAGTTTCTTGTTTATTATAAATCCAGCACCACTAGTTCTGCCAGTATCAGTCCCACGATAGTAGAAGAGATGTCTACTGAAAAGTTCAATGAGATCTTCTCCTTTTCTCCTTACCTCACTTAGCCCGACAATGTCCCACTTGATCCTTTGTAGTTCCCTCTTTCAATTCAAGAAGCCTTGAATCAGAAAATAGGGAGTGTCCATTATACGTAGCCAAGGTCAGCATTAGATGGCAGCCTAGTCTGGTCCGCCGGGGTTCTTAGCACCCTCTGCCTTCAAGTCGCACTGGCCACTGCCTTGGCCAGGTACATTCCAGCTGCCGGAGACTGAGGGTTAAGATTTAAGTTGTGGAGTAATTTTGGAGGGGTTTGGCCATAACTCATCACGCTGGCCAAGCGGGTTAGCGAGTGTGGGATAGCATTTCCTCTAATCCCGATGGTATTGTTATACCGCTATTGGCGGTCGTCAGAGCCCCTTTAGTGGGAACAGGATGTACCACGAGAAGGCGGGGTTGACATTTGTCAAGGAGAGCCTTGACGTTATGCATCACCTGACCTTACATCCCTGACTAGAGAGAGAGAGAGAGAGAACCCCAACTTTTAGCTGACAACATTCAGACAATGCCGTAACAATTCCTTCGCAAGAAATTGCAGCGCCCCTCCCTCCCTCTCTTTAGATGCACTGATTTCTACAGAATCAGATTTAAATGATGCCATATGTAACATTTCTGACACTGGAAATAACTTTTTTCTTAAAGCTCAAACATACTGACTCAAAGGTCAGCACTTCAAACAGTAACATAACCTTATTAGTGTAGAGCCAGTGCCGTAAGACAAACACAACATCCATGCCTCACCGGGATTCGAACCCGGACCCCGTTTGGACGAATGATCAGAGGCCATCGCTTAGACCACTGCGCCACCGGGGCGGCCAACTATCTTGTACAACAATGAAGCAGGTGTTTATGCCGTCTCTCTACAATATCCGGATGGCTCCACGCGATACTACATTCGGATGACTAAACGTTCATTTAGAATTCGAGTCAACGAGCATAAGAGGGACATAAAGAACGGCAAATTAACCACGGCCCTATCCAGAGAAGTCCAGTTCAAGTACGCCGATCCTATGTGGGATAACATAAAGAAATTAGCTGCCTAATCAACTCCTAAATCCACTGCCATTCGGGAAACATTGGAGATAATTACCAACGATGAGGCCTGCAATGATAGTCTCGCTAGAATTACCACGAATTTGGAACCAATTCTTTAAATAATGAATGCCTTTTGTTTTCCTCCAAGGATTCCGCGTGCAATACGAACATGATGTCTCATGTTTTTATTGAATAATTATGTTCGCATCTCTTCGTTTATTGTCAAGTCAACTCACCGCATTCAAATTGTTGAAACGTTCTATTATCCAGTTTGCAGTTTACTGTCTACCTTCCTTGAGAAAGCCATCTGGTTGATGTGCAAAAGCTTGGAAACCTTGATTTTATATACGCCAATAAATTCGGATAACTAGTATAGTTGTACTATCTTATATATACAGTAAAACCTATTTCAGTTACAGCACATGTGCCTGGAACTATCTATTAACAGACACCTCCTGTGTTAGAGTTAAGTCTTTATTTTTGTAATTTTCTATTGGTGCTGTGTGTTAAGGTCACATATTCTCATTTTCTTATGTCCCTCTTCACCACATGAACACCAACCAATCAGAAGTCAAAAAGATAAACACCAGCCATTGAGAGGATGAAACCAAAAATCCCTAAACGCAGCTTGTGTACTTTGTTCTTACTGTTGGTTTTACATCAAAACTAAAGTTTGCTCAGTAAGATCGCATCCACCTGCCAAAAGTGTGTTGTTTTGATGACGGAAATCTCTCAAAACTATGCCAACAAAACCTTCCATTTAAACCACTGTAAAACCATGTGAATAAGGCACTGCATATATTCCATGTAGTATAGGTGCAAATTAGCACTCAGCACTCGCCAAATGGCGATTAACTTACAACTTTGGCGATTAAATTTATTTTAGTGGTCGCCAGTTTGGCCACTTGTCATTTTACAATTTATAATAATGCAGAAGTAAAAGTACGTGAAACCAGTCCTAACTAAGGAGGGGGGGGGTCGAACGTTTTTGAACATCAAAGTTCTGCCACCGATAATAATCGTCCCCTGCACTCATGAATTAAGACAGCAGATATCGACGTCAGACCTGCCAACCTCTCAGAACCGAAAAAAAGTAACACTTGGATAGAAAAATTGTAACACGATGCATGCTGATAATTTTTGAAGCCTATTTCAGCTATATAAATTCTTGATGATGAGAATGTAGGGATTTTTTCCCTACCTCAAAATTGTATTAAGAAACTAATTAAATCTAATCAGCAAAAACTTTAATGTTGTTAATTATTAGAAAAAAATTACGATTACGGGAGAAATCCCCACCGCCTAACTTCCGTTTTCGGAAATTTTGAGAGGTGGAAAACTTTTATTTTAGGGAGTCTGCAAGATGGTTTAATCAGGTTCTGGGGATGCTGTTTTTGTCTGTAGGACCAAAATAAATCTGCGATGTGCATCGGCCGTCGCTGTGATTCTGCTACGAGGATTAGTAGAAAATGAATCTGCAATGTACGTTGGTCGTTGCCGCGATTCTTCTACGGGAATGGGTACAAAATAAATCCGCGATGTTCCTCAGCCTTCGCTGCGATTATTCTACAAGGACGAGTACAAAATAAACCTGCGATGTACGTCGGCCGTCGCCGTTATTCTTTTACGGGAACGAGTACAAAATAAACCTGCAGTGTATGCCGCCAGATTCTTCTATAGGGATGAGTACAAAATAAATCTGTGATGTACGTCCGCCATCGACGCGATTCTTCTACGGGAATGAGTACAAAATAAATCTGCGATGTACGTCGGCCGGCGTCGCGATTCTGCTACGGGGACGAGCACAAAGTTCACTAAGCCTAACTTCCGTTTTCAGAAAGGTGGAAAACTTGCATCTATGATAGGGATTCTGCAAGATGGTTTAATAGGGTTCAAGGGATGTCATTTTTGTCTGCAGGACCAAAATAAATCTGCGACGTATGTCATCTGTCGCAGCGATTCTGCTACAAGGCTTCTGTCTGAAGAGAAAAAATGGGGGAAAACATGACTATTTAAAAAAAAATCGTATTAGTGTACTCTAGCACGATTTATCGTACTAAATACGATAAAATCGCAACAGTTGGCAGGTCTGTGACGTGAATGATCATATCATCAAAGAACGATATTATAGAAAAAATAAGAATATACACTAAGAATCCAACTGAGAATAAGTTTGTGTTCACTATAGGCTGCCCACGTAGTTTCACCATGTAACAGGAGGAAAGCTAATTTTAGCCAAAACTTTTCTTACTACAGTTGAGGAGGGCTGTTAAACATGAGATGGTGGGCGAATTTATATAATGTGACACTGTCGGACAGAAATAACTTCTACGAGCCCTGTTCGAAGTGCAATAACATGCAACTCGCAGTATGGTGACAATGGCTTGTTTACTTTTCTTGCGGACTTTTGCAGCGCAGGAGAACGAAATGTGTTTTATTACTAGAAACTTCACATTCATTCTTTTTTCCCCAAACAAATCGACACAATAGCAAAACTCTGCAAATTACCGCCCCCGTCCACACACACACACATCTTTTTCCAAACTTGTGTCTTAGCTGAGGATGAACTTCATTGACAACTTGTTCCTCAGTATTTGCAGATGTGCTTTTTGTTGCGGTTCTGAAAATTTTCGTAAGATTATTTGAAATGGCTAATTGTTGTGAGAGTGAAAGTTCAGTAATGATTTTGAATCACCTTAAAATAACATCAGTCTCTGAGGGTATATTCAAAATTAAAGGAGTTATCCATTATGTTTCCTCAATTTTCATTGCAGAAGAAAGAACAGACTTTGAACATTTGTTTTGAATTTGCAATTTCTATTTCAAAAAAAAAAAAAAAAAAAAAAAAAAAAAAAAGATTTCATGAAAAGTTATGTTTTTTTTTTAATTCAGTAATCTGAGAAGTACTTACATTTATGGAAATGTTAAGAAAAATCTTATAAAGTTCAGGAAAAAGTTTCAGCCCCCAAAATCTTAAAACTTGTGGAAAGTACAGCATCTTTTCTTGAAACATACACTGCAAAAAATTTCTGAAATTCACGGAAAACTTTCCGTTATTTCTTTCGTGAATTAATGAAACATATTTCTGACACAACCTTTTAGGTGAAATGACTGAGAGAAACCTGAATTTAACAGAATTTTTGTACCACAGGAAAATTCTGAATTTTCAGAAACCTTTCCAAAGTTTCTTTTTTATATTGACGGTAAGTTACCGTTTTAGAGATGAGTTAATGGAAAATTATGAATTTTCAGAAACCCTTTCCGTAATTCCTTTTGTATATTAACAAAAATCTTCGTTCCCACTTTTCCCATATGACGAGGAATTACTGGCAATAAAAGTGATTGGTGAGAATATTTGAGGTTTGATTAACTTTTTAATTTCAACAGTCTGTCGACGGATTTGATTTTGAAGTTTCGTAGTGAGATTGGATATTGTGGATAGCATATTCCATGAATTTTGTTTATTGTGGTACAAGATATTTCTTCTCCTTTTCCCTATTTGGTTCACCAGCTGCTTATTATACACTGCTGGACAATTGCTAAGGACGGATCATAAACGGCTATATAGCGCATAAAAAAGTAAGTGTGGTTGGATGCTAAGTGAAATAAAATAATGTCAGAATGCCAGGACATTACAAGAAAGACAATTTATTGTGCTCTGAAATCCAGAAGGCTTTGGAACGTGTTCAAGGGACAAACAGGCCATTTTGTGCAGAATACGTAAACGTGAAAAAAATGCAATTACCGTCCGCAGGCGTTCCGGCGTAAGATGTCAATACGGGATATGGCCACCATGGAGGGCGATGAAAGATTCCACACGCCGTGTCATGCTTTGCACAACATTATCAAGCAGTTGTTGGGGTAATTTATCCCATTCCTCTGTCAGTGCACGGATGAGGGTGTCCTTGTTTATTGGAGGGCATTGGCGACCAGCAAGACTCCTCCCCAAAGCATCCCACACATTTTCAATGGGATTCAGACCTGGAGAACGTGCTGACCATATGAGGCGTTGAATATCCTCGCTCTCAAGACACTCCTGGACAGCGACTGTTCGATGGCATGTTGCGTTGTCGTCCATGAAAATGAATCTATCACCGACAGCACCACGGAACATGCGAACATGAGGTAGCAGAACATCATTAATGTATCATTGGCCAGTCATAGTCCCAGTTGGAAGCACATAGAGGGACCTACGGCCATTGATCATGATGCCACCCCATACCATGACACTACATGTCGGATATCGGTCCCTTTCCTGTATGTTTGCTGGACAATATGCAGTACCACTATCACGCCAGATCAGTTGTCGTCGACAATCAGACGATAGACTGTATCTACTCTCATCTGAGAAGAGGACAGCAGACCAGTCGTTATCAGTCCAATTGCGATGTTGATGGCACCATTGCAAACGGGCGGTACGGTGACGTCTGGACAATGGGATGCACACAACAGGACGCCGGGCGTATAGTCCTCCTTCATGCAAATGTCTGGCGACAGTTTTTCGGGAGATCCGCTTGCCAGTAGCAGCCATAAACTGATTTCCTACCTCACTAGCTGTGCTGCGCCGGTGTCTTTTTGTTTATAGCACTATGTACCGATCTTCTGCAGGTGTCTTACTGCGAACACGACCTCCCCCGTGACGTTTGCTACACTCTCCATTTGTTTGAAATGATTTCCAAAGCCTTGAAACAACACTGTGGCTGACGTCGAACTCCCTGGCAACATCTGTTATTTTTCGCCCTTCTTCAATCTTGCCAATAATACAGCCACGCGTAAAATCATCTAGGTGATGTCGGGAAGACATACTGAAAATTGCAAGTTCGTCAATTCTTTCCCTTTCAACTTTGCGTTTGAACAACAACGGTCAATACGCGTCAAATCCTTTATATCTCTTATCAGCGCTGGGACGTCACGAACAAGTTCGGCAATCCAAAATTTGCATACGCACAACACGTCTTACTGTATCCCGCACTTATGCTAATTTCCACATTTTCCTGCCTTCCATTTTATGGTTGCTATCGTTGCTATTGTCATCCTTAGCAATTGTCCGGCAGTGTATATTGTATTACTATAAGTAACTTAACTTATTGTGCAGATGATTACACAATGTCGATGTATCAATCTTTGGACAACTTAAGACAAAAGCTATTATAGCTATCAAGAGTAAATTTCATATTTAGTGTTTTGTGTGTGTGTGTGAAACAATACTATAAAAAGTACATTTCACCTTTTTTAAAGATAACTGTAAGTCACCGTCAGTTTAAAAAAATCAAGTTGCAAAGCATTTCGTTGCTTTGTGAAAAATCCTCCTATAGAAAAAATATTACCAACCAATTCAGAAAAATAATAAGCTCTAACAGAAAATAAAATGACTAAATCACTCACATTGATAAAAAAATTGTTTTTTATCGTCGCGGAATTCGTTTTATGATGTGTGACTAGGATCGCCGAGCATTTGTGGCTCAGTTGTTACAGGCGTGAATTACCCGTTGAGCCAGCTCTCACGACGGGGGTTCAATCCTGACCTCACTGGAAGGATAATCTGGGGTAAGTGCTGTACTGGGTCTTTAAATTTGGAGGAATTTCAGTTTATATACAGAAAAACCTGAAATGAACTTTTCTGAAATAAATGGAATTTCTGACTATGGAAAACCTGTGAAAATACGGAAGTTAAAATTAACGGGAACTTTCAAAAACGAAAATTTCTGGTAAACACTCATACCCAACGACAACTTTGCTGCAAGTTATTTTCAGAAATTTTCCATGAATATTTCTGAAAATAACCTTCATTTTTACAGTGTACGATTTCTAGGAAAATGGCTTAGCACTTTTGGCATATACACACACATTACATGTGGCACTAAAAGGGTTAAACCTTGATGTTGCAGAAGCCGATAGATCAAAGTTTCATGACCGATGTTGGAAACTGGTAAAGAATATTTCCTACATAAAAGTAAATGAATTTCTTTTTGTTGCATTCTTGTACAGAGGAAGGGAATATAATCTTTTTATGTTGTGAATTAGATTTTGGTCGGCAAAATTGTGTTCTTTTCCTCAGTGCTACAGGAAGCGATACATAAAAAAAAAAAAAAAAAACAGGTTTCCACAGATCCATTGAGCGTCTTAACAAATATTATTGGTTACTCATTAGATCGAGCAGAGATTTTACCCACCGATGTATCCATTTACAGCTGTAGATCGAAAAGTGCGAATTTTTCGGCTTATAAGCAAAAATATCAAAACCAAGGTTTTCACTGATACATCGAAAATTTCCAACAGTATGGACGTTTTGGAAAGGGTAATCCCGGGGGGGGGGGATGTACAAAATGGTTTTTATTTTGCACAGCGAGTGGCTTCTTTTATGTTCAGACAAAGCCATCCATGAAAATAATAGCAGTTCCGTTAAAGTTCCAATTAACCCCACTCCTCTTTTTTTTATGCTGGAGACTTCTTTTTGGTCACTAAGATTTGCTAATTTACTTACCATCCAGCTTTTTTTTTGGCCACTAACTTTTTTGGACTTACCAGCCACTTAGCAAAAATTATAGTCTACACCTATATTATGTAGATAAGTAGTACATATTAGGTGTGTTATATTTATGTGCACATACTTTGTAAGTTTATATTACAATAAATACCCCTTATTTAGCTATGACTGGAAAGCAACAGTGTTCTTGAATATCTGGAATTTGTGATTTTCTAACAGTACCATGGTCCCAATAAAATCAGATAAACAAGGTTTTACCATTTATATAATTTAAAAAACTGATTACACAAGCACTGCATTTAAATCAATGCCAGTTTTTTTTTTTCAAAAATGCTGTGCAAAGAACTACCCCTTTTCAATCAAACTTTAATATGTATCAAAGTCTATGAAAAAAAGTTTTTGGCACAAATTTTATTAAGTAAAACTGTCAGTAGTAAAATAGTATAAGAGAAGGATTTCGGTGCATTGCTGGCACCACTGGTTATATCTACACTATGCCATGCAAATCCTGTTGCAAGTAAATTAAACCTTTTGCTTAAAACATGCAGCAGTAACTTTTCTATCCTGATCTTGGTTAGGATGATATGTAATTTTCTTAATATAAAATAACTGAAAAAAATAAAACAAACAATTGGATTTTGAGTAACTCAAATTCAAAATATCCTTCAAACAACCTCGTGTTTTTATACTTACAAGTCTACTTGTTATGTACATTTTAAAACTTTAATCAAGACCTTTGGAATGAGTCCTACTGTTCGTCTATTATAGATTATGTTATAAAACTATTAACATAAAAAACCAACAAGAAAAAAAAAAAAAAAAAAACAAGAAAGATGACACCAAATTTTCAGTTAGTTGTAATGAGCAAGTCTTTTGGAATCCTTTTTACATACATATCACTAAGCTGTATTTTGAAATTCAGAGGTTACCTACACAAAGAAATACAAACTACTAGATAATTTTTACTTACTGTTGCTGTATCAAACTTCTCCATTTACAGTGATGTTGACATTGGAATATGGAATCCTTTCCGACAAAAATAAAATGTTTCAAAGTCAATCATAAAAAAAAAAAAAAAAAAACAATAAAATAAATATAAAAAAATTAAAGCCAATCAATAAAATGTGTAGAAATAGAGCTACTTTCTCCCACTACCAGTTGAAAAAGTACAAATTGCGCACAAAAAGTTTCTCATAGATGAAGGAAGATATCCAAGACAAAGGGACATTCAAATCGAAAAGTTAGAAGCAGACATAGAGGAAAACATGATATAAATTTACTACCTAGTTGAAGAATTTTGAATAATTTCTAGAAAGGTAGAAACTATGCAAAAAGTATGTTTCATAGCAAAAGCTATACAAAGGAAAAATTATGTTTTAAATATGTCTCCTGGAAGTAGCAACAGCAAAACAAAGGTTTTGACATTTACACCCCTAGAGGGAAAACTGTACATTATTCAAAGAGGACGATGATCCTTATCTTTACTACAGCGAATGGCATGGAATAAAAAAAGAAAAATTTCAATACAATATTTAGAAGTGGAGATACAGCTGCAAAAAGAAACACACACTAACCCTACCTAGTGCCATAGCTGTGAACAACAAAAACCCACACATTCAAAACATTTCACAAGGTAAATAGCAACTGGTGTTAAAAGAATTTTTTAAAATCACACTTTTAAGAGTAGAGATAAAATAAAAAATATTAAACATTGGTGCCACTTAGCAGAAAATGTTTGCATTATTTTGGGAAGGAAACACCCACAAATATTTTATGTAGTTAATAGTATCTGACAGAAAAAGGATTTTTTCAATTGGGTTTTTAGAAGCACATATATTGCTGTAAACACAATCATGAACTGATGCACTCTAATGGTAAACTAGTGTGATCAGAAAAAATTTAAATTATGTGAAAACATTTTTGCAACAGAAGTGCTCTTGGACAAAGAAATTTTTTTTTCAAATTGGACTGTTGGAAGCAGAGATAGAGAAAAATATGACATACATCTACATCCCTGGTGAGAAAACAGCATCATTTTAAGCAACAGATATTTTGCAGGCTTTTTTAATAGTGAGCAGTATCTGACCATGAAAGAATTTTTTTTCAACTGGGTTTTCAGAAGTGCAGATATTACTGCAAATACATCAGAAACATAGATAAGCACTTATGCCTCCAAGTGGCAAAACCATGCTTTACCAAAAATTAGAAATTATATGCATAACATTTTCCACCAGGAGCTCTGTCAGAGGCAAAAAGCATTTTTCAAATTAATCATTTAGAAACAGAGATATAAAGAGAATTGCAATTGACTTTTACTTCCCCTAGCGGAAAAACTATACACACTGATGGAAAAGTTGCAAAATAATTTTTTTTAGCAGCAAAATGCGTTTTTGGACCAGGTAAAATACATTTTTGGAGCACGTGAAATACATTTATGGTGTAAGAAAACATTTTTTCGGAGCAAGTAAAATATTAGTAGATAGAACTCTAAAGCAAAAAAATGTTTTGGAACTAGATGAACCCTACTCAAATTTAAAACATTTTGCATTGAAACACACACACATGCAAAGATTTCAGTTTTCAAATAGATCAAAAAATTTGTAACCATAGCAGGATTCTATTATTAATAATTTATTTTCCAAAAAATGTTTAATTTTTTGCTGTTTTTCTCAATATTTAATTGCTCACTTCTTTTTTTCTGATTTTTTAAGATAGTTAGCAATGCTTTGTTTTGCTTCTTTTAATAGTACCTGTCCACTTTCTTACTGCACTCATGTCTAATTTTTTTATGCCACATTTAATGTTTATCTCAGCATTGTTTAGCATTTTACGAGAGGAATCCAACTGCTGCAAAAATTCAGCTTCTCCCGTTTCAAATCGCCTTGTACACATTCAATTTATTCTCTTTTTCACTTATTTTGCTGCATTTTTTCAGCACTAATCTGCTCTTGATATTTTTTCCAGGATTCTTTATAAGCTGTCAGAAGTTTTTTTGGTTACATTAATTTTTCTCACATCTCCATTAAGTCTCTTGACACGATCTTTGTGCTTCTTGATCTCCACATGACACCTACAATCATCGTGGCTGCCATGTGCCAGGCTAAAATCGCACCCACATGGCTTACAAAACATGATTTGGCAAAACTTTAGATGCTTCATAAAAAGGCCATTCTTTAAACCACGTATATCATGATGCACTTGGCAATAAGTTTTATCTGACTTTGTTCTTTTTGAAAGAAATACGGGATTACGCCATATAATAAAAATTTTGAAGATGACAATCCAATTTTTGGCGTATCTGACTTACCATCCTTGTCACATTTACGCCAAAAATCGGATTGTCATCTTCAAAATTTGTTCTTTTTGTTGTCATAGCTGTTTTACTGCTACGTTTCATTTCATTTTAATCTAAATTAACACTTTCCGCTCGAATAACTTTTCACCCATACTCACCCAGCACTGTTTTTTTTTTTTTTTTCCCCTGCAGTAGAGGCCACAACTTAGCAGTGAAAGCTCAGCTTTGGCTCGCCAACTCTGACACACGAGGTATAGAGGTGTCATCGGCGTGTCGGGCGATACCCGACCTATTCGGCAAAAAGGAAATGCCTTGCGAGCACCAACATATGAGCTATAGAGACGGACGACACCCAACCTATTCGGTGAAAACAAATTCCTCGCAAACGCCTACAGCGAGCTATAGAGGCGTGGCGGATAACACCCAATACACGAGCTATTCGGCGAAAAAGAAATTCCTCGCGAGCGCCTACAAGCGAGGTATAGAGGTGTTATCGGCATAGCGGGTGACACCCGACACGCCGATGATGTTTCTTTTTCTCTATTGGCTGAAAAAGAAAGGTCTCGCTAGCCCCAACATACGAGCATTGGCGTGGCGAGTGACACCTGACCTATTTGATGAAAAAGAAATGTCTCGCGAGCGCCGACATGCGAGCTATCGTAGGCGTGGCGGGTTGGCCGATTTCGTGTGTCACCCGACAGTCGAGTGTAAAGGGTTAAAACGTTTGCACCGAAATCTTCATAAGCACAAAGCCACATGTAATCAATGTAGAGTTAGCAAAAGGTGCCGAGCTGAGCTCCTTCTCAGCTTTTGCGCACAGCACTCTCAAATGGCTGTACAGTGAAACACGTGACAAAACTCCGCCTACGTTGGAAGGTAGAAAATCGAAAACGTATGGGGACTATCTGCAAACAGCATTTTTTTGACCAAAAGACGGTAAAAAATAGAAAATTGTGTGCAGGGATCTTGCGTGGTTCTGGGCGACTTCCGTAAACGAGATGATTCGCACAAATTACGAAAAATCCGTAAACGTTGGCAGCTCGGAATACCTAGGAATCCTTTAGAAACTGTACCATCGTATCCTGCTAGGGAGAGCCATTTTCAGTCGTCCTTCGCATAAACTAAATAGCTAACGACTGACCTTAGGCTGTATTTACGTAATTGTGCAAATCAGCCGGAACGAAATAACTGCGCCATCCCAAAGAGCAGGGAACGACATATAAACAATCTCAATTGCACAACACTTCGAAAGACCACCAAATCATCTGTAAACAATCTATCAGGATTTCATAATGTACAGCATCATTTCTTCTACATACCACGTGATTACCACAAAACACTCCTGCTCCATAAGCTCAATCTACATCGCAAAACATATTCATCACTTATGCCGAAAAAATAATGAATTATAAGGTAAGTGAAAAACATTCAGAATTGTTGGGATTGGTGGTACGTGTTGATTAAGCGCTGTTATACATTTAACCAAATTATGTGTAGACCTTAAAAAAACGTCATTCAAATCGCCGTTTAAAACAGCATCTAAACCCCCCCCCCCCCGCAAGAACAATTTTTTAGCTCACCAGCTTTTGCTGTGGAATGCCGTTTCGGCACAAATATTACATTTTTTCGTAATTTGTAGCAGTTTGGCGCAAACTTTCCATCACTACTATGCATTACTTGAAAACGAAACTGCACCGAAAGTAGTCATTATAAAAAATGGCATTGAAAGGAAGAAATAATTTTTGCAGAGGATTTTGTTTATAAGTAATGGTATAGGCTGAAATGTATTATGAATTTGATTGCATATGCATTTTATGCCCTCTAGCAATGAAGTTGACAATTGGGGGGTGGGGGGTGGACTTGAAAGCAAGGATTATCGTTCTCACATTTTGGGTTTCCCATTGTAAAAATGATTTTCCCCATTGGACCAACAGTTGGAGAGATACATGTCTACAGATTGGAAGAGCAGACAAAGTGATACAATAAAAACATACTTTTTTTTTTTTTTACAAAGATGTGCTAATAAGAAACTCAAAACTATGTAACTTCAGATTTTCCATATGCTTCATATGCACAACCAGTGTGTTGAAAACTATACAACAAAGTGGAGTCAGTATTCAAAATGTTGAATGACTTGACATGAAATGATACATATCAATCATTATCAACTTGAATTAAAAAGAGTTCCTTGCACTTTAATATTAAGATATTTTTTTACCATGAGTTGTGTGAAAAGCAATGTTATGAAGAACACCAGTGAATGATGACCTAGGTAGCACTTTGTTGCTATTAACGAAAATTGGTCAGCTGCACACTGACGGATGGATCTACAAAAAAAAAAAAAAAAACGGTCACATATTTCAACAACTTATGTATGATAAAATCTTAAATAGCAAGCATCAACATAAATTATGTAACTCAGAACAAGTGACAATACAATATTGACATTCACTGGCTCAATGTAAAAAACAAACAAACCACGAACTGCATTAACCACACTTAGGAAATTTAGAAGTATAATGTTGGCAAGAAAGTTTTTTCCTGCAAGATGTCAAGATGATTATTTTAGAAATGTTGCACAGTAGATTCTAATTAATCGGGACACATTAGGGTCAGAACACTTTACCCCAATCAGGAGACTGCTCCAATTATGCAAAGCTTTATCCCAAAGTGTTAATTTGGGATGTTCAATAACTGTCCCAAGTAAACGGCTGCCCTGATTAACTGGTGGCCCAATTAACCAGAATCTACTGTATATAAATGTACCTCTGATGTTTTCCCCTCTTGAGTGTTAAAATGCTGTACTGAGAATGTCCTATAACCAAACTCCAGAATTCCATAAAACCCCTTATCTTTTAAAGTTAATAGCTCTTGTAGCAGAACAGCAAACTTGAAAATGAATTTGAAAATATTAGACAGCATGGCTGGCATGTATGTAAGTTATTTGGGTCAATTGCTTGCATTTAATTTACAAACTGCACTCTACCCCCAAAAATACTTATTTTCACAAATTCTCTTTTCCTTATTTTACTAGTTCTTTTGCCTTTAGAACAAATTTAACGAACAATCGTACTGGTATTATTTATATAATCACAAAAAAAAAAAAAAAAAAAAAAGTTACATTAAAAGTACTTTCTCAAAGTTTACGAGTACAAGCTGACCATGGGTTAAAGTCTGAGTTCTGTGCTCTCCAAAGTAATTTGGAAGAAGATTATTTAAAGCCACTGTGTCCATTCTGTTTCTGAAATCAGTTTTCACATGGTTCTTTGCTTAAAAAGCTCTTTGTACTTCTACATTTACAGGGTTCATACCCTTTTCTGTGGAAAAAAATAATAAGGACTTTCTAAGGACCTACAATGCAATTGATATTTTGCATCACTGGAATATCACAAGGTGTGTGTGTGTGTGTGTGTGTGTACACATATGTAGGGGATTCAACAATGCTAGTGGCCATTTACCAGGCATTTTGCCCAAAATATAAACTACTTTGCCTACAAAGAACAAAATTAAGCACATGCCGGGAAAAAAGAAAAAAAAAGGACAAGCAGGAGACACAGTGACAATGAAGCAAAGTGAATTGAGTAGGCAGTAGACACTATACTTCGATTCACCCTAAGAAGACACTGAAAGGAAAGGTACAAGAGCCTACGCACTCACTGAGCCTTCAGGGACGGGCGAAAGTTGTGTTCATTCGTGTCACTCACCACTGTGTCCTGCTGTTGGCAGCTGTCAATCACTTCCCCATCAACTCATCGGTACAGTCACTCACCAGTTTTAATTGTTGCTAATGAGGGTGTCTTAAGGGGCAGATTTTTCTTCTTAAGAATGCTTCAAATTCGGTGATATTTTATCGTATGATGTTTAGCAACAATCTGAGCCTACCTTTTAAATTTCACCGGAAAAGGTTGAAAACTTCCCGAGCTAATTATTTTTTCTCCCCATCGTTTAAACTTTTAACGGAGATTCTTTCGATGCCACTCTCATGGTTAACTATTTTTTTTATTATTATTTTTTTTTTAGTTAGAAGGAATCAAAGTGGGGAAATTATGGAAATAACGGATACCTTCATTCCACTTATATGCCACTCAGTAATTTGCAGGCATATGAAAATGCTACGCTCGTTGAAGCCATCGCTATCGTTTCGATCACAAAATAAAAAGACAATAATTACAGAAATGACTGAAAGGTGCAGTGAAACAATGAACTGCATTTAACTTGTAGATTTTAAAATATTATAAAATACAAGCCACTGTTTCCTTCCAATCGAAAAACCAAAGAACACAAGACAAAAATACAAGTAAATGAGAACAGCGATGTGAAAGTCGGAAATTGAATGAATGAGTTATTCAAATGACATGCAGAACCCCTGCTTGGACAAATTGTTTTGGCACAAAAGTCGCCCGTCTCCAAACCTACCCCCACCCACCGCACTCAAACATTTCTTCGAAACACAGCCGCCTCCATATAACACCAGCTTGTTTTCGGCTGCAAATAACGGGGAAGGAGCAATTGTCACCAGCCCATTGCAGCTGCCCCTTCAAGGCATTCATTCCTCCTGCCCAGGAAGGATTAGTGGCAGTGGGAGGGGTGCCTTTGTATCCCAAACACTGCATATCTACGCATGCGTGTGTTCATCTAATTTTAAAACTCAATTTCTGAAAATAGATCATTTTTATACATACATACATACATATCACTAAGCTGTTCTCTGAGATTCAGAGGTTAGCTCCAAAAAGAAATACAAACTTCCAGATATTTTTACTTATAAATAATAACACAAGGAACTGTACACCAACTATATATAAGATAGTACAACTATACTAGTTATCCGAATTTATTGGCGTATATAAAATCAAGGTTTCCAAGACTCCTAATTTTTCTGTTGGCCATAACTTTGTATCAAGAATCTGAACACATTGCGATGCCTCTCATTTGTGTATATTTGATGGTCTGTTGTAGGGGTCGCCATGCTGATCACATTCTTTGCAATTTGCAAAAAGAAATTCTGGCAATGGATAAAAATGTTGGCAAAAACATTGGCAATTACCTTTTTAACCATCTTCTGCTGATTAATTGTAAAGAATATATAATGTATTATTTTTGTGCAATTTAACACTTTGTCTTTTATATTTCCAATAGAGAGTGAAAAAATGGCAACTTCAGATTACATACATACATACATATCACTAAGCTGTTCTCTGATATTCAGAGGTTAGCACCACAAAAAAAAATACAAACCACCAGATAATTTTTACTTACTGTTGTCGTATCAAACGTCTCCATTTACAGCGATCTTGACATACAACTCGGGCTTCACTGACATCCATCACACGCCGTACACAAGATCTTTTATACTTCATACTCATAATCTTTTTATCATGCAGACACTCCTGAACCTGATTCTCCCATGACTTCCTTGGCCTTCCTCTACCGTTCCTTCCTGCCACTTGGGCAAAAAAGATTTTCTTAGTAAGCATCTCATCATTCATTCTTTGAACATGGCCAAACTACTGAAGCACATTAGTCTCCACCTTGCTAACAACATTTTGCTTCACATTACACAACTGCAACACATCTTCATTTCTCACACAATCAGAACATGTCTTGGCACCCCCACCCCCGTAAGTAACGCATTTCTCTAGCACACAAACGACTTGGAACAATTACACTTTCATATACAGCCATGCGGGACTCTCTTGAAAACCCAACATTCCTGTGAAACCCTCCCAAAGCAGCCATGACTTTCAATGAAGAATTCACTTGCCTACTAATTTCACCATTCAATTTGTTCTCTCTGTCAAACATGCTTCCTAAACACACACTCATTCATTTGGTCAATAACTGTGCCATTTAGACATATATTACATTCAGTACTACCAGTTCCTCTCTCAAAAACCATAACTTTAGGTTTTTCCTTATTTATACTCAGTTTGAATTTCATGCAAACTTCGTACATCCGAGACAACATACTCTACAACTCACTTTTGCGCTCTGCCAACAGGACAAAGTCATCAGCATACAGCAATCTGCACACACACGAATCACACTTCATATACATACACCAATCTGCACTTCAGATTACATTTGGCAAAAAAAAAAAAAAAAAAAACCAAAAAAAAACATTGAATTTGGCAAAATCTTTAAAAAAGCCAACAGCTGATCTGTTGTAAATACAAAAGTTCAGCTTTTCAAGACTTTTTTTATTTTCTATTCAAACAGCTACATTGAGTTAAAAGGTGTCAGCCCAACTGAATTCATTCAATATTTTTTCAGTCCGTTTCTCATCATCAGTGGCACTCATGCGACACGATATTGTGCTGCTGGCACTGTTTTATTCCTTTTTACCCTGTCACTGCACAAATAAATTCAATAGTGTGTGTGTGCTGGCTTTTATCAGCAGCCAAAAGTACACTCTAAAAAGGCACATTATTATAAACAAATGCCCACTCCTTTGCGCCGCTTTAAAGCTTGGATCACAAAAACATATGCTACAAATCTCATATTGTATCCCAAATTTATGCAATCGCATCACATGCTCCATTTTCATAAAAACCAAAAACAACCTAAGTGGTTGTATTTGTTACATGTTTAATAGCCACTTACAGTTGTTTGGGAGCACATGCAATATGTTTTAACAAAACAGGTGGCAGCAAATCAGTTCCACAGTGTGAGCAATACATCAATGCACCCACAATTTGTCCTGTTGTGATGCAATAGTTAAATTCCTGAACAATAATAATTGTGATAATAAACTGATAGCTGAATTTCCAAAGGAAGTCACATTACTATGTAACAGCTAATTCAATCAATGAGTTCGGAACAGAGGTTTAGCATGTACCATGAGTGATATTTTCCTTTGCAATATATTCATTATAGTTATGATACTTTTTTTTTTTGACAATATAACAGTGCTTTAACGTTAAAATACAAAACAGAATTTGGGAAATAGGGAAAAAAATGTGCACTAAAAGAAGTGTTGTAAGAGCAAGAAAATCATAAATATACAGGGTGTCCGAGAATTATTGGACACATTACAAAATTATATAAAACAAAACATTAAATAGATAGAAAGAAACTGACTGTACTAACTTACAATGTAACTACACAAGTTAATAAATTTCGATGTGAGATCCCTTTGTTGCTCGTAGTATGTCCAAGTGATACTCGATTTCATGCCATGTATTGGCAAGCATCTGAGGAGTTATGGAATTAATAGCAGCTGTGATACGCTGCTTCAGTCCCTGCAAATCAGTACAAGGCGTCTGATAGACACAATCCTTCACATAACCCCACATGAAATAATCTAATGGAGTTAGATTTGGAGAGTGAGGAGGCCACAGAATGGGACCACCACGACCAATCCATCTGTTGGGGAAATGCTCATTTAGGCACTTACATACACGCGTTGACCAATGCGGAGGCCCGTCTTGTTGGAAAACGACGTTGTCATATCTTTTGATCTGGGGTATAGCGAAATTTTCTAGCATATTCAAGTAAATGTCACCATTTATGTTGTTTTTTTGCAGAAGACGAAAGGGCCAATCACTTCTCATTTTGACAGGGCGCACCACACATTAACTTTGGAGAATCACGTTCCAGTTCAACAGCAGCATGAGGCGGTTCACTGCCCCATATCCTACAGTTGTAACGATCCACAATACCTGATACATGAAATGTGGATTTATCACTAAAACTTACAGTACTGAGAAAGTTTTCATCGTTTTCCAATCGATTCAGCACATCCACAGCGAAATTGTATCGCAAAGTGTGATCATTTACATGCATCTTCTGCACTATTTAAACGCAAAGTGTGATCATTTACATGCATCTTCTGCACTATTTAAATTTTATAAGCATTCAACTTTAATTTCTTGTGCAAGATATCGTGAACTGTCGATTTTGTAATGCACAGTTTTCTGCTTGCTTTACAAACATATTTCCTGGGGCATCGTCGAAAACTTTCATTAACTTGGTCAACCGTCTCACCGCTGACGCTAAGCCTACTGGCTCCTGCACGATGTTCCACATTGCCAGTTTCTTTAAACTGTTTCATCCACTGCTTAATTGAATTCGTTGATGGAGGATTACCACCAGACTTTAAATGGTACCGTCTTTTAACTTTAACGACAGACTTTAATTCCGCAAGCCATAACACACATATCGCCTTCTGCTGTACGGATGACATGACTACTGATTGCGCATTTCTCATACATTCCTCATCAGGCCACACCTAGCGTCATCTATCGGATTCTGGGAATAACAATTTTGCAAAACAAAAATATAGAAACCGTGTTAGTAATACGTGATATAGAAAAACAGACAATGCTCATAGTTTTTTTTGTACATAATTTTGTAAAGTGTCCAATAATTCTCGGACACCCTGTATAGTACTAAGGTTCAGGGAGTGTAGCCCCTTTCCCCCAAATAAAAATGATCACACGCAACATAAAAAAAGGTACCATCAGAAGCTGAAACAACCACCAAATGTAAGATCCGAAAGTTAGTTGATTTACCTATGTTCACTTATGCACATGAAGTTCCTGCAAGCTGTCGTAAAGCACCCAGCACACAATCGTATCACAAAACTTTTCTCGAGTTCATAAATCATATTAATGAAGAGTAGACACATACCCACAAACATTTAATAATTTTTCACTTAAAAGAAAATTAAGAAATGTAATCAAATTTGACCCCCCCCTCACTCCAACAAATTTACAGTTCAACTGCAATTTTCCATTTCCATCAACACAAACTACAGTTCCACATTTTCTTAACAGAGAGATAATTATTTAATTTCCCAGTTTCTAAAACATGGAACTGAGAAATTAAATCCCCCCCCCCCCCCAACACACGAAAATAAACAGGAGAGCTCTTTCCCCCCAAGTGTTCAAGGAAACACGAACATTTAAATATTTCCGTAGGGAAAACTTAGCTGACACCAATCAATTCCTTAAAACTATAGGAAAACTTCTTTAATCATAAGCCGAGCATTATTTTCTACATTCAAATAACTCTAAGCTTCGAAATATTGCTTACCGATTTTTACAGATCAGAAGCAAGTCTATTATAAAGAGATGCCACGATTTTTCTTTTATTAGAGAATCCAAGGCCTCTGGACATAATGCCAAAGTGACAGTTAATACTTCTAATGCTTCTTTACATAGTTGTATTTCTTCAGGATCTGGAGGCCTGCACACCTTCACAACAGGGGAGAGAGAGAGAGCAAAAATAGTAAATGATTAAAGAATTTAACAAATTAAATTTTTATTATTTTAAATTCCAAATTTAAACTGATACAAATAGTTTAACATGTTACTTAAATATTCAAATATAATGACAGCATGTATACTAAAAGTATAAGTCGTATCAACATATCTCTATGATACATTACATTCAGGAAAACATCTCACACGTTCACAAGAAAGCAGCTACTTTTTTTAGCAGGATAAAAATTTTGAACTTCAAAAAATTTAGAAACATTTTTCTTAGGAAAAAAATTGGCAGAATAAAATTTTGCAGATTTCAATGAATACTGAATCACATTACATGATTTTTTAAAATCAAATAATTATACACTACGAATTTATAACAATGCATCTACCTCTACAAAAACTGCTATGTACTTTCACTTTATTTAAATAAAATGGACATTTTTGGACAAATGTTTACTAAGTTCAGGTTAAAAATAAATAAATCTTATTTGGGTATGTAATACTGTATTTTCATGAAGCTTACTTAATGTGAAAAGAACTAAACTGACACACACAAAACTACTACAAAAAATAAAAAAACATAAATCACATAATCACACCACAATTTATGTGGTTTAACTGGAACAAATGAGAAGAACCAGTAATTTAGCCATGCAACTGCATTTCAGAGGAACTTTACACAAACTCAATGAAACCTAATGCACAAAACTGCCTCTCAACTAGAGTGACATGCAAAACTTAACCCGTAACTGCCCAGGTCTTGTATTTGTCACATATCAACCCACCCACAGTCTCACAGATCGACACATTTTTATCGTTTAATTCATGGTAACTTTTTAGAGAGGGAAACAACTACACATGCACGCAGGTTCAAACCTTTCCTGGAAGTAGGCTAGAAAAAAACAATTCGCTTCCAATGCGGTCTCTAAGACCGGACCTGGGTTTTTACGGGTTAAGGAAGCCAGGAACTTTCCCAAATATCTCTAAAGTACTTCACACTTCTGAATAAACTTAAACCCTAAGTTACACAAATGCAGTGAAATAAAAAACAAAATTCTGTTGGGTATGGAATTAATGAGCAACCATGAATCATAGAATTTGGAAAGCATGAAGTGATCAATAAGGCATAGGGTCATTCTCTATTGCTGGGTAGGCAACATCTTCAATGAACCCAACACAGTCCCCCCCCCCACACACACACACATATTCAACAGTTAATTAAGCATGTAATAATTTTCATTTGCCTGTAACAACAGTTCTTACTTTATGGTGAGTTCTAGAAGAATGGCAATCTGCTACTCTCTTCCCCAGACTGTCCTATGCATTATAACTGGGTTAAGGTCAAGAGGTTTGACTGGCCATCTCCTTTTATATCCTCACTTTTATGGAAATTATCAGACAACTGAACAATTCCAATCAACAATGTCATCTACAGAAGTAAAACTGGGACCATGTGTATTTCTATACCACCTAATATTGGATGCTTATGATATAATTTCTGTCATTTGGCCATCATGATACCACTCTTGAGGAGAGGGGGTGGATAACCAATGCATGATGCCCCAAACCAGAATACAGGGTTATTCAAAAAGAATAATCCGATTTCAAAAATTTATATTTCGAAAAATTAACACAGAATGATAAGTAATACATCCATGTAAAGGAAAAACGTCTAAGTTTTAGATTATGCACAATAGATGGCGCTAGTGTGTCGTTTATGAAGCTCTTTTGGCGAAGAAGTGAAAATGGCGTCTAGCCAGCAGAATGCTTTTTGTGTGCTCTCGTTTGCACGATGACAGTCTGTAATCACCGTTCAGCGTGAATTTCGCAGAAAGTACCAAATTAATCCCCCGATGGCTCAGAGTGTTCGTAGGTGGTATCATGAGTTCGAGGACACTGGATGTCTTTGTAAAGGAAAAAGTCCAAGGCAACCAGGCGTATCTGCAGAGAATGTTGAAAGAGTGAGAGAGACTTTTCTACGCAGCCCGAAGAAATCAACCATTCGCGCTAGTTGAGAACTGGGGATACCCCAGCCTACTGTTTGGTGTGTGTTGAGGAAATAATTGTGTTACAAGCCATACAAATTGCATAACTTGCAAACACCGATGCCTTACAGAGATTTGTCGTTTTCTTAACACAGAGCTACCCCGCAGTTGGATTGGTTGGAGTGGAGCAGATGACTTGGTGTTACACAGATGGCCACCTTGGTCACCTGATACGACCCCATGTGACCTCTTCCTTTGGGAGTATGTAAAAGATCAGGTGTTTGCGACTCCTTTGCCCACAACTCTATGCAAACTTAAACAATGCATTGAAAAGGATATTGGACCAATTGCTGGTCTACTTACAGGACACTGTTGTCTTAATAGGCACCTTAATTTGATTGGGGTGAAAGAGGATCCACTTTGTAGAGGATGCCATCTAGAAGAGGAGACTTCCTTGCATTTTTTTTTTAATTACTGACTTTTTTGCAGCGCTTTGGTACTCATAACTTGTGACCAAGTGATCTCTCTTTAATACCAGTCAAGAGCATTCTTGCTTTTGCTCGTGCATCTGGTCTCTTTCGAGATTAGGGCTGGGGATGCACAATAGACCTTATGTCGCAGTGCTGGGTCATTGTACCCCCTCATAGTTACAATTACAATTAAACAACGCATTTTTGCTGCTTTAGAACAGTTACCAATGACACATTAGACCGTGTTTGGCAGGAATTTTCATATCGTGTTGACATACGAGTGACTAAAGGAAGTCAATATTGTGTTTTTGTAAAAAAACAAAAACTTATGACATTTTCCCTTTACATTGACGTACTTTTTGAATAATAACCTCTATAAGACCCGTAAAAAAGTTAATTCCACAGTGCACTATGAATAGAGGTGCCATAAATTCATTTGCAACTAGTACTTATCCTTTTGTGTTGTTAATTTTTTGAAATATAAATTTTTGAAATCAGCTGATTCTTTCTGAATAACCCTGTATAATTATTAACAAAGGTGTCATTTTTCATCATGGCAGGAAAAGTGACATGACACAAATTTTTTTCAGATCTAACGCCAGTCAGGCTGTATCCTGACTTACCTCAGAACAGAATTTGCCCCTCAGGTTCCAACTATGGTGTCATCTGCTCCGAGAGAGAGAGAGAGAGAGAGAGAGAGAGAGAGAGAGAGAGAGAGAGAGAGAGAGAGAGAGAGAGAGAGAGAGAGAGAGAGGGGGGGGCAGTATGCCTATGTTGTACAAGTTTAAGGAGTGGACAAGTGCTACAGGCACAGAGAAACATCCCAATATCAATGAGGCTTTTGTATTTGTGTGTGTGTTGAGGAGGAGGGGTTGACACACAACAGGCTTAATAAAGGTTCGGTTTCACAATTGCAGTCTCTCTGGTAATAAGCATCCATCAGAGGCTTGATGAATACATGCTGCAGGAGAGGGTGAAAGCAAATCCCAGTTCACTGGTGAAAGACACTGCTGTCCAACTCAGATCACTTGTTGGCATTTTTTGGCAAAAGGAAAAACGTCTGAATTCAATGCAAGGCCTTGCTGACATTTACCTTTTTCCATATTTTCTGTGACACACTAACAAAGACTACTTACTAAAGCATCTCATCTCATAAAATTTAATATCTTATTTAAAATATGAATAAACTATTTCTTCATCCTGGAACTTGGCAGCATGTTAAAGATGAGTTTCAAAATAATTCTGCATTCCTTCTGCAGTGGTGGTGGTGGTGGTGGGGAGGTAACTTCAAAATGTCCCTTGAATGACGCTGTACATTAATTGTTATTAGAACAACTTTTTTGGTAACATTTTAAAAAGCTCCATTCAAGACCTATAAAACTGAGTTCAATATTATTACATAACAAATACATTTCGAAATTACACTATAACACAATTTAAGAAGTGTGAATAAAACAATTTCTTTTTTTTTTTTTACAGGTTTTATGAGTACAATACTAGTGCACGAAATATCTGAATCAGCAATATTAGACAAGTTATACTGCATATACAGTATAACTTGTCTAATTCGAGTGTTTTTAGTTCGAATCCTTGGTTAATTCGAATTTTTCATTTGGTCCCTTGAATGTACAAAATTTTGGCTAATTTATTGACAGAGAATGACTTCAATATATAACTCATTCAATCCGGGGACTAGTAAAGAACTTCCAAGCCCATTGTTTTATATTTGTTTATGAGTGCAGTTATTATATAATGTAATTAGTAAACAATGCTGATGAACAGTAACATCTCAGATACATCTTTGTCTAGTTGTGAATATCATGGCGTAAAATGCAAAGAAGAAGGCATTTAAGATGCTGATTAATTACTTGTGCAATATGATCTTGAAATAATACATGAACTGATCTGTTGAGTCAACTTTCCAAATCCTTATGCATATACAGATGGGTTTTATTGCATGCTACACAATTACATTTATGATAATCTATTGACCCCCACACACACGATTTACAGTGGTGGCAAAAACTGTGGACACTTTGTGAAATTTTCATATTTTGCAACTTTCCAGGCTTATAGGATATGTTATTTTGCAAATTGCAAATGTTTATATGCCAATTTAAAGAAAATTTAATGCTGAATTCAATACAAAAAACAGAATGCAAATACAGCGTTAATTTGGATAATTCAAAGCTGAAAGGACCACAAAAATAATTCGAATTAGGCAAGTTTGAATATGGGCACATTCAAGTACTGTGAAAAACAACATATTTATTCATAACATACAAAAAAAAAAAAAAAGTACCATACAGTAAATTTAGGGCCACTTTTTAGAATTTATGTTATGGGTAAGGGTAAATTCCTCAAGTTCATCGAGTGAATGAAATAGAGAGTCACTTACATTCTGCCGTCCCTCAATAAACTTCCTTAACTGTTGGAGGTGAACCAAGGCCTCTACTGAATTTACAAGGCACTCTTCAGGAAATTCTGGTCGTTTCAGTTTTTCATCTGAAGATACACAGCAGGTCTTCTTATTCATAACATCAACCAAGATCTCATCATCTGTGATCTCACCACAAACAGCTAAATTGTCATCAACGCGCACAAAAGCCTCATACTGTACATCACGGCCTACATCTTCCCAGTACTCCACAGTTTGTATGATCTCCTTGCCACCAATACCTCAATTGATGCAGTTGAGACTCATCATTGGGGTGCTGGAAGCCTGCTTTTCCAAAGCAGTTGGCTATAGTTTCAGGTTTAACTTGGCTTCATCCAGAACAGTAAATACCCATTTTAAAAGGTAATTGTTGAAAATACGAGATTACAAAAATGGGGGTTTCTTCGAATTAAATAAAAAAAGTTGGAATTAAAGGGGTTTTTTTAACATCATTTATACATAAAATTCAAGGGACCAAATGAAAAATTCGAATTAACCAAGGATTCGAACTAAAAACGCTCGTATTAGACAAGTTATACTGTATATGCAGTACAAAAAAAGTTATGCAAGGAACACTGCAATCGTGCTTAATATACTGTAATGCACTTACGACTTCAATATACCATCAGTATTTAGTAGAGTAGCCTTTGTTCTTTAAAACCACATCACAGTGACGTCTCACTGAGCCAACAAGTGTTTGAAGCTCTGTCTTTGTTATTACGTGGTGCCAGTACACAATTATAGCCTCAATTAATTGCCTTTTATTACTTTTACGAATGCCTCATTCGTAAAAGGCATTTCAAACGATGCTACAAATTTTCTATCGGGTTCAGGTCAGAGCTGTTTCCTGACCAAGTCAACAATGCAATGGACTTTGTTGTGAACCACTGATTGCATATTTTTGCTGTGTAGCAAGGAGCTGAATCCTGCTGAAAAAGAAATGGTGCATTGTTGGGGAAGAGATCCCTGATGGAAAGTTACAGTCTTGGTTCCAGGATGGTGTTAATGTATTTTCTTGCTTTCAGCATGCCATCGATTACACGAAGGCGGCCAACATTATTTGCTGCCATGCATGCCCAAATCATGTTTGTTGGGTGCTTTACATTGGCCTCCATGCAGTCAAGATGTAGCTCTTCTCCTACTCTATGTCTCACATATTTTTGGCCATCACTACTAAATAAAGATATCTTACTTTCGTCACTCCAAATAACTTGCTTCCACTGATCGTCTGTCCATCCAGTGTGTTCTTTTGCCCACTGCAGTAGTTTCTTGCGCTGCTGTAGATTCAGATATGGCTTTTTTCTCGGAATCCTACCTCTTAGTTCCATATCTGCTAGTTTGCTCCTTACCGTTCTTGAACTGACAGAAACACCAGTTGAACACAGTTCAGCTCTGACAGCCCCAGATGAGATTTTTCTGTCCTTCAGACACAGTCTTTTTGTTCTTCTCTCATCGACAGCTTTTGTGCACTTTTTTCAGCCTTTTCCTGGTTTGTTTTTTAGTGGCTTTGTTTCTTGATAACGTAAATAGCACTTTCGTACACCAAATGTTGTCACTGACCCACCTACTTGTTTTGCAATTTCAACATAAGACCAGATTCACGTAATAAAACAATCCGGGTCCTTTTCGTGGGTGACCAATCAATTCTTTTCTTAGGTGCCATTGCTGTGCTTATTATCTACATGTGAAATTTAAAGAAACACTAAAAATATTCACAAAATCTATAATTATGCTTCACTTACACTGCTAAGTCTTTCTTCTATAGAACTAACAGTAAAACTGACTTTTCTCAACTTCTCACAAGATGTATTGCAGTTAGCACTATTTGCTTGGTCCCCAGAACAAGGACTATGATTGGCCAATAGGGTTTGCACTTACAATCCGCTTCTTAACTGAATCATATTTGTGTTTTCTTTTTAGACTAAACTAAACATAACTTTTTTTTGTACTGCATATATTTGAATTCTGTTTTGTATTGAATTCAGCATTAAATTTTCTTTAAATTGACATATAAACATTTGCATTTGGAGCAAAATAACATTTCCTATAATCCTGCAAAAGTTGCAAAACATGAAAATTTCAAAAAGTGTCTACGATTTTTGCCACCAGTGTAGAAGATAAATTTATGGTCTCGCGATAATAAAAAAACACCTGGTATTTATATTGTCAGTTCTGATAGGTTCTGTTATCAAATCAGATATCAAACTAGCTACAAGCCCACTGTGCTCCAACAGAGGATTATCAAATTATCTTCTGGCTGCTGGACGATTTTTACGTGCATTAACTTGGCATAAAAGTGCATTATTTCTATGGTTATTGCAAATCAACAAAGAGTTTAACCAATACAGGGGAGTACTTCTACAATAACTAAGAGAAAAAGGATGTTTGTTGTAATTCAACCAGGCGTGACCAATGTTACATTAATGCTCGATTTTTGAAAATAATCCATTTTTAAAATTAACGGTTTCCTCAAACAACAATAGGAATTTACACGACACCTAAAATATTCAGGTATACCTACCAACTTATAGAAATTATGGCGATTTCCACACCTGAACGATTCAATTCATTTCACTTGGAATACCCTGTATTACAAAATATAATTTGTTAGAAACTAAGCCACTGGGTGCTTTGATTGTTGTCTTGCAAAGTGAAGACAAACAATTGTTGAAATACCAAACTAATAAAAATTTCAGAAGTAGTAAAATAAAAGGTTTTTGAAGTCATGAAATTTTAGGAGTCTTTCAGGAATTTCAGAAATCTTTTAGACAATTAAGAAAAGTTTTGAAAGTGAACATTTAAATCTTCCCCAACTTTCAAGGTAAGCTTTCACGACCTTTAAAATACATTTTTTCACAACTGGTATTTTTATGTACTCTACAACTGTAATTCTCAAAAAATATACAGAATTTAGCAGTAATGCTTTACACATAGGTTCTTCATTTAAGATAAGACAAGATACACACAAACAAACCAGTGCTTCATGCTGATTGGTAATAAAAAATACGAGTTGATAAGTTTAGTAGAAGAATGTATGTACACATTCTTCATGGTTTTAACTTTTTGCGCATTATCACCTCTGCTACTACTTGTCCCATTTTCGTATCTAAATTAAAACAGGAAATTTGTATATGAACTCTAATTATAATTTGAATAAACTAAACTCAAAGTATGCTTACCAGTCCATTTCGGTCATTTTCTATTTAATAAAAGCAGGCTGACAGACGCTATAGAAGAAAGCCAGTCAAAACACAGTTGAATTAAAAGTTGACTATGAATCTTGTCTGAACTGATAGTTCAAAATTAAAAGAGGGTGAAAGGCTATGATACAATATAAAAATGTATTACTCCAGTTAAAATGTAGAAAAGTTCAGTAAAAAAATACCTCACTGTAATGAGATTCTCAAATAAAAAGGAAATGAAAATTGTATTGTTTTGCTTTTTTCAACTTCACAATGGAAATTAAAAAAAACAAAACAAAAAAACAACAACAATATATTACTCTTTTTGGATGTCAGGTTGACAAAATCAGTCATATCTTGATTTTTGTGTTTATAAAAAGACCACTTACATCCCAATTCCAGTTCCGTCAGATTCATATCATCCACAGGCCTACAAAATTTCTGCACTCAGATCTTTTGTTTACAGAGCATTTATGCATTCTAGTAACAGCAAGTTTAAAGAAAGTGAACTTAAATAGATTGAAAAAACAGCAAAAACCTTTGGGTATAACCCCTTCTGTGATTAAGAGATTAGTTTATAAATATAAAGTTCCCACACAGAAAATAAAGAGCAAACGAAAATTTTGTAGTAAATTTCCCTATATTAAAGATATAACAAAAGTCATCAAAAAAGAGTGTCATAAACAACAACTGGATTTAGGTATAAGAGTTGATCATTAAAGATCGGGGAAAAAACAAAGTTTCTAGATAGCGCAGGTGTGTAAAGTTTCTAGATAGTGCCGATATACAATCCTAATGATAACTGTACAAAAACTACCTTATAGGAAGTACGAAGAATCACTTAAAAAATAGATTACAGCAGCATATTACAAACTGGAACCCGAAAGAAGAAAAAGCCACCTTAATACAGTGTTGTATTGGGAAAAAAAACAAAAAAAAAAACAGTATCCCTCTTTGAAGACAAAACAGATAGTCTCTAAACATTCTACTGAAAAAACTAAACGATTTGCTGAATCGTTAGTTATAGAAAAAAACTAAAAATAATAATTGTAATATTAGCAGTGGTGTGGATTTCCCAATACCTTGGAAAATCTTGATTAAAGAAGACAGACAACAAAAAAGAAGCCCCATACCAAGAGTACACCATTCCTCTGAAGACACCTCAGTATACCCAACACAACGCAACTGTTTTTCGGCGGTGGCAACCACAAACTTAAATGACATCGATGGTCTACATATGCAGGGTGGCGGCAGTATGTGAAAGATGGTGAGAAAAGCAGCGAGTTAGACTTCGTATGCTCCCTGAGAATGGTGAACAGATTTTTTCACCGAAATGCATAACACATTGACAACTTGCATTCCTATGGAAATTTCTGCTATTCCAGTGCCCTCATTGGATATTGATTTTGGTGAATAAATATCGCATATTCGTTCGTATTTTAGGTCCATTTCAATAATGACTTCCATTGCTTATGGTAAAGGCAATTCATCATGTGTCTTCCTTTGACATTGATTTTGGTGAATGAATATTGTCTATTCGTTTTGTATTTATAGTTTTATGCTTCATTACTGTAATGACTTCCATTGTTCATAGTGAATGTAATTCATTTATAACCCTTTTTATTTGAGAACCTCGTTACAGTGAGGTATTTTTTACTGAGCTTTGCCACATTTTAACTGGAGTAATATGTTTTTATGTCGTATCACAGCTTTTCACCTTCTTTTAATTTTTTTAACTTTGAACTACTGTCAGTTCAGACAAGATTCATAAATTCAACTTTTAATTCAGCTGCATCTCGACTGGCCTTCTTCCATAGCATTTGTCAGCCTACTTTTATTAAATGGAAAATGACTAAAATTGAGACTGGTAAGCATACTTTTAGTATAGTTTATTCAAATTACAATAGAGTTCATAATACAGATTTCCCGTTTTAATTCAGATACGAAAAATGGGACGGGCAGTAGCAGAGGTGATAGTATGCAAAAAGTTAAAACAATGAAGAACATGTACATACATTCTTCTACTAAACTTATCAAATCTATATTTATTGCGTGTTTTTCCTTGCCCTATTAATATAAGAACAACTAATGTAAAAATACTTCATTTATAAAACTGGAAAATGTATATCAACTTTGTATAACAATTCATTTCCAACAATCTGAGCTCAACAAATTACACTTGAACCCAATAATACAGCAACAGAAATTCATAAATACAACGGCTTATTATTTGAAAAAAAAAAAACAACAACAAAAAAAAACCCCTCAATTATTTAATTGGTTTTCCAAGAGAAAGATGATAAAAATTTCATTAAAAATGATTACAAATCACCTTTTCTTCCACACGGTGCAGCTCTTCGTATGATGCCTGCATTAAACACATAGATCCTGAAGATGATGCCCATGCAATTTTAATTATAGCTCGTACAGTAGACAAATCTGGAAGATGCCCAACAGCCTGAAAACATCACAGAAATTAATCAAGAATAATTACTCACAAGCACATGTTAGTTACAACAAGCTCATTTTTCTTTGTCTGAGAAATGTTTTAATTTGCTGCTCATTCATGTTGCCAGTTCCAAAGAAAACTAGAAAATTGTATCATCCTGTAGTGGAAATCAAACTGGATGGTTTAAAGTTGTCATACTCAGACACAAATTGGGATTGAAGTTTTCTGAGGAGTTGACAGCATTAATGAATAGTTAACCACAGTATTTCTAGGCCAAAGGAAACTAGCATCAAAACCTTTAACTTTCCATGAAATGATTTTCTTTTTCTCAACACAAGCTATGTACATAATACATTACCAAGGGGATAACACCTTATTAATGTAAGTAAATAACAAAAAATGGCATAATGGGTAACACTTTACAGTTACTTAAAAATATTAAAACATATAAATAGCCAACACAAATTATGCTTAAATTGTATTTTAAGTCTTAAGATTACAAAAGTCAAAATAGTTATATAGTGCAGCTGGTAGAACTCAGTTGTGTAAGAACCAAAACAGAGAAAAGCGCAAAATGAGAAACACAAACTGAAGACTTGTGGGTCGATCTGCTGACAGATGATCAAAACAATGGAACATTTAATATCTCCATTAAATATTACACCATGACAAATTGTAAGAAATAGTACATATGGTGTAGAATCTTTAATCTGCAACCCTTGGGACTTGGGTTTTTCTAGATAAAGGGTTTTCCATAATTTGGAATATCATGGGTAATCCCAAGTTTTAATGTTCGTTATTATGTTGCCATCCTAAATTACAGAAAACATTACCCATGGTAATAACTTATTCAGAGAGTTAGAAATGATGAATTTATGTCCAAAGAAAATAAGAATATGTTTTTATATGAATTTTTGTCTTAAAAATTGCCTGTGACTCTGATGGTGTCCCTGGCTGCCAGGACTCAAAGTTTCTGATCTGAGGGGAGAGCTGAATGTTGCTGCTCTTTGGACTTCGGCCTTCTGGTTTGGTCACTGACACCACATATGCATGAATGAGTCTTGGAGGCAAGATTACTGTTTAGATGGATCTGGTTTTTCTAGTATAAGTTACTCCAACCAACCGAAACAGCAAACAGTCATTAAACACAATGTTGTGGGAAAAGGAGCTGTTCCTACTTTTGCTAAAGGAAAATAGTTTTTTTTTACTTTCATTTTATTTAATTACTGTTTAGTTGGATCTCGTAATAGAGTAACATATAAGTTTTCAGATCCAACCAAATATAATGAACAGTAACCCTGGTTCGAGGTGTGGTGTAGCAAAAGATGAATGGTACTTAGGGGGCAAAGCCATAAAATTTGTGTCCCTTGGGAAATGACAGCACAGACGATTCAGAATAGTTTCAGAAAAAAAGAAAAGTGTCAATAAACACTCACCCCCAAAAATTTCTGAATTATCCGTTGAATACAGCTCAGGGCGCAAAATTTATCGTCACCAGCAGAGAGTGGAAATTTGTCGTTGGTGAGTAAAACTTTTCTCATTGAATTACCGTAATTTCCTTGTTAACAGCCGCAGCTATTATGATGTTATTTTTTTCCAAATATGTGGCACATAATATGGTGCTGCTATGCTGAATTTGTTTCCTATAATTACCCCTCCCCCTGAAATGCTGGGTTCTCGGTACTCGTGTTGCTTGTTTGGAGTCCCTAAAGATTACTCTGCAGGCTTGTTTACCTGCTACTGCTATGAAGGGAACTGACTCACTCAAATGAACTTTGACCAGCACGGGTGTGAGTGTGTGCGCGTGGGGTGAATCTCACCAAGAGAGGTAGGCAGGCCACAGCAGAGACAATCCCTCAAACAAAAGAAAAGCAAAAAATAAACAAGCTTCCCTCAGATTTATGACACCAGCAACTGAGCTACTAGAACAAACTTTTAAACAGTGTGGGAAAATACAAAACACAGGGTCTTCGGCACTGCCTTTTTCTTCTTCTTTACTTTTGACAGTGAAGACATAACGAAGAAACTTTGTTTACGGGGAATAAATGAAAATGTGCACTATTTTAATTGTATTTTCAGAAACTGGGAAGAGCATTGTTTTTTCTTTGCAAAAACAATTTTTGTTAAGTATCTTATCAAAAAAAAAAAAAAGTGTGAATCCCTGTAGATTCTAGTTTTCTAAGAAAACTGCTCACTGTCAACAGCTGATCGGAGGATTTTCCTCCCTAATCTTTAAAATCATGAATAATAAAAAATTACAATAGGATAAAAATGTGAAGTTAAACACAGTATTTTTATCCTATGTAACCAAATGGTTTAACTTTAGGGATCAGCTCTTAAAATGATGCGGGTGCGGCACATACAGCAACTTTTGCTTCCAAGGTGACTAAATTAACACTTTGGTAAAACCTTAAAATTTTACTATAAATACCATATATACTAGCATAAAAGCCGAAAGTTTTTGGAAGAAATTCTTTTTTTAAAGTGAAAATGTTGGCTTATATGCAGGTCCCGTTTTTTTTTTTTGCCAATTTCTAGCTGTTGAACTAGGGGGTCGGTTTATACACGAATGGGCTTACACACGAGTATATACTATACATGGTATGTAAAATGCTGTTTCTTTTCCTAGCAGCATTCTCCTCTCATGTGACGTCATGATCTCTGACTGGAGATCACAACCTTTGCAAAGCCTTCATATGCATTGTGAGCTATTAAGAGTTCTTTTTGAATTGGTGAATCCATAAAAAAATACTGGAAGTGATGCATATTATTGCATTATTCTTATGAAACCATGCTTGTATAATTGCGTAAACCAATGCCATCTGTAGTTTGGTGGACAAGGGTTCGAAACACTAACACACCTGCCAGGTTTTACGATTAACCCGCAAAATATATGGAAATGCAACTTGTTTTACGGTTTTATGGGCAAAATGTCAATTTTACGGATTTGGTGATTCTTTCAGATTATTTTTTTCTTCTGATGATTTTACACCCAGCATTAAGACTTTTTATTTAACTTAATCCATTTAAAATGAAGCACTGATGCAAGTTACAAATAAACGTTTCAGTTACTTGGGAACATTCTTCTGCAGTTTTCCCACACAGGGTTCGTACACTTTTGGGGGAAAAAAATTCAAGGACTTTCCAGGCCTTTTCCAGGACATATACTAAAAATTCCAGGATGATTATTATGCTTTACAGTACCATGTTCAAATTATTTTTTTTAAGTAATTTCAGTTTTAAGTAATAAAAATGATGAAAAATGCAAATGGATGAATGTGCTTTATGCAAATGGATCAAGTTTATTATGCACAAGATCGTAAAGAACGAATTCTGTTCTTATGCCCTGACCTTTGAATTCAAGTAGGACCATTTTCTACAAGGGTAGGTTTCTCCTCCCTGATAACATACCAAAACTTTGTTGCAATCAAACAGATTTTATGTGAGTTAACATTCCTAAGCTTGGAGAACAAATACTGCTCTTATGTCTTGGCCTTTAAATTTAATTTAGACCTTTTTTAACAGGGTAGGTTTCCAGGTTGTACCCAACAGCAAACTAAAATTTCGCCGAAATCCAACCGCTTTCATGCGAATTATCGTACAGACAAACCCAAAACATAAACGTTTCTGCAACCATAGTTCGAAAGGGTTAGTAATTTCGAAAATAAAAACATAACGAACAGCGCGAAAACTAGCTCATAAATAGAATATTTGAAACTACAGTATGCACTCTCAATTATTAGGGATGGTGGAGGGGAAGGGAATAGAACTGTCCAAAATTAGCACGTTTTCGTTGCGCTAGGCGCTTAAGAACGGCTGAATTCCTTCAGATACCCATAATGTTCAAATGTGCTGATGTTCATGGAATGAAATGGTTGATCAGCTATGATAACCGCATAAAATTTCGGGAGGGGGGCAATTATTTTTTTTAGTTTATGTCACATTTTACATCACTCCAGTATTTATCTTGTCATCATCAACAATCGCAATGCAACTACAGCTTACGATCGCGGATATCGGCAACAGAAAATCTGCCATATCACTAAGTGATACAACACGCAGTATCCTGTTACAATGTATTGCAATTGAAAAAAAAAAAAAAAAGGATGTGGAAAAAAGAAACTTTCAGAAATCAAGATCAAGTCATGCGTTTCAAAAATATGTTTTCCTTTATGTTTAAAAACATGTTTTTGCTTTTTTACCTGTAGTGTATAATAAAAAAACTTATTATTTTTTTTTATGGAATCAGACGTCCGTATGTCTGATTGTCTTCATCTGAGTTCACACGTTAGCTACTGTGTACAAGTAGACCTATTTTTTCAGCTCAAAAATATGTAGTTTTGTATATATTCACAGTATAATTCATTCCTTATTCCCACAGAACTGAATTCAGCATATGCAAAAGGAAGAACATCAAGACTCGCCCAACACCATGTTTCTGATTGTCTGCTGTTTATATTCAAGAAATGCAAATATGGATCAATGGTGAATGCAGCAACTATGATTTTTATTTATTACCAAGAGAGAGAAAGAAAAAAAAAAAAAAAGCTGTGAACCGCGAAAGCTGGAAAGCTGAAACGGATATCCCCCCCCCCCCATGCACAAAAACATTCCGATTAAGATCAAACAGCAGGAGGACGCATCCACGTGCACACACACAACCTTTCGAATGTCCTGATGGAATGGCTTCTTTTCATTTGGCATAGCTCAGCTCATAAATCACCACCTGCAGCTCACTGAACTGTAAGTTACACCATTCCTCCTTCACCCTAACTATAATAGAAAATGTAAAAAAAAAAAAAAAAAAAAAATGCTCCCAAATTTTCGACAAAATTACCAAATTTACGTCATGATGTTGCAATTAACTAAAATACCGTTTATCTGCTGAATATCGCTTAAATCCATTGAAAACTTTTTAATTATAGATGATTTTTTTACTAAAACAGTAACTCAGACGTCTGAATAAAAATGTATGTTTGTAATTCAAATAGAGTCCATATCATCACAGAAAAAAAAATGTAAGGATCACTGTTTAAATAAACCATGGCATCTAAAAAAGATAATTCACTTGTTTTTCCCGTAATTTATAATTACTGTTTCTTTTTTTCAATCCGATTATGCAACAGAAGATTTTTTTTTTTTTTTGCATCTGCTCAAGTTCCTAACGGAATTTGGCGAAATTTGCACTACAACTTTATTGTGTTGTATCTTAACCACTGTAAAAATTTTACTGTGTTATTTTCAAAATTCGGAAAAATGGATTTCTGAAAATTTTCTCCAAGTCCTTTTGAGCTGTGGAAGTGATAAACAGGTGTTTGCTTTCTTCTCAACCAAGGGCTTCAGAGCAGCGCTCCCAGCTGTCAATCAACCGTTGCTATAGTAACACCCTTTCTGCTGGAGGCTCACTATCCAAAGAGGCACACATACTTGTCCATAATAAAAATTACCAAGGCTAACTTTTTAAGTTTTAAACCGATTCAATTGGAATTTTGGAAGTGAGCTTCTGTAATCCAACTATAGTGAATGTAAAAATTTCAGCCACTTTCGTGAAAAATTCGCAAAGATAGTTTTCTTATTTTTTATCATAAGTAGCAGAAGTCTTTTGAGGGAAGGGAAGGGTAGCATGCACATAAACAAGAAGATGAATGTGTTGTTCAGGCATACTCCTCACTGGTGGATGCCAGCTGACTTGGTACATACGTGACCCCCCCCCCCATGCAAATGCTAAATGCCTCTTCTTTCCCCCTTCCGTTCTCAGAGTTGTCCAACGGACATCAAGCCAAAGAATATAAATAAAGTTACCCTTCCTAACAGACCTACTAGTAATCATCCAATTTTATTGCACTGGACTGTTGCCGGCGGTTTCTTTGAGAACAGAGCAGAGGAACTTTAAAAAATGAAGGGGTAACAGTAACACGATTTCCTAAAAGGGCATTTTTTTAAACACTAATTTCAAATTTCAAGGCTTTTCAAGACAGCATTAAAAAAACACAGTTTTTCCAGGATATTCCAGGCCTTGAAAACGTAATCATGATTTTCCAGGACTTTCCAGGCTTTCAAGCACGCGTGCGCACCCTGCCCACATGTTGTTTTGGGTTGTTCCAAACGCTAAAGAGTTTGCACCATGCATAAACTGAACTGCAGCTGGGCTTGTTTATCTCTCTCTGTGTTGACCCCCTCCCACTTATCAGATAATGCATTATTTATCCCCAAGTAGTTACTCCTCAGGCGAGTGGGCGTCCTGCATTGGTGCACCTGTCTTTATTACTCCCAGTTCGAAATGCTATCTCAGAACGTAGTTATTGTAGAAAAAAATTCAAGTGGATTTTAAATCTGTGGAATTTTTAAGCCCAGATCGATACCAAACATGAGGAAATTAAACAAAAGCAGTCAGTTTTGTGAAATTAAAAATGCATTTGGGGCATGGTTTCATAACTTCTCTGGCAATAAATTTGACTTAATGAAAGAATACAGTATAATAGGAAGTTGAAAAAAAGTCCAATGCTCATATGACCCAGTGCTTCTCCAGCAATGATTTATTTTGCTGGTCCTTTAGTCTCCTTTAGTCAGTAAGTTTTCTATGCTTTCCAACCGTAAGTTGAGGAAGTGTAATATGTTCCAGATTTGTTTGTCCACATGATAATTTGCATGATGTCTTGGCTGGATTCAACAAAATTAGTATGTTGGGGCCCATAGTAATTCGCCAAATTCCTACTGAAAATGGTCAAAGGTCAGGATTAGGAGCGGGACTTATTCTTCTGCCCTTTTGTGTGATGACTCACATAAAATCAAAGCATAATTGCGATGAAATTTCAGTACGCTGTTCAGCTCCCACAGTAGATAAATCCTATGGAAAATGGTTATCATCAGCACTCATGCACAGGATTTGTTTGTCACAATTTTCAAACAATAACTTCCGTGGAAATTGGCCAGTTTGGATGGAATTCCTAATTACAAGGTGTGGTAGCTTTTTTTTTTTTTGAAGAAATTAACAAACAAAACAACACACACACACACGAAATATATAACCGATCAATTAATTCATGCTAAGGGATTCGTAAAGAAAACAACTTAGTATCGCACAGAACACTGTTGCTTTTGCAAACCCACACTTTTTACAGGTACGAAATTTTTGGCTTTTAGAAAAGACTGAATTTTAAAATATCCGGATTTTGACAGCACAAGTTTTTAATCTAGGGAGCGATGAAATTTTTTTTTTTTTTTCACTTTATATGTTAGAAAAAAAAAACCCATTGGTTTTGTAACTTCTATCAAACAGAACAGCGTGGTATTTAGAGATTTTAATTTTCTAAAACAAAATACATGTATTCTAAATTATGTCATGTTAGGGGCCATACCCCCCCCCGAGATATAGGATTGGAATTAAAACCCCGGTTCCAACGTTTTGTGCATGGCTATGTTACAAAGAGAGCAAGGGACGAGATGGGGAGGAAATCGCCGACAAAGTGGCCGCATCATTTCCCATGACGTCTAATGTAAAGACAACTTAGATCTTGTTCCGGCAAAACACATTGTGTTAGTTTACTGCAGGAGAGAGGAGTTGTTTTTCCAGATTATTTTTGCAATGGAATAACTACAAAAGCTGTATTTGGTAAAATGGAGGAATAAAGAGGAACAGGAAAAGAAGACAGAACTATAAAACCAGTGCTATTTGGAAGTATAAAGGTGCCGCTAAAGGGGTCGGATTTAGTAATACTTAACACTGCTGCAAGGCATCGATGGGCCGTTGAGAAATAGTGGGGAGGGAGGGAGGGGGTCCCAGGAGACAGATGATGCTCATAACTAAAATCTAAACCTTTATTTCTTGATGATAGACTCCCAGTTCATCTTGGCTTCCCTAGCTGACCAGCTCGATTGGATAACTCCGTAGCCGTTATTTTTTCCTCTGCAAATTGCATCTCTTTAAAATGTTACTATAGCAGTTTTGCTTGCGCTTTTTTTTTTTTTTTTTTTTCAAAGTGCCAATAAATTTAGTATAAGGGTCATTCCATGTCAAATCACCCACCCATCTCAGATTTTTGTGTAAATTGGTACAAAGTATTGTACTGGTGAGATGTGAAACTTGTTAAAATTTTAGATCAGTCGGTCCAGTAGATCGTGAGTAATGCCACTTTAATAAATATTGGGTAGCTCAGCCTTTAAAGTTTTCGTGCTATGAGTTTTCACAACTACACTGTAGGGAAGGGGGGGGGGAATCATAACTTCACAAATAACTGCTGCAGCTACATATTTTTTTTTCTTAAATGATCTGCATGATCCATACATTTGGGAACAACTTGCTACTGCACATTTTCAGAATTAAAAAAAACAACACTTTTTTAAAAATTTAATGGCAAAAGACATGAAAAAATGAGGCCACATTTTTATTAAACAAAACAATTTTTTTCAAAATGAGCCCCCACTTCAAATTTGCTAGAAAATATTTTTATGTGTGTATTATAACATAACCTTTCAGCAGGAGAAAAAAAAATATCCGAAATGGCATGTTTTATATATATGGAACATTCCGACATATTACCCAATTTTTTAATTAAGTGGTTGCTTGACCATTTTATACACCTTTCCCCACCTCATAGTTTAATCGTATCGGTGAGTAGCTCAAAACAATTTTTATTTATCCTTATGTGCCACCATTTTAGATATAGATTCATTTTTCTTTTCTGCGACAGGCCAAAAAATAGGGCCTCACAATGGTTTTGAAAAAAAAGGCAATTGCTTTCCCTCTTATTGTAGATCATAAGTTTTCGTTTTCACTACCTTAAAGAGGACATTTTAGTATGTGTAATAACTATGGCTAGTAGTTTTCGGCTATGGAGAATGAGTGCGCGAGCACGCGCACGCATACATGTACGTTTCAGATCATCAGCAAATAATTTATTTTGGATCTTTAGATTTTTTTCGTAAGTACATAGTACATAAACTCAACAAGGAGAAATATTCTACTTTCATATTACATGTGCGATCAAATAAAAATAATTTAACCTGTTGAATGTTAAGTTGTAATAAGGTACAGGAATTTTCTTTAGTTAATTTTTCATCCAGTGCATGTAAATACTTTTAAGAAAATGAAAAAACAAACGAACGTCCAACCTATATTTCTTTATATCAATAATTAAATGTTTGCCTTAAGTACTAATGAATAATGAGCCAGTTTGTGATGAATATTCTGCGGAATTCCCATGTATTGCAAAATCTTCAAAAAATGAAAAATATGCATTTTGCACTACGTGTCGATGTAATTTCAGCGTTTCACATGGTGGAAGGAATGATATCACTAATCATATTTCTAGTGCAAAGCATAAATCTAATGTCGACTGCGTGGAAAAAAAAATACGAAATTAACTTCCTTTGTTAAAAGTTATTATGAACTGGATGCGATTCGTGAAAAATGTTCACTTCGTTATTAATTGAGCATAATTTACCAATTAGTGTCCCTCAGTCACTTATTTATTTCATTTTTTTTATTTGACTGTCTCATTGTCAGTCACTCCGTACGATAAACCTAGCATGAAAATGGTTCATTTTTGAAAACGATTTGTTCCATGACAGCGTGGGATACGATCCTATGGGATCATAATGATAGCATAAGTAATGAGAAATTATGTATGGGTTCTATTTCAATTGAAATAAATGTGGCAATAAATTCAAACATCTCAATAAATTCAACTTTTTTTTTCAATTAAAAGTTGACACTTGATTTAGGTAACAGTTTTTTTAATCGATATGTTCGGTACATCTAATCAATATGCGCAACAAGTATTTTCAGTGATTACTTTTTTTTTTTTTTTTTTTTTTTTTTTTACAGATTTCGGTTACTTAAAAGTTGGCAAATATGCGCTAAGAGTGGAGATTGGGGTTTTTTTTTTTGGCTAGTACATTTGATCTTGAAATTTCTCCCCCTGATGCAGCTAATATATAATATTTTTGGCATTAGCAGGGGACTCCTTTCATCATGCCCAACAAAATTACAGTTCAGCAGTTAATTTGACAAGGCAGTACTTGGCAACTTCCATGCTTTATTGTAACAGAAACATCCATAATAAGCTCTCGTGATATTATGAGCCTAACTTGAACTTTTGACAACAATCTGCACTGCACTAAGCAGTAGACATGAAAGCCAACCATCACGGTAGCAAATAATTTTGGCAACTAAAATATTTAAGAAACATATTACTCTAATATTTCTTTCTTTTACAATCACTCTATTCAAATTCGAAACTGTCTGAATAGCCTAACACTACAGATTTCGGCTGCATAATTTATTCTAGATAGAGAGACACTAAATAAATGATTCCATACCGGAAACAAACAAGTTTTAAGAAAAGGTCAGCTCGAGTTTAAAGAGGTGTCAACAAGTTTCGAACAGCTGCAGCTGATGTTCTAACTACTGTAAATGATATGGCGGTCCACTAATGATAAAAACTGTTCTCACAAGAATAACAATTGACCAAGAATGTCATTTAATAACCAGCTGCCTAATACATGCTACCAGACAAACTTAACCATGTTACAACACATATACTATTTTCAATAAGCTGGAAAGCAAGGCTCTAGTGACAGATGTACATCTCTCATGGATATCAATAACAATTTAACTATTTTCCTAACTGCACACTACAGAGCTTTAAAAATTGGACCCGTTTTAAAGAAACCAATGTTCCCTCTTATTTAGGAGCACACTACAGTGAACATGTTACATGAATCAACGGGAGACCTGTGTTGTCAGATGACATTAAAAAACCCACCAAATATTTGAATACAGGTTCCCAAAATTAGTGAATGCTTACAACAGGGCAATTTTGGGGACCTGTATTCAAATACTCACACACTCCAAAAAAACACACCTCCACTTGGATATTTTAATTAAAAAGTTTTACAAGGCTGTTATTATAAAAAACTCCCACCTTCCTTACTGCGGGTTTATGCAATGTGTTGATTGTGCTTAGCTCACAATGAAAGTGGAATTTGAGCTCCTTTGATACATGCAGGGCAGTTTTTGAAAACCACAGAGTGCAATTGAAAAATATGTTATCTCATCATTAACACTGTGCAGCACATGAATTTCTTACAACATAATATCACATGAAATAGTAACTGTCCAAGCACCAGTCAATATTATTAAACTAGAATTGTAATGGTTACTGCACAAACTTGTAGGATTCACAGTTAGTTATTTCTTGAATGTTTATACAGGGAGACAATAAATAGCAAGAGTTACAATTAAAAATAGTTCAAAAAGCACAGGTTTCATTTAACAACTTTTGTGTTGTCATGCCTAAACTCTCCAGATTCTAATTGAGATTTAACGTCATGTCTTTTGTTGTAGGTTCGAGGGTGTTCAGCAATCAGGATACGATCGTTGCACTTTTCCAAAATGGAAAACATCAGCATGACATGAAATTACTGGGTGTTTCCCCAACAAACATTTTTTAAGGCTCTAAAAAGTATCTAAGATCTACACCATGTTGGGAACCATTCTGGAAAAGTAGCCTATAGTTAAGACACACAAGAACCAGAAATTCATCAAAAAATGAGCCTCACAAAATTTGATAAGGCTGACATGCAGAATTGTATGTGAAATAAAATGACAAACAGCAAAGACCTTAGGATAAGGCCTTAAAACTCCAAATAGGGGCAACTGTTAATCCCACAGAATGAACATGTCAGGCTGCAGAGATGCCGTGCAGCAGGACAAAATTGGCGAAACAATTATTTTCACAAATGAGAAGTTGTTTACGATGGAGCAAGTGAATAATTGGCAGAATGATATGAAGTGGTAATTTCAAGCCCTGAACTAATCTTCATGATAATCTTCCATTGCTACTCATTGCCAAAATACCAAACCTGTAGTTTAGGAGGGAAGTTCTGCAAATGAAAAATGTCTTTTGTGTTTTATCAATAATGTAGTGAAAGCCAACAAACAAAGTAGTTATTGTCATGCAATTTTGGAGTCTGTACTACTTCCCTGGACTCAATGCCCTATGGAGCCAAATAACATCTTATACAAATTTTGAAGATGACAATCCGATTTTTGGCGTAAATGTGACAAGGATGGTAAGTCAGATAATATCCGAAAACTTTAAAATTTTCATCGTCCAGGAGCGGGACTCGAACCCGCGTCTCCCAGAAAACGCCTAGGTATGCTAACCACTACACCACCCAGAACGACCAAGTTTCAAGTTTCCGATCAATTTGAATTTAACCATCACAGGATTCGCTAGTTGAAGCAACCGGCATTCATGTTTAGCGAATCTGGAGGTTAATAATCCTATCCCGTGATTGCCCGGAGAAGCAGATAAATCATGAAAGAAATACGGGATTACGCCATATAATACAAATTTTGAAGATGACAATCCAATTTTTGGCGTAAATGTGACAAGGATGGTAAGTCAGATAATATCCGAAAACTTTAAAATTTTCATCGTCCTGGAGCGGGACTCGAACCCACGTCTCCCAGAAAATGCCTAGGTATGCTAACCACTACACCACCCAGAATGACCAAGTTTCAAGTTTCTGATCAATTTGAATTTAACCATCACAGGATTCGCTAGTCAAAGCAACCGGCATTCATGTTTAGCGAATCTGGAGGTTAATAATCCTATCCCGTGATTACCATCACAGGATTCGCTACTTGGTCGTTCTGGGTGGTGTAGTGGTTAGCATACCTAGGCGTTTTCTGGGAGACGCGGGTTCGAGTCCCGCTCCAGGACGATGAAAATTTTAAAGTTTTCGGATATTATCTGACTTACCATCCTTGTCCCATTTACGCCAAAAATCGAATTGTCATCTTCAAAATTTGTATTATATGGCGTAATCCCGTATTTCTCTCATGATATTTCTTCATAACATCTTATATTTCATCATGCACACTTACATCAGTATTAAAATTATCAAAACCCGTAGTTGAACTACTCTGAACAGGGGCAAAGCAGAACTTATTCCAACAAAAAGTATGGCTGACTAGTTCTTGTGCTCACCATTAACATTACACAGTTAATCTCAAATTTTGAGATATGGCAATAAGTTAAGTAAATGGAATCAAGTTTTAAAATTGAAAGAAAGTCCCCTCCATAACTACTTTTCCAGTTTGAGGTCTTGTGTCGAAAACAGCACTGGCAAACATAAACATAAGTAGCTAACTGATTAGCAAAAGTCTGAATCCTAAACAGACCTACACATAATCAATGAAAAATCACATGCTTTACTAACACTAAATATCACCAAGTCATGCACTTGATAAGATGAACTATGCAATGGATTAAATCCAAAGAGTACAGTTGAAAACCGTCTAGGCACGTTAAAATTTGTTCACTAAAATACACTAGTGCTTTCGAAACCTTAAAGTGGCTTCTTCATCAGGTGTAGTAAAAAAGGTAAAAGTTAAAAAACACACTTCACAAAATGACCCTACAAGGTCAGATGACAAACAACACACCTTTTGTAATGGTTGAGTGCAGGTGCACAGAAGCATCCTGGGTAACTCAAAAAATCTGTTGGTGACGATGTCAGCTGGAAAGAGCAGGTGCGGTTTTTGGTGAAGACTAGATAATTAACGCAGTTCAAGTTTATGGCTCTGGTCCGGACCCCGTTGACAACTCATGAAAAATAGTCTCTTCGCTATCCAAGGGTAAGGTAGAATCATGGGAGGTTCGTCAGAACAGTAGGTGTTTGACTAACCTTCTCCTACATACTTAAGTTTTGAAGAGAGGAGTGTTAATCTTTACAGCTATCCCTCACTGAAAAGTGGCTGAACTATATACATTTTGATGATTTCAATAAAGCAAACACTGAAACTTTTCAAAAGGGCAGGTATAATTTCAATAATGAATCTTTCCTAAAATTGAAAGCACCTACCCCTAGAATGAATCCTTAGCCACCAAAATCTACACAATTTATCACCCCCCCCGAAATAAAAATATGATAAAAATATTGTATCTCATTGTATTTATGCATATGTGATTGCATGGAAGAATCCAACAAGATAAGCCGAGCTTGTCACAATTAAAATGCACTCAATTTGTAGTTTTTTTATATTAATACTATTTTCCAGATGAGATGTTTAAACTGAATTGTACAAAATGCAAACACACAATGTCATTTTTCAAAATAAATGTGTCAGAAAACAAAATTTATTTCACTCCTGTGCACTCAAACTTTAAGGGATTTCCAACTGAGCTAAATTTGGTTGGTTGGTTGGTTGTTTGATTTTTATGGCGCATGGGCCATTATTGGCCAAAGAGCGCCAGAGACGAGACAGACAAGCAAACAGTAATAAAAACGTGGTAAAAAGCTTAAAATCTGGCTGATCATGTAAAACTGAAAAATGAGAATGATGGAAGGGTTAAAAAGATAATGAAACATAAAGTATTAAAAACATGATACAATGATTAAAATCTAGCTGATTCAGTAAAACTGAGAAATGAGGATGATGATAAGGCTAAAACCTAGATACGTTTAAAATAGTCAATTTGTTTAAAAAATGAAAAAACAGCAACAGTATTGCAGTGGTCATTGAGGACCCGCTGCAGTGTAGCGGCGTCCTCGGTCAACAAATGAGAATGAAAGAAATGAAAACGTACATCACGAAAACGAACACCGGTACACAGAAGATGAGTGACTGTGAGTCGGCAATTGCACGTCTCGCACATCGGCGCATGTCGCCACACAGCCAAAAGCGGTGAGTGAAACGACAATGCCCAATGCGGAGACGCGCAAGCACCACTTCCTCCCTACGGTTCCGACGATATGTGGATTTCCAAATTTCAAGATCAGGTTTGATACGATGCAGTTTATTTTCCACCTGTTGGTCCCACAGACCTTGCCACGTTCGCTTGATATGGTCGCGAACCAGAAATCCCGGTGAAACAGTGGCAAGGGTGTGACGACCAAAGAGGAAGCAGATCTAGCTGCCGCATCAGCACACTCGTTACCTGAGATTCCGACATGCCCGGGAATCCAACAAAATTGTATCTGGACACCGGCCTCGAGCAAAGAACAAAGAAGCCTTCGTACGGTAAGAAGAAAAGGGTGGTCCCAGCAGTCCAACGATGACAGTGACTGTACAACACTCAAAGAATCAGTGTACACCGCAGCCCGTTGATGAGAGCCCGACTGAACATGAAGCAATGCAAGATACACAGCATGCATCTCCGCCGAAAACACCGTGGCCTCAGCTGGGATCCGCGCTACTGACACGTCATCTACACAGACAGCCGCGGATCCAACAATTCCATGCATCTTGGAGCCATCAGTGAAAATGGGAGTGTAGTCAGAATTGAGGTCACGGTGCTCAGCGAAGAGCTGCTGGTACACTGACGCAGGGGTTGAGGATTTATCGAAAGATGTAAAGGTCGTATCAACCATGACACCAAGTGGGTGCCATGGAGGGCCCCCAAAGCCCCTGGTATCTCCAACAAGTGACAAGTCGAGCCCTACATCATGGGCTATGGTCGCCATACGAAGACCGAAAGTTGAAATGCAGGAGGGCCGGCTCCCGAATAGCGAGCATGCTGAGGATGAAAAACTGCATCGTATAAAGGATGGTCTGGAAGAGATCTAAGTTTCAAGTAGAATTGAATAGACAGCTGCAGACTGCGTAATTCAAGCGATGGTTCGTTCGCGTCAGCGTAAAGGCTGGGAATTGGAGATGTTCGAAATGCTCCCGAACAAAGACGCAGTGCTTGATGGTGAATAGTGTCCAAAGGCCGGAGAACGGAACGACGAGCAGAGCCATACACGATACAACCATAATCCAGTTTTGACCGTATTAGAGAATGATAAATGCGAATCAACGACACCCTGTCTGCGCCCCATGAGACTCTCGAAAGGATCTTAAGAATAGATAGAGCCCGCAGACAGGAAATCGTGAGCCGCCGAACGTGCGCACGGAACGTAAGCGCACGGTCAACGGTCAGTCCAAGGAACTTGGTCTCCAGCAAAACTGGTATGGCTGCACGGTCTAAAAACCGCTCTGGGTCAGGATGGATGCCGCGCCTCCGGCAGAAATGGACACACGCTGTCTTGTCGGGAGAAAGAACGAAACTATTGCTATTCGCCGCTTTAAAGATTTGGTTAATCGCAGACTGCAACTGCCTTTCAATAAAATTCATGCTGGATGACGAGCAGAAAATGTGTAAATCATCAACATAAACTGTAGCCGAAACCGCAGGAGGAAGATTTGTTAAGAGACAATTAATGCGAAGGATGAACAATGTGACAGATAAAATGCAACCTTGAGGAACACCTTGTTCTTGATGGAATGGTGCCGAGAGCGTCGCACCCAGGCGCACCTGGAACACCCGATTGCGAAGAAAATTTACAAGGAAGGTTGGAAGATTTCCTCGCAACCCGCACGCGTGGAGGTCACGAATAATACCGTATCGCCACGCTCGATCATAGGCTTTCTCAATGTCAAAAAATACAGAAACCAGGTGCTGCCTACGCACGAACGCCTCGCGCACAGATGTCTCAAGGTGCACGAGAGGATCGTGAGGTGAACGATGACGGCGAAAACCGCTTTGTGATGGTGAAAGTACTTGATGGTATTCTAAAAAATGAATTAACCGGGAATTAACCATGTGTTCAAGAACTTTACACAGACAGCTAGTGAGAGCAATTGGACGATAACTAGAGGGAGACTTAGGATCCTTGCCAGGTTTGGGAAAAGGCAGAACAAAAGCTTTTCGCCAAGATTCCGGGAAACTGTGCTCCGACCAAATACGATTATACAAGATTAAGAGATTCTCAAGAGACGACAGAGAGATGACGGAGCATGTGATAGTGGATTCCATCGGGACAGACAGATGTAGCGCCGGACCGATGCAGAGCCACCCTGAGTTCTACCATGCTGAAGGGGGAGTTATATTCCTTGTCGAGAAAAGGCGCAAAGGAGATTCTCTGGCGTTCCGCAGTGGATTTTATTCTTTGAAAAGAAGTAGGATACGCCAGGTCACTCGACACGGAGGCAAACGCCTCCCCTAAACAATCGGCAATCTCCCCGACTCCAGCATATGTGCAGCCGTTACTCTCGAGAATGGAGATCTGGTGAGAGCTGTAGTTACCCCGGATCTTACGAATCTTGTCCCACACACTTTTCGAACTGGCACGTGAAGTGAGAGATGACACATACTGGATCCAAGACTCCCTCTTGCTACGTCGACGCACCAACCGAGCAAAAGATTTTGCTCGTTTGAATGTAACGAGATTAGCATCGGTCGGATAACGCCGAAACGTAGACCAGGCCTTATGTTGAGCTCTCCTAGCCGCTGCGCATTCAGGGGTCCACCAAGGCTTCGGACTTCTAGAGAGTGTCGTAGATGTTTTTGGTATAGAAAGATCAGCTGCCTGAAGAATACAATTTGTGACTTCAAGAACCGCTGCGTTGATTGACTCTTGGGTCACCATTGTAGAAGATATCACTGCTGACGGTGTGAAGACCTCCCATCTCGCACGCTCCATCCTACACCGAGGAGGGCGCGAGGCAGAAGATGGTAAGTTCGCATGATGCGAGAGCAAAATCGGAAAATGGTCGCTCCCGTGGAGGTTGTTACACACCGTCCACGAACAGTCAGCAATAATCAATGGTGATCCCAAGGCCAAATCGATCGCACTGAAAGATCTTGTCGGCTCATGGAAGTACGTGTCAGCACCGGTGTTAAAAAGGCACAAAGAGGCCGAGGACAGAAGAGACTATGCGACGACTTCTTGTGCTGATGCTGACACTACCCCACAAATAATGATGGGCATTGAAGTCACCCAGTAAAAGAAAGGGTGAAGGCAGCTGATCGACCAATCTCTCCAGAACAGAGACGCTTACGTTCTCGTCTGGCGGCAGATAGACACTGCAGACAGTAAGAGGTACAGGCATAGAAATACGAACCGCCACGGCCTGCACAGTTGTGGAAACCGCGACGGAAGATACCGGAACCCTGTGAGGGACGAGAATAGCGACACCCCCACAGGCTATATTTCCAGACGCGTTATCTGTCCGAAATGCACTGTAGCCTCGAACTGAAAGCAGGTCTGATGGTTTAAGTTTTGTTTCCTGTAAACAAAAGCACACCGGAGAGTAGAACGAAAGCAGATGTTGCACTTCATCAAAACTCGTCCGAAAACCTCGACAGTTCCACTGAATGATTGATGCCATGGTTAGAAATGAAATGAAAATGAAGATGTTTAAACAAAGTCAGGCTCCATCGCCTCTGGTGGGGGTTCCCCCAGATCTGGAGGCGTGTGACCAGGGGCCAAGATGGTAGCATGCTTTGTCCCAAGTGTCTTAACAGGAGGCGCACGACGTTGAGTCGTTTCCTGAGATTTTGGAGAAGAAATGCTTTTCATATCCTGGGCTTTGGTTTTCTTGCTAGAAGAAGTGGCCTGAGTTCCCTTGTTGGTGGTGGGATGAGTCTGCTTCGGCGAAGTGGTGGGTGGCGCTTTCAGACCCCTAGCTCGAGACTGGAGTACCTCCAGTCCGGCTGCGATGATTTCGTTCACATTGTATGGACATTTAAGGGGGATCTGAATGTCGGTCTGAATGGCTACCGTTGATTTGGCAACCACCACTGAAGCGTATGATCGCCGATCAGATGTAACAGGAACCACTTTTCTTCTGGCCTCAGGATAGGAAATATTTTCCACTGTTTTAATCCTTTGGATTTCCTTCTCCTCCTTCCACTTGGGACAATCTTTGGCTGATGCCGCGTGTGAACCCTTGCAGTTCACACAAAACTCGGCCTCGGCCACACATTCCTGCAAAAGATGTTCTGTGGCACCACAGCGTGCACACCTAGGATTGCTCCTGCACGACTGCTGAGAATGGCCATAAGACTGGCACCTAAAACATCTCAAAGGGTTAGGGATGTACGGGCGTACCTCGAGGTGGAGATACCCTGCCTTGATGGATGTAGGCAGGGAAGGGCAGTTGAAAGTCAAGATAATATTCCAGGATGGGACAAACTGCCCATTCCTCCTGAAAGAAATGCGTCGCACACCCGTAACATGTTGGCTTCTCAGTTCATCGAGAAGTTCATCCTCAGTGCAATCAATAAGATCCCGAGAGGAGACAACACCTCGAGATGAATTTAGGTACCCATGAGGTGTTATTTTAACAGGAGTCTCAAGCAGCGTGGTGGTGTTAAGAAGTGTCGTACTGTAGGCCACAGTGGACATCTCTACAAGAAGATCTCCAGATTGGAGCTTCTTTACGCTCTTAGGAGAGCTTGCGATGGATTGAAGAGCTTTATTGATCCAAAATGGACTTTTGGCACTCAAAGGCTTTGAAGGGTCCAATGAGTGCACAAAAAAGAAACGAGCATTAGAAGAATCAGGAACATGTTTTTTTGCGGAAGGGGATGAGCCTTCCTCCATACCTCTTTTGGTTGTTGGTTCGTGGGAAACAGAATTGAGAGCCATGAAAAAATTTATGAGTTCGTCCGCCGACTTCCCCACCCACAATCGAGCCCAACGAGGGAGAGCCGGAGGTCCGCAAGCCCAAGTGGACGCAGGACACGGCTCTAGGGATAGCAAGCGGATATAGCAAGTTGATAGGGCAGACATACGCTCAGCGTGCACCCAGACTTTCCCATGCCTGGGGAACACCCCTTTGGCATGCCCACCCTATCCCCAGACTCACCCTGTCGTGCAAAACGACAAGCCGTTAGAGGTCTGGGCTCCACTCTGCCACAGACCTCATTGACTAGGAGTGGGTTAGTTCCCAGCCGCCCGTTTAGGGTGAAGCAGGGGGCAAAGAGGAGTGTTGGCAACTGGCGACAACAACACCCAGGCCACCAGAAACCTCAGCCTCCAGCATCCCCTTTTCCACCTTACGAGTCACCGCACACGGCAAACGTGCAGGCAGGTCTAGCTAACCAGCTCGGAAAAACAAAGAAAGGAACACGAAATGGAGAAGACAGGAAAGAAAACGAGAAACTAAAATCCAGAGCTGGCGCATAATCACAACCTCAGCAACCTACAACTGAGGCGGGAGCGTGTCAAGTGAAAAAACAAAAAACATAAAAAATGTGAAAATTCACATCTAGTACATGTCGGCTCGGGCCGTGGGGACGCCATCCCCCATCAGCTGGATGAACAGCTGTCCCTTCGGTGATGTAATCTTTTAAATCGAAATGACAAAATGATTCGTCACAACGTCAGCTCGGGCCGTGGGGGCGCCGCTCCCCAAATAACTGGAAACCAGTTATCCCCGTGCGGGGGAGCTAAATTTGAGAGAAACTGCATAGCAAAGTCAGTCTTACTCATGATACTGATATCACACCAGCTCTGCACAAATATTGAAAATGCTGACATTTCAAATCATCTTAAACAATAATTTTCTAAAGATTATTTGACATACTTGCAATTGCAAATAAATTGGGTAATAAGGGAACCAATGTGTCTTACACTTAGTTGCAAGGTAGGTCGAACTACGACAGCATAAAAGAAGTTAACTAAGTTTCATGAGAGCTGTATGCCACATCAAAGCATATGAGACATTTACAAATCCAAAGTCAATTATGTACTGAAGACCTAGAATTTGTAAGTGTTTTTATTTCTAATAAATGCCTTCAAACACAGCAAAGTGTGACTGCTTATGGTCCTTAGAGTTCTTCGCAGTGGACATAAAACCCCAACATGGAAAAAGAGGAAAAAAAAAAAAAACTGGACTGATGTAAGTTAACATGTCCTGAGATGGACAATTTTATTTTGCAATCAAACCCAACAAAACCTGATTTAGTAATTCATCTTATAAACAGTCATTTAAAAGAAAGTTGAATATTTGAGTCCACAAAGCTTTAACAACAAAAACTAATGTGGAGGGGCTACCTGGAATGCAGATCAATAGAAATATAACTTTTGTAGTGGTGGATCATGGGGAAGATTTTTTTGGACTCACAGATATGCTCTTCAACCCCCCTCCCAACTGTAAAATTTGAAGTTGAGGTACTATGGTGTGGTGTGTGTTTTTCATGGCATAGACTTAGACTAGAGCCACTGATAGCAATGCTTGGTATTATGATTGAGCCATTGTACAGGGATGTTCTGTGCAATTTTGTATGCCCTACACAAAGGCAGCTTTTTTTGGTGCTGGATCTCCCACATTCCAACACAACAATACACCATGCTGCATGAAGCAAACTGAGTACATCACCTGAATGAGATAACACTGAAATTTTACAGCTGCCAGTGCCAAACCCCAAACTTATTCCTATGCTCTGAATTTGGATTTTAGGCTTTAAGTAATGGACCACTAGTTAAGGATTTGTTCACAACAAATGACTTTTCACTGCGAGTGGTTTGCTCTTTCCGCTGTGAATGATTACTCAATTCACCATTACTGCGACACGCACTGCAGTCACAGCAGGTTTAACTTTTCTGCACCACGAGTTCAGAAATGAATGCCCAATAAGAAAACTAATGTAATTTATAACTGACAACTGTTATGTAAGTCAGCAACGAGCAGTCAGAAATGTGGCAAAACTTCAGAATGGGAATGATGCGTGAATACCCTTATTTGCAGGGTGTGGTCACAACGAGCAGGGAATCATTCATGAATGGTGAATGGGTTCTAATGGAGCTCATTCCCTTTTGAGCAATTTGCAATTTCGGCTCTGGCCTTTAATGCGAATAGTGTGTTCGCAATAAGCAGAAATTCATTCGTGAATGTGAATGGGTCACAATTAAACTTGCTCTCTTTTGGGCAACTTACCAATTTCTGCTCTGGTAGCAAAGATGTGGGTCCTTACAACAAGTGATTTACACAAGAGTGTAGTGAGACAACAGGGAGTAATGAAAATCAGATGCCATTCATATGATCATTAGTGCATGATGAATGAACTCCCAAGGAGAATGACATATGCCGTTACTACGTTCCAATTCACCACAAGGAGAGATCTTATGATCAGTGGTCAAGCTTACAACAGCTTTGGAAGAGAACTGGAGTAGACATGTAGCATCCCTCAACCTGAAGTGCTGTTGAGCCCACTGCGAAAACCAGTAAGAGTGAAGGTCGCCTTACTGTCTCACTAAATGGTATAACTTTCTATCAACAAAGGCACCATTTTCTTCTAACTTTTTGTGTGCCAAAACTTTTAGTGAGATTGTGTACTGTCAATGCATTAGCTTACCTGGTCGTGGAGCAGTTGAGCAAGTCGCGTTGACACATTACGAAGTGTGTATTCGCAGTTTTGATTTGGTATGTGATGCAAAGCCTGCTGCAAGACTGCCATTCTTCCAGTAAGTGATATGGAACTTGGCGAGGATGGAGACAAAGAACCTGGAGAGGCATGACCATGGACTGTTTCTGCTTCAACCTGAACGAGGCAGCGTCCAACAGTTGTCAGCAGCAACTTGCAAATCTTCAGAACGGTCAAATATGCAGCTCTAAAAGTATGTATAAAGCTATATATAAATACTAAACATATACAAGAAACATATGTAATAAAAGTTATTATGCAAATTAATTAGTGTGTCAAACTCTTTCCAGACAGACACACACACACACATAAAAGCTAGCACGCAAAAACGCCTTTTTTACTTATTCACTTTTTGATATGAATATAGTCAAAGCATACATCTAGAAAAACTTATCACACTGTCCCATATGTAAAGTACATTTTTACATCTGATTTGAAGCCATATTTAAATCAAATTAGATTTTAATCAAGTGTTACCACACATTTACCTATACATTTAGTATGATGATCTTTCACAAGATGTTTAAAACATGGCTAAAAAATGTTTAGTTTGAAATCAAAGAACACATAATTTGATTTTTATAACTTTGCAATGCAATTTCCATCCAAATTAAGATGTAAACTATGGAAAAAATGCAAGTGGTAATGTGATAGTACAAATCAGTGTTTCTTGCAAAGTTTACTCAAGCAAGTTGAGTACAAAATTAATATAGTTGGTTCAAAATTATCTGAATGAAAAGGCAGTGTGGCTTTTGAAGGGGTACAGGCAGCATCAGAATGATGTATCTGTAATTAGAAAACTTTCTGGAGAGTTTCATGAGGCGAATCAGGATTAACATATAACTGTTTATAGACTTAAAAAAGGCTTCTGACCTATGCATAAGTTGTTTAAAGTGAGGAACGCTAACTGTTAAAATTGGCCGTAAACCTGCACACCATCTTTTATTTTCTGTTCATTAATATTTTTGGTGCAAGAACAATGATTAGCCAAACAGCACCATGCAACGAAAGATACACAATACTGTTATAAAATACAGGGTGATCTAAAAGTCATGCCCTGTTTTTTGAAAATTATTAAAAAAATTACTACACCACTTAAAAACCTAAGATTTACTGAATTTGAAAGGTAAGCATCTTAAAGTTTTTTATGATTCAAACTAATAGGCTTATATAGCCATCTGAGTTGACAGATTTTTCCACAAAGAAAAGGGCAAGACTTTTGAATCACCCTGTATATTAAAAGAATGAATAAAAACTTATGAAGACAATTTTTCAACATGCCCCCCTTATTTTAAAATGCACTTGGTCCAGCAATGCACAAGCTTCTTTATGCTAACAGAAAAACAATCTTTTTGATGAGACATGAGCCACACATGCACTGTTTACTTCATTTCTTCATCCATAGCATATTATACTTCATTTCTTCATCCATAGCATATCAGATGTCTTTCTGTTGGTCAAACAGGCAATAATCAAAAGGGGGTGAGACCAGGACTATATGAAGGATGTTACAATACCCAAAGTTAATTTGGTAGAGTTTCAATAGTGTGAACAACCGTATGAAGACAGGCATTGCCATGCACAAAGTCCCTAGATCTCTCATTTATTTTCCCAATTCTGACCACCAGTCAACTGCCAACTCGTTCTCGATGAACTGGTCTGCTTGACTTACATCACACACTGCACTCAAGCTTGGTCTCGTATGTTGGGAGTATGCCATTTGTGGGACGAGGGCAAGTATACTTAATGAATTTACATCTCAGTGCATATCAGCATTGTTTATAAGATAAGTAATGACACAGGGGTATATCTGTTTATCAGTTACAATGAAGTGCAGCATCACATGGCAATAGCTGAAAACACTTTAAAATTCACTCACCTCAGTGGCTCTGAAATTATTCTTTTTAGCAATATAAAAAAGGGGAAGGGTCACGTCTTTTTTCTTTTTTTAACGTTTGTATACAAAGCAAGATTTTATTAATATTTCTATATCAATTATTTCAGATATGCTAAAATGTGACCACCTGTATTTGTTCCAAGATGTGTCAAAAAATTCTTTTGTAATAATAGATAGGCTATTAGCAAATAACTTCATCTATAGAAATATTTTAATAAAATTTGGTACAAAAATACATTGAAATATGCTGAATGTAATGCTGCTACTTGTAATAGTATCCAGCTAAAACCAAACATTTAGGCCATTGTTCAACCCAACATGTGCAACCGATTTGGAAAAATTCAACTGACCATTGTTTTGCCCAGCAACTCACAGCCTCTTTAACTTCATCCGTATCCTTAACCATTGATCACGGAGATGCATCTTTACGAGACAGCACAAGTGACAGTCAGAAAGTGCCAAATTCGTGCTGCATGGCAGATGTAGAATTATGGTTCAGCCCTTTCTGACAATGGCCCAAGATGTATCTAAGTGAGGCATGGGGGTGTGAGGTGGGGCATTGCTGTAATAGGACAGAATGAAAAGCCATATCTGGTCACTTCTTGTGGATAGCTTACCTGAAGTTCTTTGGTGCCTTAATATAGCGAGAGAACTGTTGACACCCTGACTTTGTTCAATAAAATTAACAAGCGATACCTTTCACATTCCAGAAAATTGTCGTCACCACTTTTTGTTGTTATTGAACACTGCACTTTGAACTTTTTAGGCCTAGACTATGTGTTGTGCTGCCATTTTTTACACTGCACCTTTGCCTCCAAGTCATAAAGGACTGCACAGGTCTCACCTCCAGTAACCACACTGGAAAGAAATATGACCTGGCTCACCTCAAATACTCCCAACACACTTTTGCTCCTGATGATCATGGGTTACTTAACATGAAACCCACTTTACACATATTTTCAAATATTCCAGGTCATGAATAATTGTTTCCACAGCACAATGACCACAATGCAGTGCATCACAGACAAATAATCCAAATGATCATACGTCAATCACCCTGAACGAATTCAGTTCTTGCCAATGACTGCAGTTGAAGGCCTTTTGCCCTTCTGTTTTCTGCTTCAAACCTCATTGTTCATCTTCAGACATTACTGATGTCAATTGTCACATTTCCACAAAAAAAATTTCTGCGTCATATGGCTCTTGATCACCTTGAAACCTTCCATTTCCAAAAACCTCATTGCTTTTACAGCTCTTTGCTTTAGATGAATATCCATCCTTTGCACTGAGCTATCTAAACACAATAAGGTTTACCATTACTCATAAAGTCAATGATGATTTATACAAACTTTCATGTAAACATTTCTAAAATTACAGAAGTTATTTAGCAAAATGGGCGCAAACCTTTTAGGACAAGCCCCATATAAACGGAGTTCCACAAAGAAATGTCACTCTGGGTGCATAGTTCCCACTCTTTTCCCGCCAAAAAAAAATAAAGGACTTTTCAAGGACTCAAAAAATTTTCAAGACTACATTCATGCCCAATGAGAACTCCAATGAAACACTAAAATAAGTTGTAACAAGCAGTCAAAAAGTTCAATTCAAATTATAGTTATATCTAAACATAGGGACAAACTTTGGTGAGGTATTTTATTGTTTCACAAGATGAAATCCCTGAAATGGCAATAAGCTGGACATATTGCCAGAAGGACAGACCACCGATGGAAAACGGAAATTTTACACTGCATTCCTGGGCTACAAGCATTCAGCAGATCGCAAATTCGGTTTGAGATGCTAGTACCTTACACCCTCGCATTCACTTATAATAGTTAAGAATCACAACCGTGTGAAAACTGAAAATGCGACAGCTACGTGCTCCTGATTCCAAGAGAACGTCCTACAATACAGCACTGCAACTTGTGACGTTTTGGCGATAGCTTCTCTTAAATGAACTGCTGCTATTCTGAAATTTGGTGAACAGGAAAAACAATCAAGTACTTTCAAGGACTCTTACAAAATTCTAGGACTTTCAAGGTCCCCTGAAAACAAAAATTCAAGGAGTTTTCAAGGATCGTGGGAACCCTGTGGGTGGCATAGATGTGGATCTGCATAAAGCACTGCATATCTGCCAAACCTCATAAGAAAAATTTATCACTGGACAGCTGTTACTACCACAGACATATTCTGTGCATAATTCAGCTTGCTTGGATGTTAAAATTTCCAATTTTGTAGAACACATTTTTATTTCCCATGATGGCATACTCCAGCCAAACTGAGCAAATTTCTTTTTGCATTAAACATTAAGGAAAACAAAATCAATCCACAAGTGTTGGAAACCTTCACTTTCAAGAACTACCGATTACGACTTAGAATATCTTAAGTATGTTTGGTCTGAGGCTTATGCCATGAAACATGTTGAACACAACTGAGAATTTGATATCATGTTTCTTATTACTGATTCACAAAAAACACTGTGCTCTTACAAATGCTAAATCGAAGTGTAAAACTCAAACATCAGAACCAAAGATATGTGAAGACCACAAACTGAGAACAGAAAAAACAAACTGACCTTTTGGTAGGTACATCAGCACCAGATAGGAAATTATTTTTTGTTATCATGCCCAAAGTTGTTGGAACCCCACCACTTCGGACAAAATTGTACTGGAAGCTCTGAGCTTCTTCAGCTAAGGGATTGTGTGCTGGCATCAGGAGTGTATAAGCAACCTGAAAAGAAACATTATGTACAATCCACTTACATAATAAATTAACACATGCAGATTCCACAGGAAAATATATGGAAGAAGTATCATTACAGTACAATTCCAAGATTATAATGCCATAGCTACTGACTTTTTAAAAGTGAAACAAAGATAAGTTTTCACATTGTCACTCATTAAAATCTAGGCCAGAAAGCTGCAAAGTGCCCTTTTTAAAAATTCCACTTGAATGAAATGTAGAAACATTTAAACAAATACTTTTCTTACTTTAGGAGGGAATAAAAAAAGCATCCCTCCCCAGCAAACTGATTGTAAAGTTTCTCCAGACAAAAATCTTCCATCATCCAATCACATACTTTTTCACCTGCAAACCCATCACAATGCATTCTGCATTTTCTCTAAGAGATGGATTGTTGTAGTGAATGACATAAGCCATCACTGCAGCCACCAAATCAGCTCTTCTCTGAATTTTGACTCCATCTTGGAACCCACTGTGCATTCACTTTCCGATACTCCACGGCAGGGCAGCAGCTACTGAGAGGGCTTTGCCCTTCCAGAGTGGTCATTCCAGGGGCACAAATTCATGCTTTGGGAGATGGGAAAAATTGAAATTGTAACAAAAAAAAAAAAAAAAAAAAAAAAAAAAGGTAAGTTATTCAGTATTTTCTTTTTAAACACTTTAGTTAGTTGCATATAGTATTCCATTCTATTAACCAGGCTACAGAGTAATATACACTATGAGATGTGAACATCTCATATCTATGAAGGGAGTTTTCCAAAGCAGTGAATGGAGGCATAGAAAACAACATGCTGATATGCCTAACTCCATGATCTTTTCAAAAATGTCATTGGAATGAAGAGCAAATTAATCATTCGTGCTCAGTCGCAGACATAGCTCTGAGCGTTTAACCTCGAACAGAATTTTTCCAAACCCTACCCCTAAAGCTTCTTCCTATTGTTACGTTCACTAGCTGACCCTCATTCGTTATGCACTGGTTTGTTTTCTGTTCTGCATTTCTGTGGAGTGTTGTGTTGTTGGCATTCACATAATGTTTATGCTTTACTTGATATTTACAACCTGTAGTTCTTGGGTATTTACCTAGTTTTTGCATTTTTCAATAAAATTATGTCAAATATCTGAAGTGCGATTTTTGAATGATCATAATGCTTTCCTATAACAGCGGTGTGTGAGGAAGTAAAAACTACATATTATTTGGATAGAACTCGAAGGGGCGTAATTTTAAGTCTTGCCCTCCCAGATATGAAAAGCTTGCTATGGTTCTGCTCCAGGGTTCCCACAAAGCCAAAGGAAAAAAATTCCCTGCCTTTCCCAGGCTGTGAAATCCCTAACATGAGGGTCATCCAAATGAAACATTGACTAGCTATTGGAGTAAAATGTACTTTATTACAGCATAAGAATAGTACACAGGTAAATATATACATAATTTATGGATTCTCTGCCAGGTGCTTTGGAACCCACTGATACTCCAGTTCTTGGTGGAGGATTGTGACAATGGAGCCCAATTTGATGCCAATTACAGCTGCTAACTCACTAACTGTTATCTGCTGTTAACTTTCACCAGTTTGTCCACTGCTGTGATTGTGTCTGGTGTATTGGTGGCATGTGCTTGGCCACGTCTTGGTAGATCCATAGTGTTTTCATGTCCACCCTGAAATTCTTTGCCCCATTTCAAGACTGTACTGATTGCAAGGCACGCATTTCAGTAAACCACCTGCATGTGCAGTAAGATTTCTGTCGATTTGCTTTCCTCTTTTGTTAAAAATTGGATTATAGCTTGCTGTGCCCACTTGCAGGTACCCCACGAGATAAGTCGTTTACATTTGATATAAATCCAACATGATGTGCCAACATGCCATGCATGCTGCATTCCTCTTTTATGTGTGGTTACTGCAGCGCTACCCGAGTCTATGTTTCATTTGGATGACCCATATACATTATGCATTAGGGAGAGGGGAAACCAAATAGCAAAATGTTTGTTTGAAGTTATATCAGTAGTATTCCTGATAAAAGTAAGTGTATAGCCTCATACATATCCATTTACAGCCATACCATACCTCTCCTTAAGCAAAAACCATGATAAGACAACTGGTGAGGGCCAAGACAGCTTGCATTTGGAAGGAAGATTCAACGAACATATGTTCTACCAAGCTCTTTTCCAAACACTGATCCATATAAATGTAAGTTGCATGTTAGCAAGCAATAGTTACATTGAAGAAATAATAGAAACACAGAAGCACTTTTGACATGATTAAAGTCTTGATCACATATAATCAAAACAGGTGATCAAGACCTCAGTCAGGTCAAAAAAACTTCTGTGCTTCCTTTATTTCTTTATGTAACTATTGCGTGCTAACGTACAACCTACATTTATTCATTACACGTGAATTGCATTTTTCGTACTTCCTATTTAACCCCATTCTGTACAGCTGTCTTTGATTTTTAAAGTAGATTCATAATGGCAAAGGCAAGTATGGAACCATCTGCTAGCAAATTAAAGAAGCTGTTCAGCCCTTTCCTGCATCCCACTGTGCACCCACCATTGCACCCCTATTTTCCCTGTTAGCTGTGCAGTTAGTATCCATTACTACTATAATCATTTTAGCAAAAAAAAAAAAAAAAAAACCAGAACAGAAAAGGGAAATAAATGAATTCTCAGACAAGGATGGCACAAAATTCAGAAGAAAAATTGGGGGGGGGAAATGAAGTTAACAAAAGATACTGAAATGACTGCTTAGTTTTGTTCAGTTTCCAAACACATCAAGTAATTAAATTCAATTAATTTCACTCACTCACACACACACACACAAAGGCTGATGAAGCTTGCAATATTTTCCTATATAATTTTAAGTATGTGGATGTAATAAATTTTAATTTATGCAATTTAAAACACAGTTCTGCTGGTCAAATCAGTTTTCTTATCTGTGAGAATAACCACCTATGAAATGAAGTGTATGTAAATTTTAAAACTGTAGTTACAGCTGTGAGTTAAAGAGTTGAATTTAGCCAATAATCATCTCATAGTTTAAACTGCAAATAATTTTTTTAAAAAGTAAAAACTGCCATGTTCAGAGTTTCAATTTTGCACTTAAATTTCTTGTGGTAAAATTGATCTATTTAGGTGTACAAAAGGTAAAAAAAACACAGAAGTGAAATATCTAGTGCCAAGAGATGATGATGGGCTTCTTGGGTGGATCTTCTAGATGTGTTTAATTTAACCCATCGTTCTTCAGCTTTTTCAGCAAATTACTTATCGCACAACCTCGTGTTCTCTGACAAGCTTTCAGGTGAAATCACATGACACTATCAACATAGCCAAAAAGCAGCAGCAATTCTATGTGCTATACAGTAACTTCTGAATTTTCTGCAACCAGTTAGGAAAAACAAGTACTTTTTAACTACTTTGTGCCATGTTTGGCAAGAAATAAGGACTTCTGATCACTAATGAAAAATAAGCACTTTTTAAAGAACTTTTAAGGATTTATGACTGTGGGAACCCTGACACAAGCAACACTACTAAAGAATATGAAAAAATGAAACATTTTTTGCAAAGTCAAGGTACTTTTAAACTCAGTATCAAGACAACTTTTTAAACAGAAAAGCAATGCAAGCAAAGGGAAACATTCTTCTAACAATCCCCTCCACATATGTGTAATGCATAAATATTTCAAACATACAAAATGAAATATTTTGGTAGCACTAATGACCTAGTCCATTAGCTCAGAATTGGGAATTTACAAGTAAACAAAACAATTTCTGAACTAGATGGATTCTAAGTGAGAATTCAAACATTTACTTAAATAGATAAAAAAAAAAAAACCTTGAAGTAAGATGTCAGTCCACAACAGTGTTGATTCAAATGGTTTTAACGGAACTATGAACAGTTTGATGGCTACTGTCAATGTATGAGAAATATTTCATACATGGTTGATACTGAAATCACGAAGGAAACCAAATCACCCGAAATTTTTTTTAAGCTTTTTATTTTTTTTAAAAAATCCTCCCAAACAAGGAAAACATAGATAACAGTCTGATATCATTTCTTCATTTTTTTTTTTCCACCGTGAAAGAAAATGCTGAAAGATAAATCAAGAATTTCCATTACAGGAATACTAATAAGATTATCTCTTTGGGAAATGCTTTACTATCAAAATTTCTGAAAAAAAGTCAGATAAATCTGAACATTACAAGTAACGAAATTATGGTTGTTTGTATTTTAATGCAAATTTATCTTGCACTTTATTGGATGCGTAAGTGCACTGTAAAAACTTACCAGAAAAACAATTTCTCAGTATTTAACACTGGGGATCCATGAAGCTACAAATTATGCTAACAGCATGGATTAAACACAAAAAATATATGCACTAAAGGTGTAGTTGATTAAATAATACGATTTCAATGAATTCAATATAATTGTTTAAGTTTTTTTGTTTTTTAACTGGGTACATATTGAAAAACAATGTGTGACAAAGTTAATTAAAAGGTTTGGAAACTGAGAAAGGGACCAGTCCTTGGAGACCCAAAAAAATTCTGCTTTTGATAGAAAGTGTTCCAAATATAATAGTTAACAAAAATAATAACTTACTTTGAAAAAGGGCAAATGTAATTTAAAACAAACCACCAGATGAAAAAAAATTATAAATTTTGCATAGTGCATTGAAATTATAGAGATATATACATACTTTTAAGTGTTAAAATGAACACTTGTACATATAATTGTTACATTTTGCTTGAATGACCTAGCTTATTGAAAATTAAATACATATGCTAAAAGAAAAATATTTTTTTAAAAACTGAGTTTTGATGACATTTAATTATTAAAAAAACACATACATACATATCACTAAGCTGTTCTCTGAGATTCAGGGGTTATCTCCAAAAAGAAATACAAACTTCCAGATATTTTTACTTATTGTTGTTGTATCAAACTTCACCATTTACAGCGATCTTGACATACAACTTTTACATTTCAGTTAAACATATTAATTTAATAAGTAGTCAGAATTAAACAAAATAAAAAACTAACCTCTAAACTGTACAGCACTTGGGATGGTGAAGCAGCAAAGAATACACTTTCTAAGGTAGGAGAAAGAGATTGATCCCCTAATTTAGAGTGATCTAAACAAATAGTTTTGAGCTTTTCAACAGTGTGAGCATCTAAAAGGAAATAAAAAAATCAGAATACAAAACAAAAAAATTAGCAACAACAACAAAACAGGCTCTATTATAGCAGGTATCACCTTATTTCAAATTACTAAACAAAAAGTGAAGAAACTTGTGACATTTATACTGCTTTACACAAAATACCTTAAGCCTTAGAATCTGAGCGCATCTTTGTAGCAGTTCAATAAATCATTAAAAAAAAAGGGGGGGGGGGTGTACATGTACACAACTGCAGGAGTTTAAATAGAATTATGTCAGTTTAAAGAAGTGAAAATATTTTTTTTGCTTAAAAAAATGAAACATTTATTGAAAGTGTATAATAGATTTACAAAACTTTTACAACGTAATATAATTATAATATTTGAATGAAAATATATTTAAGAATCCGTTTAAACTTTTTTTTTTTTTTTGTATAATTGTAAACTTAGCTTTATGATTGGAAAAACAGGTAGCATAATTGCATGTTAAAACATTTGTAGTAAGTATCTATGAAATACAACATCGATGCGGCTATTAGAGCCGAACATGGAGGGCTGTATTAAACATTCGTTTGAAATTGTATGTCCAAATTGTTCTTGCATGAAGGTGATGAACGATTCATTTTCGACTGTAGACAGCAGCAAAATGCAGTGTGCAGGAAAACTGTCTTTTTTTTTTTTTTTTTTAATTGGAGGTTTAAGGACCATCATGAGCAACTAACTCAATGGGCGATAAGCAGTTGCCCGTTCCTAATTTAGGGCCACTGACACCAGGAAAGAGAGAGAGCTGGTGCCGTAAGACAAACACAACATCCACGCCTCACTGGGATTTGAACCCAGACCCGTCTCGGATGAATGGTCAGAAGCCATTGCTTAGGCCACTGTGACCCCGGGGCAGTGCAGAAAAACTTATAGGGGCTATAAATATAGTGGCTAAAATAGATCTAGACTGATAAGGGCTATAAATAGTCGTGGGAGCCAGGAAGGCCAGATGTTCAATCAGAGCAACGGTGAAACTGTTCAGAATACCGCTACAAACCATAGCAAGGATACCAGGAGTACGTGAAATCTGGCAAAACCCCTAACAGTCGGATAAAATGTGGCCGTAAAAGTGCATTGTTTGATCGAGGGGCCGACAATTTGCGCACGTCGTACAGACAAATCGAAAGGCTTGTTTGCAGCAGATCACGTCACAATTTAATGAAGGATCTACAAGCCATTGCTCGAAGACAATCAGTCGACACATGGCACAACTCGGCTGGGACAATCAACGACCACATCGTGACCCAATGTTAATTGTTCAGCATGGCATGATTCGGCTGCAGTTTGCCAAGGCCCATCGAAACTGGATGATCGGAAACGCGTCATATGGTCTGATGAATCCCGTTTCACACTGTTACGTGACGATGGCAGGTAGAGTGTGTGTCGTAAACCACATGAAGCTATGGACCTCGCATGCCAAGTTGGGGTACTACAGGCCGGTGGAGGCGGTGTAACTGTTTAGGCAGCTTTCACGTGGTCTGGCCTGGGTCCCTTGGTACCTCGAGTCTTCCGTCACTGGTTCCAGCTATGTGCAGCTCCTGGTTGACTATCTCCACCCTTTCATTACCTGTCTCTGTACGAACCAAGTTCCAAACTTTCAACAAGACAAAGCTACACCCCATCAATCCCGACTAGCGACCGAATGGCCCCAGGAGTATATAGCAGTGAGCTTAGCACAATCGCAATGGCCCCCTCACTCACCGGACATGTACCTCATAGAGAATTTATGATCAACCATCCGCACCTACGCCACTGCATGCTCTATGCCAAGCACTCTTAGATTGTTGGTCAGCAATACCCGAGTCTGTATTCAGGAACCTCATTGCATCTGTACCATGATAATTGGCTGCTGTCCTGCATGCAAAAGGTGGTGCCACATGCTATTAGGTGGGTATACCTAATTATTTGTTCTTTCAGTGTATATGCACACACTAACAACACTTTATTGGTTTTGTTATCATCAGTAAATATATCAGCTGCACAAATATCACTGAACTTACCTTTAACACTTGCAAGGTAATCAATTTCATCAGCGTAACACATTTCAAGTATATGTCGTATGGTGGAAACTGGAGAATTGCTCTCCTCTTATGTATATAGCAACCCCACCTTTTCGCCGAGATGGCCGCATATACTATGAAACACAACTGTATCTTTCGATCGGAATGGTATTGTCGTTGTGCATCCAATTTTCACCAAGATCCACAACATCGGATCGGTTTATAATATTGTCGACTAATAAATCTCCATAATGTGCATGTAAGCTTTGTACGCTGAACGATAAAACACAGAGCTGTTAATGGAGAAGAATCGAAAAATTTTCTTATATCATTGAGAATGCTGGGTAAATGATGATTTTCTAGTCTTCGCAATTCTATACGTAAGTCTTACACTAGGTGATTCGCTACCTTTTCCGTGGCAAAATTTGAAATCATTTTCAGCATTTGTCAAATATAAACCTTGTAAACTGGTGACTCTGGATAATGCCACATAAATGAGCTGTTGATTTTGCGATTTGCTGCAGTGAAAGACAATCTTATCAAACATATATATATTTGCTGACACAAATATTCTTCTTTTGTCATGTTGCATGTGTTTCAGTAGTCGTTTTCCTCTTATTTCAAAAATTTTCTCCACTTGTAGACAGTTGGGGCTCCGCAGCAGTGGAGATGGGTGGCTGAGTATGATGTGCCTCCTCTTGCGCACTCTGCCTCTTCTACTGTCTGTACAATTTTATCTTTTCAGATAGGGTCAAAGCAATTTTTTTTTCTAAACTCTGGCCTTCGCTCTTCCTCTGTTTTACAATTTCTGTGGTTTCTTACTCATTCCGCAACAGTTCTTCTGGGCAACTTTTAATTTCTGAGATTTTTTAAAAATTTAAATTTCCAAAATTTTTTAAAAATAAAATGAATGTGGGCTCTTATAGATTTTTGAAAGTTCTATCCGCAGATGTTTTAGTTTTTATCGTACGATAAAGAGTTTTCAAGATATTCACCTTTTAATGCTGACACAATGTGAAAATCGATGTTAAAATTTTCAAGGTCATTACTTTTAATCTAATTAACAGATAAAACATTTTTAGGTTCCGAAGTCCTTTTGATCCAATGTGAATCGGTTGAATGATTGTGGCGTAGTTTCATGTGCATCTTACATAAACAGTAAGTCATTGTTTAGGGCAAATCTCCATTACAGCATTTGGTAATGCTCCCACCGCTAGCATGACACACCGCTCAATGAGACATTAAACGTAAATTCACCTTTTAATGCTGACACAATGTGAAAATCGATGTTAAAATTTTCAAGGTCATTACTTTTAATCTAATTAACAGATAAAACATTTTTAGGTTCCGAAGTCCTTTTCATCCAATGTGAATCGGTTGAATGATTGTGGCGTACTGAATGCAAATCTCCATTACAGCATTTGGTAATGCTCCCACCGCTAGCATGACACACCGCTCAATGAGACATTAAAAAAAAAAAACCTAGGGACATGCTATCTTTTACCTATAATGTTTCATTTTCAAATCTGATATATTGAGTTCCAGGTGCTGTTCAATTATAGGCTGTTATTCATTTGAAATTACTCATTATCTCTACGACAATGCTTTTCAATAAAAATACCACTAACACCATTAAAGTCAAACTGGGGGAAAAGCGAGGATAGGTGAAAAGTCATGGAAAACCAACAGCATATTTCTGAATCCGCTGTATTAATAGTCTTATCATTCTAAATATGCTGTAGAAGAGTTGATGGGTATCCTAACCGAAAGGAGAACCTCATATTAAACTTAAACAAGATCTCCCCTCCCCCCAACATTTACATTTTCCATACTTTCCTAATGTCCTATGATCTCCTCAAGAGAACAAGTGGAAGCTCTTCTTTAAGAACAAGAAAAATCACAAATTGGATGCTCATTTAATCAGCTAGCCAACAGAACTGTGACATACTTAGACAAAGTTACTGACATGGTACAGACCAAGTTCAAGTTAGGCTTGTCTATAACACTGGGTGGGGATAAATAGTGTGGTGATTATTCTCTTTTTGAAAACCATGTGAAACACCTTAGTCCTCCTAATGAATAGTAGTTTGATTAATATTTTCCACCAGACCAGTGGCGGCTTTTGGGAGGAGGCAAGGGAGTCAGTGCCTCCTCAGAATTTCAACACTCTTAGAATTATTAGTTTTGTTCATTCAGTAATTTTGGAAATAGGAGAGCAAAAGTTTATGCTAGTTAAATCTTTTGAATTAAATGTTGTCCATGCGTTCATTCAGTTTTTTAAATCGACACTTTTGGAAAACAAAGGGTAGCGCGTAGTTACGAAATGCCCTCAGCTTGTGATCTCTGTCCGTGAGGCAGGAAACGAAATGCCTCTCGTAGATTTTGCGCCAACCTGTTTACTTCCACCGAATCAGTAGATCCGAAGGGTAGGCGGTGGAACGGCGAACACAAAGGGCGCACGCGCACCCTGGACTTCCTGTGAGGCAGATGTTATCTTGCCTCACGGGAACAGCTGTTTTCCTGTAGTTAACTCCTCATTCTGACAGCTTCGAGCAGCATTACACAGCGCCTTCTTCTTAGTTGCTTTTTTTCCCACACTAATGTTTGTGTAACTAATTTTATTTATGTTTTATGGAGAGTTGTTTTTCAGACCATGGCCTCTGCTTCAAAGATATCTAATATGGTGGAGAGCTTACTGAAAAAGCCTTTCAGGAGAGATTTTGAAGAAAAGAATCAAGTTAAAAATGATGGTGGGCCTACACTTGAAATGAAAAAGATGATTTCAAAAGGCAAAACTTCAAACAGATGTTTTAATATTGACTGGTACAAAAAAGAACAACGGCTAACTGGTAGTGTAAATCAATGAACAAACTATATTGTTGGCCATGTTTGCTGTTTCCTGTGAGTGGCAATGAAGTCTGGCAAGAGAAAGGCTTCAATGATTTGAAAAACTTACCACGTGCTTTGGACAGGCACAAAAAGTGTAAAGATCATATTCTGGCAGTTGTTAAATTAGAGTTGCTAGGCAAAACAAGGAGACTATACTCTCTAAATGAAGCGAAGAGAACAAGTGACTGAAGAAATAATGAAAAAGTAAAAAAGAATCGTGATGTAATGAAGAAGTTTATTAATATTACAACACTAGTGGCCCGGCAAGAGCACCTCCCATTTCGTGGACACGATGAGAGTGAAGTCTGAAAATAAGAGAAATTACCTCGAGATGATTGATTTACTCTCCAAGAGTGACAAAACATTGAGAGTATTTATGGAGAATAGTACAACATTTTCAGGAACTTCAAAAACAATACAGAATGATTTAATCGAATCAGTTGCTCATATAGTTAAGAATGAAATCAATGCAGATATTGAAAATGCCCAGTTTTTCTTGGCAGATTGATGAAGCGACAGACATTAGCTCCCATGCAGAAGTATAAATTATAATTCGATTTGTTAAAGATGGAGTACCAGTAAAAAGATTCTTGGGATTTTTTTACGTAAGTTCTGATCGGTGTGCTACTTCGCTTAAAGAATTACTGGATCGTGAGCTGGAAAGACTTTGCTACAAAGAAAAACTAGTTGCACAGAAGTGATGTCATCAGAGCTGAATGGATTGCAAGCAATAGTGAAGTGTGATGCCCCTTAAACATTATTTGTTCACTGCTACGCACACAGGCTGAACTTGGTTTTGAGCAAAGCAGCGTCGGTGTTGAAAGAATACCATATTTTCTTTTGCAAATTTAAATGCAATTTGTGCATTCTTTTCTAAATCGACAAAGCGTGTTAATTTACTAGAATCTGTTGGTGGACCCAGACCACCTCGTGTATCACAGACCAGGTGGAACTTCAAATCTCGTTCAGTGTCTACCATAGCTGACCACAGGTTCCTGCTAATTGAAGTATTTGAAAAAATTGAGGAAGATTCCAACTATGATGATGAGACAATTAACGAAGCAGCAGAACTAAAATAATGGCTTCAAGGAATTAAAAAAAAAAAAAAAAAAAAAAAAAAAAAAAACGAAATTAAATTATTGAAGCCACCGTTTTAAGTCCTGCTGCTTTGGACTAAAATATATTATTTATATATATTTTTATAATATATTTTTTATTATTAAATTTAAATTACTAATTGTTTCGGTCATTTTTTTCTAATATAGTATACTATGTCTGTAGTTTCTATTCCAACTTCCAAAGTTTTCCTGTCACTCACAGTCTTGATACAAAACTACGATATCCCCCAATTGTTTTGAGCAGTGTAGTTTACTTTCAGAGTTTTCTCAACTTGATTCATCAGACATATCTGACAGCACATAGTGTTTCATCTGCAGCTGGGACAGAGTGTAGGCACCTGAACGATCATTGAACAGACATATTTGGCTCAGGTTTTATTTACTGAATGTGACTCCACTATGTTGACATGTAATTGCATGTGTGGCTAACCAAGGAGAATTTATACACTAATAACTACCACAATGAAATCTGTCTGCATATAAAATATTTTAGTGCTTTTGCACCATAGCTGTAAATCATGTATTTTTTATATGTCTTATCTGTGATTTTTATTTGTTCTGATTATTTCCCTGGACAGGATGGTCAATTTCATTATTGCAGAATGTATAATTAAAACCACAGAATCCCACGTTAAAAAGGCTTTTAAAACTGCTGGGGGTAATTCTGGGCCATGTGGCTTTTGTGTTTTAATTTTTCACTGATCTATGATTGAGGTGCAACACTGCAAAAAGATTACATGTTAATTTCAGTGAGTTATTTGCATGTCACTTTGTCCTACTTACTGAAATTAAACATGCAATCTAGAACAATGAAAACACAAAGGCAATGTAACCCAGAAATTTCCCCCAAACTTTTGTTTATTCTGATATACACTGAGTGGCCACTTTATTATGACCCCCCAGTACTTCGTTGGGCCACCTTTTGCCTTTAATACTGCATCAATTCTTCGTGGCATGGACTCCACGAGATGTTGATAGTTGGTTTGTGGAATCTGAGACCATGCTTGATGAATAGCGCTTTACAGGAGTGCGAGACTGCAGGGTTCTGTCTGATGGCTCGTTCAACTTCATCCCACAAATTCTCAATGGGGTTGAGATCTGGAGATTGTGGGGGCCACCTAAGCAAAGTAAACTCACCGGCATGTTCCTGAAACCAATCCTGTACAATACAAGCACTATGGCAGGACGCATTATCTTGTTGAAAGTAGCCATCGCCATTGGGATAAATCATCCACATGACAGTATGCACTTGGTCTGCAACGATGTTTAGATATGATGTGCCAGTCAGACGTTGATCAACACGAATTAAAGGGCCCAAAGCATGCCAGGAAAACATTCCCCAAAACCATAATGTTGCCTCCACCAGCTTGAAGGGTTGTAGCAATGCATTTGGGGTCCATACTTACGTGCTGTTTCCGCCAAATTCTCACTCTGCCATCGGCATGGTGCCAATGAAAACGTGATTCATCGGACCACATAATTTGTTTCCAATTATTGACTGTCCAATCCTTGTGCTCCTGTGTGAACTGGAGACGGTTTCTCTTGTTAACTGCAGACAGCAAAGGTGTTCAAACAGGGCTTCGGCTGCCATGTCCCATCAGATGCAGTGTACGGCCAACAGTGCTTGCAGAGGTCATTTACGGGGATCCTTGATTAAGATGGTCTGTAATTTGCTGCCCTGTTGCCCTTCTGTTGTCTGTTACCAGTCTGGACACTCTCCGTTCCGCCTGAGCAGTCGCTAGTCGAAGACGACCACACTTTGCACGTAGAGACCCAGTTTTTGGGCTGACAGTCCAGTCTTTAAACACTTTAACAACAGCTGCTCTGGAACATTTCACAAATGCGGCGATTTCGGTGATACTCGCTCCATGGCTCTGAGCTCCTACAATTATGCCACGTTGAAAGTCCGTCAAATCACATTTGTTACTCACCTCGTCACCCAAAAATCACTTCTACTACTGTCGCAAGCACTAAGCTTTCCCTTTTATACTAGTCTTGCCCTCTGGCGGCAACAGCGTGCAGCCATAGCTCATTTGCTTAAAACTGTCAGGTGGTCATAAAAGTGGCCACTCAGTGTATATGCTATGCTGATTTTCAGTTTCATTAACATATAAAATCCACAGCAAGATACTATAAATGATAAATGAAAAGGTGTTTAAAATCAGAAAATTTTATAGATCCATATATTACACCTCCCCCGCCCCTTTCAATCTTTTCTTATCTTCGAAACAATAATTTCACATCTTTGATCTCTAGTTTGCAAGTCACTGTACTTTTATTATAAATCCAAAGAAATAATTACATTTACTTTTTAATGAACATTCTGAAATAAAATTTCAACCAATACAACCACAGCAAAAACTTTACCTGGGGGCATGAGTTTTAGAACCGCATGAGCTTCATCTCTAAGAGCAGGCACATTGAGAGAACTTCCAAGGTCAGCAAGTTGAAACAAAAACTGAGCATATATCTGCTGCTGAGCCATTAACTGGATTAAAAAATTGAAATTTTTTTACAATCATATTTTAAATAGCACACACACAAGTGATAATATAACTTGGTTAGTTATAACAACCAATTTGGTTCACGTGGCTATATTATATGTTAGTAGCTGTATAACTATTATTATTATTATTATTATTGTTACACATGTCTTCAAGTCGAGTGCACATTATGTCACGTAATTCATTCGCCTTCTAATTATTTGTTCCGTTGCTGCTTACCATCTTTGGTGAATCCCCAGCATTGTGCGGGGCTCCAAGAAGCAACCTGCCAATTGGCTTGGCAGTTAGTGTATGTGAGTCTGGAAGAATTTGAGGCCGCTGTGGTGCAGTGGAAGCATATCCGGAGCGTAACTGGAAGACCCTGGGTTCGATTCCCAGTGGTGGCCAATGAGAATTTTTCCGTGACTCGCTTATAAACGTGAAAAGAGTGATGACTTCTGTTTGATGGGAAGGTTATTGTTGGCTGTTTTAATCACAGGTACGTATCTCGGATGTTCGGGTGTTGACAGGTTCGTGCAGACTAAATTCGTAGAACTAAAAACACTCGCAGGTTTATATGAAAATTTACAACCAGAGTCTAGAATCAAATAAAATAACTATATACAGTGTGATTAAAATCATTATCTCTTATCAACGTTGTCTTCATGTGAAACCAAGAGGTTTGCGTAAAACTTGGACAGAAAGCAGAGAATTACTTGCAATGGGCACTCGCTGCTCAAACACTACCAGACTAGTTTCGATCTGTTTACATCACGGTAGTCTTCAGCGGTACAACTATCGTAGGTCGATGTTAAGCAAGTTTGGTACTAAGTGCCGACTTCCATGTATCATTCCTGACTTGGATGTTCCACGTCGACAGATCACATCTGTGTTCCCATAAATGTGGGCATACATGACTATGTTGCTATGCGTCATCTATCGGGTTAGCTGTAAAGTACAGTTGCTATCCTTCTAATTACTCAGGTTAAAATTTCTCCTTGATTTAATTTTATTTTTTACTATTTTTTATTGCTCAATTAGATATCCTATACCGTTGGAAATATCTAATTGAGCAAGAAAAAAAAAAAGTAAAAAATAAAAATAAATCAAGGAGAAATATGAACCTGAATAATTAGAAGGATAACAACTGTACTTTACAGCCAACACGATAGATAGCGCATTGCAACATAGTCATGTATGCACACGTTTATGGGAACACAGACGTGATCTGTCGACGTGGAACATTCGCACCAGGAATGATACGTGGAGGTCGGACCTTACTACCAACCTTGCTTAACATCGACCAACGATAGTTGTACCACTGAAGACGACCATGATGTAAACAGATCGAAACTAGTCTGATACTGTTTGAGCAGTGAGTGCCCATTGCAAGTAATTCTCTGCTTTCTGTCCAAATTTTACGCAAACCTCTTGCTGCAACTACGAATGCTATTTTATCGTTTGGTTTCACGTGAAGACAACGTCGTTAAGAGATAATGATTTTAATCACACTGTATATAGTTCTTTTATTTCTTGATTTTTTAAACTTCATGTTCATTTTTTATTTGAATCTCGACTCTGGTTGTAAATTTTCATATAAAGCTGCGAGTGTTTTTAGTTCTACGAATTTAGTCTGCACAAACCTGTCAACACCCGAACATCTGAGATAGGTACCTGCGATTAAAACAGCCAACAATAACCTTCCCAATTGCGACATATAGGGTAAGCGCAATCATTTTGAACAAGTTATAATAGTTTACATATTTTATATCCCACATCCTTAAATAATTACATTATAGCAGAAATTACGTGGCATACATGCATTCAACTCGAAGACATTTATAACGTGTGCAACAGTAATAATAATAGTTATACAACTATTAACATATATCAAGTGATCCTGTCAGATGAAAAAAATCTTCATAAATGAAAAAATATGATCAAATCTGAAATTACTTTGCAGTTATGGCACTAATGCATTCAGCTTAAGAATAAAAACAGACTTGACACAATAAGGTATATAAACTAAATAAATACACTACAGACGCCACAAAATATATCCGCATGTTTACCACGACCTGCAATTTCAAAGGCACATGCTCACTTATGTATTCCACAACAAATGTTTAAGAAACATCTTCAGTTTCTAAGACATTTTTGACCATCAAAACAGGTTCACATAGATAATATTTTAAAAACCTGCAAGTGTACAATAGTTTGCCTACTGACACAGGCTATTTTTACAACCGCTTCTGACACAAAATTTTCTTACTTTGCATTTTCAACGTGGAAACTAGCAACGACTTTAAATTACAGTAGTTTAATGAAAACATCTTACGAAATCTAGTGCATATGCACAACAACAGATCATAAAGAGCAAGTGATTAAAACTGGAGACAAAATACTGAAAACACAGATTTTTACATGAGATATCTATCTTTTTATACATATACAAGATCTTTCTTGAACAACCAAAAATTACCAATTAGACAAGTATACAACCAATTAAGACAAATTCGGCTGATCCCAGAGAATGCTTGTAATACTGCATCAATACCTTTTAGTGGGTTCAGTAAGGTATAAGCAGGAATCTCTCTGCAAAGTCATGGCTCTATAGTATCCCACATCTGTTTGATGCGGACATTACAAGGAGATACATACACCAGAAGAGTACTTATGCTGTAAAAAGTATCACTTCATTACATTGGGGACTGGCCTGACCTAACATGTTATTTGACAACTTTTTTTTTTTTTTTTTTGGACACTCAAGGTGCAGTACGTGCCAACTCTTCAAATTTTCAGCCATTCCCCCTGCTCTCTGGATAAATGTCAAATTACGATGGTCGAAATTCCATCAACCACCGCCTTGGATCGACACAGAAGAAAAAGATTTCGAACCACTTGTGAAATCTTTTTCTCACTGCGTCGATGCAAGACGGCATTTACAGTAATCAGTATCTTACTTTTCCTGTCCTCATATCTGCAAAAAGAAAGCCACCCCTGGTGGTACGGTAGCCTATTTTATGTTGGTTACAAACACACTCGCGCGCCAGCTCTGACCTACCTAACGTTTCACGTCTCCCCGCTTTTAGCTGCGAGCTCAGTTTATGGTTTCTTCAGAGTTTTGCAGAGTGCTTTTTCAATTTTGCTTTACTGTGGAGATTTTTTATTTCTTGTTTTGCACCATGTTTGTCTCTTTTCCCTTCTTCGGCACATTTTGTAGAAGATTAATATGCTCCTTTGTTCATTTCTAAATGCGAATCTGTTATTGTCAGCTTTGTTTTATCTTCTATTGTAGCATTTTGTTTACATTTAGTTTGTAAATGTCCCCCCCCTCATTTCTTTAGCTTACTTTTTGCGGGAGATTTTTCCTTTTGCATTACACCACTTTTGCGGTTTTTAATGTTTTATTTTGTCATATCTTTGACAATTTGTTTCTTCTTTACATATGAGCTGTTATTGTCTTTGCTGCATAATAAAGTTGTGGAACTGAGCGCAGGCTTTCGACAAATTGTCCAAGAAGGGTCCCGGTTCGAATTGCAGTGGGGCATGGTTGTTGTATACTTTCTAACTTTTACAGATTTCTGCTTAATTTTACTGATTTACGGATGGAAGTCTTTTTTTTTTTTTTTTGCTGAATCGAAATATTTCAATTCCCTGCAACCATCCATTAGATTTTCTACCCGACCTTATGAGCGCAGTGTAACGCGTTGAAGTCAACTTTGACTCGCCGGCTTCGTGCAGAGCCATCAAGTATAACAATGGCCCTGCTTCTTGGAGTCTCCTTGAGTAGCTCTCTCCACTGGAGTGCTCAAGTGACGTGCCAACCAGAGTTCTCCAAAATGTATAATCTAATTACGCGCCTAGTACGCATCGAAATTTTAGCAACGCGTAAAAATATGCATCGAAGATTTCTACCAATTCGTAAAAATATGCATCGGGATGATATTTCGTCTTTCAGAGACAGAAGTAAACGAAATAAAGATTTTTCCCATAATCGTTCTTTTTCCTATGATGTTGCCTCTGTCCAGTATTGTTATATATCATTTTATTCCATAAATATTTGTATTTCAGTTTGAAAATGGAGGAAAAATTTTTGAAAACGGAAATTCGAGGGAGAAAAAATTTCGCTGTAATCTTTTTAGGCATGAGAGTGCGACGGCTTCGAGCAATTTCTCCTTTTCCGTCATAATTTGGGTTATCCACGAGATTGATGCATAACTGAATAGAAATTTTGGGGCAATTAATTAGTAGTGGTGGAGGATGTTTTCCGCCTGAAACTTTCTAAACTTTCGAAAGAGGAAGTTTCGTCTTTCAAAACTTTCGGAAACTGAAGTTAGACGCGGTGAAGATTTCCCCCTAATCATCGTAATTTTATTTTTCATGTGATGTTTCTTCTGCCTAGTATTGCTGTTAAATATCTTTTTATTTCATAAATATTTGTATTTCAACTTGAAAATGCAAATTGGACGTAGCAAAGATATCCCCTGTAACTGTAATTGTTTCCCCCCCCCCCCAAATGATGATCAGAACATACATACATACATATCACTAAGCTGTTCTCTGAGATTTAGAGGTTAGCTCCAAAAAGAAATACAAACTTCCAGATATTTTTACTTATTGTTGTCGTATCAAACTTCTCCATTTACAGCGATCTTGACATACAACTCGTGCTTCACTGATATCTATTACACGCCGTACACAAGATCTTTTATACTTTATACTCATACATGTATCCTGTATTCTTAAATATCGCCACCCCCCCCCCCAAAAAAAAGTTTTGGATTTCAGTTTGATGGGTGGGGTGTCCGAAAACAAAAGGGACGAAGCTGAAAAATTTGTAAAAATTGATGCATGGGTTTCAAAAGTATTTATATTTTCAAAGTTGCACTGTTCAGTTTTCGTCTAAAATAGTGAAAGCTGTCATGCATTCATGATGGATAAAATTATCATCCAAGGGCATTAAAAAAAAGACGATAATAAAGAAATGGGAAGGGAAACAAAGATATCAGCAAATGAAAATTTTAGTTTAGTATTGAAACACCACAGGTAGGCTAACATTGAACAAAATTAAGATTTGATTTTATGGTTTTTTTAAATTATTTTAAACACAGATAATACTAGTTTAGTTAGTGTGGCATATGCAGAGATTTTTACAGCATATTTATTAATATAATTATGTTTTGTTTTGTGGTAAATGGCGTTCGTGCAAAAGTTTTACTGATGCACATTTTCCAAAGTTGGCAAATATGATGCTGTATTTGTTTTACGGCACTGGCTCTCTCCCTTCCCTGGAACCAGTGGCCCTAAATTAGGGATGGGCGACTACTTATACCCACTGAGGTGCTCACTGTGGTCGTTAAACCTCCAACCAAGAAGAAAGCTTGACACTTCCACACTTGTTTTGACAGATACCTCTGTCTCTCTCTATTCCAACACTGGAAAAACTGCTGACAGTAAAGTCCAGAATGAAAGAAAAACGCTTTGAACAAAACTTTTGTAGATCTTTGTTAAAGAGAGCTAAATTAGCTACTGTACATTCACTAAATAAGGATAAAGATTAATTATGATTAAATAATGTATCAAAAATTAAGTACATATCTTGTATGAATTATCAATGCTATTAATTGTATCTTGTTGACAACTATTTTCACCATGCTTTTTATTTTGCATATAAACATAGTCTGCATTTAGAATAACTTTTTAAACATTAAAATTGCTATGTAACAATAATACTACTTCTGGAAAATTGCTCCTGCATCTGAAAAATGCCGATAAAAATAGCGCTCATGTGATTTTATGAGTTGTAAAAAATCTGATTTTTAGATTTTGAAGGTTGGCACGTCTGCACATATTTCAAATCAATTTTCCATATGTGCCAACTCATATTAGCAACAATTCAGAAAACTAATAGAAAATATTGGGGATGGTATTACAAAACGAAGAAAATATGGAGTAAAACTAATTTATGTGAGTCTGTTCTACATAATTAAAAATTAATATATCAAGGATGCATTTTAGAATTGCCATCACTGGCAACATCAATTCCAAATGAAAATATATTCTGACGACTTAAGACAATTTTGTCACCTGCAATTCATTTATTATTATTTTAGCACTCTTTGCCCACCATATTTTTGTGACACTTCCAACTTAGGGGACATTTTCCTGAATACAGATCTTGAATGATCTGCTGTACTAGCTGGCAAATTACAATCCACTAAGAGTATCGTAAAAAGGTATTCTGCAAAGTAAACCCATATCTGGAGCTCAACTGCCATTTTCTGCGATAAGTAACCTTTAAATTTTTATCTTTATTTACAGCTTCTCTTCTGTGCTTTGCCAATTTCAAATGTACTACAATGTCAGTTATAACTCCATAATAACATATCCCAAAACTGTAGGAGCCAAACAGTGCAAAATGCATACTTGAGTTATCAGCTGGATCCTGTGTTTCATGGGAACTCCAAAGGGATAATTCACTAAAAGACTAGAATACTATTTTTTTAAATCTGAACATGTAACATTGATTATATAACCCGCACAAGCAAGCAAGCAGTATAAGGCAAGGCAATCAACAGTTTGTGATAACGTTGCAACAGTATCACGTTCCCTCTCCCTGGCTGTTCTTAGAAAGTGCACTTGCGTCCTTTTGGCCATAATACAATGAAGGAAAAAATTGGTTTTGGTTCTTAACTGTGCTTAGTGAGGCTAATGCTGGGAAATTTTGGTACATGTGGCAGAGAGTGTTACATAGCAATGCCACACTAGAACACAGAAGTTTGAGGCAAAGAAATCCACCTGTAAATCAGTCAGTCACTCTATCTGGTACTCAACAGCTTTCTGTGCCAAAAATAAATGGTGTGACTACAAAACAGTTAAAAAAAAAAAAAAAAAACTTTCCCCCACTTTCTTCCTCACTAGCTGAAGGACATTCAACAAATGACACGGTTCTTTTCTTGATCAGTAAACATTCAAAATAGATTGATTTTCTTTTCTGAAAAGCACAAGCATTAAAATTAAGACACATACTCAGTTCTCATTTGCTGAAACCTGCAGGAGAATTTGGCACAGAAAACAATAATTATACTGGTAATATGATAATGTAAGTATTGATGGCAGCAGTCCACAGTAATGACAAAAAAAAATTAGAGATGATATAAATGTGGAAATATAGGTGCTGGGCATTGTATTAGCAGATTTTTTAAAACCCAGACTTTGGAAAAATAATTAGAATCTCGACTAAAATAATCTACAAATATACTTCAAGAATTGTTTTTTTTTTTGCTATTTACCTTTTCATTATATTCAGAAATATGATTAATCCAGAAAAAGCTTTCTCTATCCAGAAAACCAGCAAACTTGGCAGTATGTGTTCCTGACAGCAGGCCATGCACCATTTTAACTTATAGGTCCTATTTAGTGACAGCAGCAAAGAAGGATTTACAGTTGCCTACACCTCTGGAGACAGTCACTGTGAAAATGTCAGATCATCTGAGTAGAACCAGTGGTACCATTAGCTTTCTAAATGACACTCTGAAATGGCTTTCAACTTTTTAACTAGAATTGTTGATCTCTGCTTCATTTCCCACTTCCTGCAGGCTGTGTTATTTGATGATATGTAATCCCAAATGACACCGAAAATCTCAATAATATAACCACACTTGTCATATCCGCCATAATTACATGATCTTTCAATCACTTGCTTCTGACAAATGATGATATACATTGTACTGACATACACCATATATGCATGGCTCTTCTTACAGCCCAGAATGTACTTTTAAAGCTAATATACATATCAATAGAGCATTGTACACCACAGAAATGCAAGGTAACTTGATAGCTTTCATATTTATTTAGTTATGGCATGGGGAGGAGTATAAAAATTTGAGTATGCATGAAATGCTTTACCACTTTGCTAGAAAGGTTTTAAAGGACAATAATGAAATACCATTCCACATTTTGGAACATTGTTTTGCTATTTGTTTCCTAAGATTTTCAAACTTATTACATATCACCTTTTTTTCTAAATACTAAATTAAAGAGAGAGAGAGCAAAGCCTTTAGTATGATACTTACCACTCCTGGAAGACAACCCTCAGCCTCAATATTTGGGCCATCATATGGGTGTTGTGGAGAACCAGCAGAACTATCGGAACTGGAATCTGGTGACGAAGGCATGTTTGTACCAACTTGGCACAGCTTTGCAGAAATAAGCTGTAAATAAAAAAAAAAATCTTATCAGTATGATGCAAAATGCAAACAAACAAAAAAGAGCATTTGATGAACAGGGTTCGTACTCTTTTTGGGGGAAAAAATTCAAGGACTTTCCAGGCCTTTTCCAGGCCATATACAAAAAATTCCAGGATGATTACTACGCTTTACAGTATCATGCTCAAATTAGTTTTTTAAAAGCAATTTCAGTTTTAAGTAATAAAAATGATGAAAGATGCAAATGGATTAGGGATGATAGGGGGGGAAGGGAATAGAACTGTCCATAATTAGCATGTTCTCGTTGCGCTAGGCGCTTAAGCACTGCTGAATTCAGTCAGACCCCCAATGGTCAAATGATTGAAATGTGCTGATGTTCATGGAATGAAATGGTTGATCAGCTATGATAACCGCATAAAAGTTCGAAGGGGGGCGATTTCTTTTTTACGTTATGCAACATTCTACATTACTCCAGTATTTATCTTGTCATCATCAACAATAGCAATGTAACTACCACTTACGATCGCGGATATCGGCCAACTGAAAATCTGCCATACAACTAAGGGATACAACACACAGGTATCATGTTACAGTGTATTGTAATTGAAAAAAAAAAAAGATTTCAGAAATTAAAATCGAAAAAAAAAAAAAACTTTCAGAAATTAATATCAAGTCATGGTGTTTCAAAAATCCGCTTTCCTTTATAATGTTTAAAAACATGTAATGTTTTTTTCTTTTTTTTACCTGTCGTGTATAATAAAAAAGGGTTGATTTTTTTATGGAATCAGACGTCCATATGTCCAATTGTCTTCGTCTGAGTTCACACCTTAGCTACTGTGTACAAGTAGACATATTTTTTCAGCTCAAAAATATGTAGTTTTGTATGTATTCACAGTATAACTCATTCCGTATTCCCACAGAACAAAATTCAGCAGATACAAATGAAGAACATCAAGACCCACCCAACACCATGTTTCCGATTGTCTGCTGTTTATATTCAAGAAATGCGAATATGGATCAATGGTGAATGCAGCAACTATGGTTTTTATTTATTACCAAGAAAAAAAAAAGGAGCCTGAAAGCTGTAAAGCTGAAACGGATATTTCTTCCCCTCCCGAAAACATTCCGATTAAGTTCAAACAGCAGGAGCACGCGTCCACGCACACTCAACCTCTGGAATGTCCTGATGGAACGGCTTCTTTTCATTTGGCACATCGCCATAAATCACCACCTGCAGCTCACTGAAGTGTCTTCCTCCTTCACCCTAACTATAGGAGAAAACGCAAAAAAAAAAAAATGCTGCCCAATTTTCGACAAAATGACCAAATTTACGTCATAACGTTGCAATTTACTAAAATACGTTTATCTGCTGAATTTCGCCTAAATCCATTGAAAACTTTTTAATTAGATTTTTTTATTAAAACAGTAACTCAGACATCTGAATAAAAATGTATGTTTGTAATTAAAATAGAGTCCATATCATCACAGAAACAAAATTTAAGGATCACTCTGTTTAAATAAACCATGGCATCTAAAAAAAAATAATTTGCTTGCTTTTCCCGTAATTTATAATTGCCGTTTCTTTTTTTGAATCCGATTTTGCAACGGAAGATTTTTTTTTTTTTTTTTTTTTTGCATCTGCTAAAGTTTCAAACGGAATTCGGCGAAATTTGCACTAGAACTTTATTGTAATGTATTTTAACCACTGTAAAAATTTTACTGCGTAATTTTCAAAATTCCGGAAAATGGATTTCTGAAAATATCTCTTAGTCCTTTTGAGCCGTGGAAGTGATAAACAGGTGTTTGCTTTCTTCCCAACCAAGGGCTTCGGATCAGCGCTCCCAGCTGTCAATCAACCGTTGCTATGGTAACACCCTTTCTGCTCAAGGCTCTGTCTAAAGAGGCACACATAATAAAAATTTCCAATGCTAACTTTTTAAGTTTTAAACCGATTCAAATGGAATTTTGGGAGTGAGCTTCTGTAATCCAATTATAGTAAATGTAAAAATTTCAGCCACTTTTGTGAAAAATTCGCAAAGATAGTTTTCTTATTTTTTATCATAAGTAGCCGAAGTCTCTTGAGGGGTGGGCCGGAAGCAAGCGTCTTAATGCAATAAACAAGGAGCAGATGAATGTGTTGTTCAGGCATACTCTTCACTGGTGGATGCCAGCTGACTTGGTAAACACGCGACCCCCTTGCAAATGCTAAATGTCTCTTCTTTCCCCTTCTGTTGTTCTCAGTAGTTGTCGGACGGACATCAAGCTCAGGGCTAGAGAATGCATCAAGCTCCCCTTCCCTAACAGACCTGCTAGTAATCATCCAATTTTATTGCACTGGAAGTAGTGCTCCCCCCCCAGCCAAATTAGGATTTGGGCACATCCGAAACACCACTGTAGCCGGCGGTTTCTTTGAGAACAGAGGAGAGGAACTTAAAAAAATTAAGGGGTAACAGTCAGTAACACGATTTCCTAAAAGGGCATTTTTTTTAAGCACTAATTTCAAATTTCAAGGCTTTTCAAGACAGCATTAAAAAAATACCGTTTTTCCAGGATATTCCAGGCCTTGAAAACGTAATCATGATTTTCCAGGACTTTCCAGGTTTTCAAGCACGCGTGCGCACCCTGGATGAAAGTGTGTTACAAAAGAAACAACCAGATTTTAATGTTGCCACCTGTGTTTATCTTTCAGTAGTCAGACAGAATGACCAACACTATTAAATATCAATTTAAAGTTGTATGGCATACGGAATTTCTTAAATAAAAGAACTCGCGAATAATCTTAAAAAAAAAAAAAAAAAAAAAAACAAGTGGCCTGTAGCCACTTTATTCCCATTCAGGATTAGAATGATTTTCACATGCTATCCATATGGATAAGAAAATGGATTAACCTCCATTTTCTGAGACACACATGATTCAGAAAAAAATACAGTACACATCATTTAAGAAACAGCATGACCAAAAAATTCAATAAAAAAAAATGGACACCAAATTTTCAGCTTTAATGAGCACATCTTTTGAATCCTTTCCGACAATAATGAAATTTATCAGTTATTCAAACTCAATGGAACTGATCAGAAAAAAAAAGACAACCAGATTTCTACAATCAATAATAAATCTAGAAATGGAAACAGCTACTTACTTCCACAAGGGGCTAAAAAAGTATGTTACAAAAATTAAAAAACGGTACGCAAAAACTTTCTCACAACAGAAGCAAGGTATCAGAGAAAGGGATTTTCAAATTGAACAGTTAAAAAAAAAAAAAAAAAAAAAAAAAGACATATGGAAGGGAACATAATATAAATATAACTCATGCCTTCTAGTGGGAGAATTTTGCTAAATGGAAAAGTTGAAAATAGGTGACAAGTATTCTTCATGGTAGAAGCTATGAAGGAAAAAGAAATTTCCAAACACGCCTACCAGAAGCAGAGATAGCGAGAAATTTTTTTTGTCCTTTACACCCTTAACAGGGCAGCTGGGTTTTACGAGGTCCGATCAAAAATTTTGGAGACTAGGCCGACATACAACAAAGTATTTACGTTACTCAAGCCTGGCTATGATCTCCCTCAAAGTAGTCTCCTTGGGCAGCGATAAATTGCTGCCAGCATTTTTGCCACTGTTGGAATGCTCCCTGGAAGTCCTGTTCACGAATCATGTCAAGCACCATCGGCGATTCGCGCTGAATCCTGGGGTAGGGGCAAAAAAAAAAAAAAAAAAAAAAAAAAACAGGAAACAATTTTTCTTAAATTTCAGGACATATTATGGCAGCCTGGCAGGTAAATGAAATCAAATCAAATATTGGTACAAATGCAATTATTTAAATAGATTTTTACTTTTTACTAAAAAGCTATCTAAATTATTGCCTACTTGTTAGCAGGAATTTTTTCACTTTTAAGACTAACAACGCCCCTAAAGTTTCAGTGGCTAGGTTTGGCCTAAATTCTGTTTGACTCTTACGAACAATGTTAAAAATTCTTTCTGCAGTTGCATTACTGTGTGGCACAACAAGAATAGCATGTATCAGGTGTGGTAAAACTTTATACTTTTTAAGCACCAATCATTTTCAAAATGTTTGGCCATGCAGTATCAATTACAGGACTATTCTAAACAATTTGATATGAGGCAAATTCCAATTCCAACTTGTCCAGATCACTGTCACTAACAACAGCAGCTGGGAAAATATTTGCAAAATACATTAACTGAAGAAAAGGAAGCTTCTTCCATCCTCATTCCTCTGTCAGCAGCTTCTGCGTGCAGCAGAAATTCACTTTTCAGTCAGAATTTCTTCAAAATCTAGTTATATGTAACCAAAGTTCGTACTCTACCAAGCAAAATAAATTCAAGCACTTTTCAAACCCGAATTATCATATGTGTGTACTGTCAGGCAGTTAGTAGATAGGTATTTTAGTAAGTACAGACCATTAATTTTAGCTGGGGTGGGCACATCTTCAATGACCTGCCTGTTATCCTTGCCCCCAGTTGGTTTATTTTATTAACTTTGAATTGCCCCTCTGTTTTGGTGTTTTTCAAAATCATTTTATTTTTGTGGAATATTTTGAAAGGGTACTTTATTTTTGTATTCATCTGATGGCATGACACTTATTGTTTGCTCTAACTCTTTATTTTTGATGCATGACTTTAATGAATTTTTTGATGTAGCAAAGAGATGAAGGGTCCACACATAAAGCACGAGCAATTCCTGAAAGTTTCACCCTCTGGCAAGAAAACGTCCCTAACCCCAGGAAACAGAAGCCCATCACAATTTGTGAATACATCATTCCACTTATTTTACTCACATGGCTGACACTTTACTCTGTACAGATATCATAGCCAAGGCATCAGCTGTCCACACACTCATGTGGGTTGAACGCAAGTTCTATGCTATTTGACGAGTTTGGTGTTTTTATTAGAACTACACAGGAATCTCCTAATCTTTTTAGCACAAACAATTATTTACCACACGCTCTTTCATATCTATCATTACTTAAAAAACAAAAACAAAAACAAAATAATTTTTTTAAGTACTATTAACAGAGTCTTAAACTTTTTCAAAGTACTTTCAAAGACTTGAAAATCAACTTTTTTTATTCAAGGACTCTTCAAGGTTTTCAAGGAGTGTATGAACCATGCTAACACTTAACAACAACACAGGATAGTCAGAACATTGCGGGGGGAAAAAATGATTACAGGAAAAATCTTCTCTTCACATGTTTTCCGTTTTGGGAAACCCTTTCCTCCATTTTTAAGCTGAAATGTATTTATGGAATAAATGGATATTTAAGAAAAATACTGGGCAGAAGGAGCATCGTGAGAAAATATTACGATTACGGCGCGAGAAATCTTCACTCCAACTAACTTCTGTTTCCAGAAGATGGAATTCCGCCCTCCAATGGACCCCCCCCTCTCCAGATTTCTGCTCAGTTTGTGCATCTATCACGAGGATGCTCCAAATCATAATGGCTGACTTAATCCCAGGGCCAGGCGTCGTGCATTCTTTGCAAAATAAATTCCTCCTCAGAAAGAAAGAAAATAAAAATAAAATAAACAGAAAGCAGCGTCATGAACTTTGTTTAGAGACTTCTGCCCGACGTAAATACTGGCCAGAAGCCATGCTTCCTTTCCACTTAGCTTTCGAACAAGCAAACACATTCTTCCTTCTCAGAAAGAAAAAAAAAATATAGAAAAGAAACAGAGTTGCGTCACAAACTTTGTTCAGAGGCTTGGTGCCGTGCTTTCTTTTCACTTAGTTTTCAAACAAGCAAAACGCATTCCTCCTCCTCAGAAAATAAAAGAAAAAGAAAAGAAACCAAGAGGTGCGTCACGAACTTGGTTCAGATTCATCAGGCTGACGCAATCCCAGGTCAGGGTGAAAGAAGCACGCTGGGCCTACGTAATTCCTGCCCGGCACCGTACTTTTTTTTTTTTTTGCACTCTTTCAAACAAGAAAACAAATTCCTCCTCCTATAAAAAACCAACAACAGAGATGTGTTACTAACTTCGTTCAGAGGCTTTTACATTGATTAATTACAAAACCAGTAAAACTTTCTTTATAACAGCGAAAATCTGAATATCCGTAACTTTTCGTTAATCATCCGTAATTCCGTGATAGTTGACATTTCTGTGCGTCCTCCGAAAGAAGCGGCTTCACGGCAGCTTCGATTCTCGAATGATCTCACGAACGCTGGAACGAGGTCGTACGTCGCAAATTACAAGAGAGTGTTCTTGGTGATGATGTCACAACAATAGAGTACTCTCTCTCATACTGCCATCTGTTGGCGCGCCACATGCCTAGTCTCGGAACTTTTTTTATTGCACTACGTATTTAAAGAGGATAATGTTCCCCAGCTTTATTACAGCAAATAGCATACACTAAAAAAAGGAATTTCTCAATAAAGTTTTTAGAATACAGCTGCAAACAGAAGTACACAAATACCACCTAGTGACAGAACTATGAACTACAAAAAACTTCCAAGTACAAACCTTAATTGTTCCACAAGGTAAATGATATCTGGTGTTAAAAGAATTTTTAAAATTGCACATTTAGAAACTGAGATATTGTGAAAAATAGATTAAACATTTGTGCCCCTAGCAGCGAAATTGTACACTATTTTGGGAAGAAAATACACACAAAGGATTTTTTGTAGTTAGTAGCATCTGACTGAAAAAGAATTTTTTCAATTGGTTTCTACTGTTGCAGATATTGCTGCAACGAAAACTTGAACTTACGACCTTTAGAAGCAAACTTTGCGTTAAGGAAAATTTGAAATTAAATGAGAAACATTTCACACTAAAAAACACTTTCCAACAATGAAAGGAATTTTCAAATTGGGACTCAGGGTTCGTACTCTTTTTGGGGGAAAAAATTCAAGGACTTTCCAGGCCTTTTCCAGGCCATATACAAAAAATTCCAGGATGATTACTACGCTTTACAGTATCATGCTCAAATTAGTTTTTAAAAGCAATTTCAGTTTTAAGTAATAAAAATGATGAAAGATGCAAATGGATGAGTGTGCTTTTTTACCCATTACATTTCTTTTTAATGTTTTTAATTGCCGAATTACCCAATAATGCTAAATTGAATCATGATGCAATTACCACAAGGCTATTCAGAAAATCCTTTCCCTCAATCAGAAAATGATTAATTCAATCAGTCATTTTAGCTGCATCACTATTCTGCACTATCTTCCATGTAATCAGACTATTATTGATAACAACTGAAATTATTATAAAATAAAGTGAGGGCAGATTCAGAATTTAAGAATGGGGAGGGCGCACGTCTAACAGACGACTGGTAAAAAAATCTCTGAGATTTATTTCCTCCAAAAAAACACGGTGGTAAAACATGGAGGACCCATAAGGGGGAGATGGGGTGCTTGCCTGTCAGAGTACATCACAAACAGCAGTTCTGAAGTACTGCTGTGTGGATCACTAAAAAGTTCGGGCCAATGTAAGACAAAACGTGGAGTTGCAAATCCATAAGTGAAAAAGTGTGATGTCTGAAAACAAGAAACGTGAGACAAAGCAAAGCACTTATCTACTTACTCACCCCCCCCTTTTTTTTTTTGAAATGGGGCATGTGCCTGTTATGCCCACAGGTGGATTCTAGCTCTGATAAAAAGTGTTTCCATACATGGGAATGATTTTTTTTTCTTTTTAACATTCCCAATGGACTGCCACTGGTGGATGCATATTGGGATGTGACTTTTGAAGGCAATGAAAATCTTAATTACTAGACAGAATATGTTCCAGACTTGAGGAAAATTTCATCCAATTGTAGTACAGTTATGTTAAATCAAAAAGCATAAGCCACGAAATCACTATGCACCTCAAGAAATGATTCGGGAGTGGACGATCATAGAAAGGTGAACCAATAGAGTTTAAAACAGAAAGTGTAATTTTAGGAACATGGCAACAAATTTCAAATAAGTTTCATCATAGAAGTCAGAAAGTCCTGGCCCACCACCCAACCCAAAAGAATCTAACCACCTTTATGTCTACCAGTACACTTGCCTCATATTACTTTCCAAAAATTATTTTTCATATCAAACAAGATTGCCTCAATTTACTTTTATTTTTTTAAATCAAAATCACTGCTAAACTAAATTTATGAAGTGCTACCCCAAAATGTGGAATTAGCTAAACTATTTATAAAAACCTTAAACATAAAACAATTTCAGTTTTTTATTGGTATAAATTAGGATATTCTTAAGTATTTTACATAAATGAAAAATGATGAGCATAAGGAATCCCTACCTCCAGTTAAGCTTCAATCATAACCAGAATCAGAATAACCACTTTTGGTTCAACTCCCAAAACATAAGACAATTATATGAATTAAGTTTTTAAAAGCTTTTTTTAAAAAAATTAAAGTTTGTCAGTTATATAAACCAAAATCTGATCAATGCATTAAGGACAATTGATTGAATTGTTTTGGCAACAAATTCATAGTAAAATGTACAGCAAAAATATGTTTTAGGAGCCCATGAGTATTTACTGTACAAGTATATATAAGGTTTTATATTACTTACCAAAGTTTTAGTCCAATAAGAAGCCCAATTGTGGAAGTTAGTTGCAGAAAGTTATAAGTTTTTGGAACAGAAGAGTTCATTAGTCTATTTACATGAACTTCATATGAAAAACACTAAATAATTATGAAGATATAAGATCAAAACTGGTTTGAAGTTCAACATGCTTCAAAGAAAAAAAAAGTTCATTTCTATTGTAAATTGTACAAATATAAAAATTTTATGTTTTAGTATTAATTCTCTATATGCTTGGAAGATACCACAAATATGGAGTATCAATGGATGGTTATACAGATTTAAGATTGCTGACTTTGGTTTCAAGTTCCATATCCATTTTTTAAGTACTGCTCTTTTCTCATGAGCAGTTTTTCTAAAGCTATTAGATTTTACAATGTATGTAATGTTATTTGTAGTTTCAGCTTTTAAAGCTAAATCATCAGCAGAGTTAAGTAATTCTTTGACTTCTCCTTCAATGAGTTTCCTTTTCTTTTCTATGCTATCAATTTCATCTAAAATAGCTTTCCTTTTTCCACATATGGCTGCTTTTTCCTTTTCTTTGGACTTATCATCCAAATAATGTATGTATTTTTGCCTTGCAGCTCCAACTGATAACAGAAGGGATTTTGAGATATTTACCTTATCAATACCACCTACATAGGATATATGATCATAAATAATTCTCTGTGCTACAATTGACTCCTCTCTCATGTTTTCTACAATGAGCTCCTTATTTGACTGAAAAACCCCTCTCAACAGAAGCTTGCCCATGTGACAACAGTAAAAGAAGTTTCACAACTTTCCACAGTTCACTAAAAGCTTTAGTAGAAGACATGTACTCATACAATAATGTGTCTACTCTTTGTTGTTTATCTTCTGGATCAAAGTTTATGAATGAAGATTTTACTGCTGCAACACTGGTCACAAATTCCTTAAACTGCCATATTACACCATCACATAATTCTGGTTGTATTCTATGAGCATCAACAAGAAGTGTGAGAATGGATGTTAGATTCTTAATACAAGTCTCACTATTTTTTGACATCAACCGAGGATCTAAACACTTCATGTGGCGAACAAGGGAGTACTTAAGTGGATTTTTTTCCAATAGCTTCACAACTAGCTTTTGCAAAAATATTCGGCATTCCATTCTAAACTCCATAAGTTTGTGTTCACTAATGTTCTTAGCACTTAATTCTTTCAATACCTTCTCTGTTTGAAACCCAACATCAATTTCTTTATAGTGACAACACTGAGATGCATCTGTAAGGTCTACTTGTAACAGCTTTAAGGCAGAGTTAGCTTCTGCCATTACGGTTCTTTTAACAAAGCGATTCATCATATTTCTTAGCATCTTTTCAAGATCTGTGGCCATAAAAGGCATCATTGGCTTATCTGACTGATATGCCTTGAGAAATGGTACCAGCTGTTTTGAAACTGAATTGAAGAAATGCAGTTTAGCCAAAACAAAAGGATCTTTAGTGAAAGTTTTGATAGCATCAAATGATACAGTGTGGGGATTCTTGATGCACTTCTTTTCAACTTGGTTAACATAATTTTCAATGTCTGCCCAAATTTCTAATGCTCGCTCGCAGGCAGGAGTATTTTCTAGCCACCTGTGTGGGCAGAATTTTAATGGCATCTTACTGGCTAAAATTATTTTAGAAAAATCTTCCCTCCTTGCAGGTGAATCTTTAAAAAGCCTAAATAACGATGAAAGCAACTTTTGAATTTCCCACCCTGTTGCTGAGGCTCCATGTCGAAAGGCATTGTTTACAATGTGAAGTCCACAGCTCCCTGTGTTTAGGAGTTGGACATTTGAGTCAGCACTAAGTGTTGATTGCAGCATATCAAAAAACTTCCAATTAACATTGGGTCCATCCATTGATAACTGCACAATGTTACACAGTGGGAGGCACGCCATGCATTCAAGAAATGTTTCCATCATTATGTCTGCACTAGCATGACCCAAAAAAACTGATGACAAATATCTGGTTGAAACTGTTCCTTTTCCCCATAAACGAACATGTATATCCATTTGTTTTGACTGACTAAACTTGTTTAAACTTTCGTCAAACAAAATCACAAAATTTTCATTTTCAGTTTTGACTTCCTGAACCAACACTGATTTAAAGTGAGGTGCCAAACCAAAGCAACAAATGTAGGAACATTTTTTTCGCCACAGCTGAAGTTTCCAGCAATTCTGCTGTCAGAAAACATTAGGCGGAATAAAACATCATTACCTGCACAAGACCTGTAAGAGTAATGGGATTTAACCACTTTTAAACACCACAATGCTTCTGCTTTAATGGTTGCATTTTTTTCAAGAGGAATATGCAGAGGAATAGATGTGGATGCAATAGGCTGTACTTGTTTATCACTTGATACACATAGCAATTTATCAACAGTTAGTGGAACATTTTTACAGCTTTCTGTCAACACACTATGTTTTTTTCCTTTCATGTGGCTTCTTAAAGCGGATTCCCCCATATTCGAAACATCTATTATTTTAATGGATAAAAATGCATTTTGCAACATGGCAATTGCTTTCATCTTTTTTAATCCATCCAGCATATTTAGGATTTATTAGCCAAAGATCACTAAAAGTACACTTACCCATATTTAATAGGGGGGGGGGGGGGGGGGGGTGGTAAAAAAATGGGTAAATCAACTGAAACAGTAAATGAAAACCAAAAAAAATATCTAAGATCAGGAACCACACAACTAAAAATTGAGAATTTCCCCTGAGTAAGGGGCTACACATGTGACCAATTACTATAGGCCAGATTTTAAGTAATTAAAGAAAAAGGGGTCTTACTGCTATGTTCTTTCCTGCTCCCCCAGCTTTGTCCTTTAGGCAGCCTGGGTTGCAAATGCTTTGGCATTGATTTAGTCTTCATTCAAAACAAGGAAACAACACTTAGTGAAGTTACTGTTTTATGACCTGTATGCCAATCAGTAGACAGAGTGTTGTGCTAAAAGACTGTTACAAAGCATCACCTCTTACAGCTGGGCTCCAAACCAGAGGAAAGGAAATGTTAACAAACACTTAGTGCCTGAGGGAAGCAAAACTTTGTACTGGGTCTCCTCCTCCAAGTCTCAAATCTTTCATACTTACCCAGCTGGAGAGTGGACGTAGGGCTTCAAGCTTGGAGAATGAATACTGTTCTTATATCTATGCCTTTGAATTTAATTTCGACCATTTTCAACAGGGTAGGTTCCTAGGTTGTACCTAACAGCATACTAAAATTTCGCCAAAATCCAACCCCTTTTACGTGAATTATCGTACGGACAAATGGAAAAAACCAAAGCATAAACGTTTCTGCAACCTACAGTTCGAAAGGGTTAGTAATTTCTAAAATAAAAACATAACGAACAGCGTGAAAACTAGCTCATACACAGAATATTTGAAACTACAGTATGCGCTCTCAATTATTAGGGATGATAGGGGGAAGGGAATACAGCTGTCCATAATTAGCATGTTCTCGTTGCGCTAGGCGCTTAAGCACTGCTGAATTCCGTCAGACCCCCAATGGTCAAATGATTGAAATGTGCTGATGTTCATGGAATGAAATAGTTGATCAGCTATGATAACCGCATAAAAGTTCGAAGGGGGAGGAGGGGGGCGATTTTTTTTTTACTTTATGCAACATTCTACATTACTCCAGTATTTATCTTGTCATCATCAACAATAGCAATGTAACTACCACTTACGATCGCGGATATCGGCCAACTGAAAATCTGCCATACAACTAAGGGATACAACACACAGGTATCATGTTACAGTGTATTGTAATTGAAAAAAAAAAAAGATTTCAGAAATTAAAATCGAAAAAAAAAAACTTTCAGAAATTAATATCATCAAGTCATGGTGTTTCAAAAATCCGCTTTCCTTTATAATGTTTAAAAACATGTAATGTTTTTTCTTTTTTACCTGTCGTGTATAATAAAATGGGTTGATTTTTTTATGGAATCAGACGTCCATATGTCCGATTGTCTTCGTCTGAGTTCACACGTTAGCTACTGTGTACAAGTAGACATATTTTTTCAGCTCAAAAATATGTAGTTTTGTATGTATTCACAGTATAACTCATTCCGTATTCCCACAGAACAAAATTCAGTAGATACAAATGAAGAACATCAAGACCCACCCAACACCATGTTTCCGATTGTCTGCTGTTTATATTCAAGAAATGCGAATATGGATCAATGGTGAATGCAGCGACTATGGTTTTTATTTATTACCAAGAAAAAAAGGGAGCCTGAAAGCTGTAAAGCTGAAACGGATATTTCTCCCCTTCCCGAAAACATTCCGATTAAGTTCAAACAGCAGGAGCACGCGTCCACGCACACTCAACCTCTGGAATGTCCTGATGGAACGGCTTCTTTTCATTTGGCACATCGCCATAAATCACCACCTGCAGCTCACTGAAGTGTCTTCCTCCTTCACCCTAACTTTAGGAGAAAACGTCAAAAAAAAAAAATGCTGCCCAATTTTCGACAAAATGACCAAATTTACGTCATAACGTTGCAATTTACTAAAATACGTTTATCTGCTGAATTTCGCCTAAATCCATTGAAAACTTTTTAATTATAGATTTTTTTATTAAAACAGTAACTCAGACATCTGAATAAAAATGTATGTTTGTAATTAAAATAGAGTCCATATCATCACAGAAACAAAATTTAAGGATCACTCTGTTTAAATAAACCATGGCATCTAAAAAATAATTTGCTTGCTTTTCCCGTAATTTATAATTGCCGTTTCTTTTTTTGAATCCGATTTGGCAACGGAAGATTTTTTTTTTTTTGCATCTGCTAAAGTTTCAAACGGAATTCGGCGAAATTTGCACTAGAACTTTATTGTGATGTATTTTAACCACTGTAAAAATTTTACTGTGTTATTTTCAAAATTCCGGAAAATGGATTTCTGAAAATATCTCTTAGTCCTTTTGAGCCGTGGAAGTGATAAACAGGTGTTTGCTTTCTTCCCAACCAAGGGCTTCGGATCAGCGCTCCCAGCTGTCAATCAACCGTTGCTATGGTAACACACTTTCTGCTCAAGGCTCACTGTCTAAAGAGGCACACATAATAAAAATTTCCAATGCTAACTTTTTAAGTTTTAAACCGATTCAAATGGAATTTTGGGAGTGAGCTTCTGTAATCCAATTATAGTAAATGTAAAAATTTCAGCCACTTTTGTGAAAAATTCGCAAAGATAGTTTTCTTATTTTTTATCATAAGTAGCCGAAGTCTCTTGAGGGGTGGGCCGGAAGCAAGCGTCTTAATGCAATAAACAAGGAGCAGATGAATGTGTTGTTCAGGCATACTCTTCACTGGTGGATGCCAGCTGACTTGGTAAACACGCGACCCCCTTGCAAATGCTAAATGTCTCTTCTTTCCCCTTCTGTTGTTCTCAGTAGTTGTCGGACGGACATCAAGCTCAGGGCTAGAGAATGCATCAAGCTCCCCTTCCCTAACAGACCTGCTAGTAATCATCCAATTTTATTGCACTGGAAGTAGTGCTTCCCCCCCCCCCCAGCCAAATTAGGATTTGGGCACATCCGAAACACCACTGTAGCCAGCGGTTTCTTTGAGAACAGAGGAGAGGAACTTAAAAAAATTAAGGGGTAACAGTCAGTAACACGATTTCCTAAAAGGGCATTTTTTTAAGCACTAATTTCGAATTTCAAGGCTTTTCAAGACAGCATTAAAAAAATACCGTTTTTCCAGGATATTCCAGGCTTTGAAAACATAATCATGATTTTCCAGGACTTTCCAGGTTTTCAAGCACGCGTGCGCACCCTGGGGACTCTAAGAAGCAGATATATAGACAAAAATAAGATATACATCTACGCAGAAGGTATTCCCATAAGGTTTTTCGAGGTGAGCAGTATTCGAAGCATTGTTGCTTCCTCATAGCGAAAATCTGAGGATGTTCATATTCCTAAGCTAAGTTTGCTTAGACTCAGTTGCTCGGAACTGCACTGTCCCGGGTGGTGTAATGGGTAGCATACTCGAACAGAAATCGGGTGACGGAGGTTCTATTCCTGCTCCTTGGCGATGAAAATTTTAAGTTTTCTGAGAGGTGGCACATGGATGACCAGTAAGTGTTACAAGCAAAATTCAGAATTTATATTGTTTGCTTTGAATATTCTGAATATTCTATTGATCTCATTTTCCCTGAATGTTTTGAATATTCTATTGACCTCATTTTTCATGGTTTCAACTCTTTTACAAATCTATCTACCCATGAGAGTATATTTTTTTAAATTAATTTCCAACATGCAGAATGTGCTTCCTCATACTTATAATTACAATGCTTTCCAATGAATTATCTTTACTACCAAAACATTGGTTGGATCAACGAAAAAGTAACACTTCAACAATAATTATAATAAAATAAAAGAAGACAGTTTCAGGTCCTCAGCAATGTACATATACAAGGATTGGAAATTTATCAGTGAGAACATAATGGTTACATTGGAATATAATATAGGATTTGACTCTAGTAAGCAATATACCTTCAACACAGTCACCAGAATTCTCCCAAACTTGCTGCCATCTGTATGTAAGTCTTGGTATGCAGTCAGCAAGGCAAGACACGTTGATCTTTGCCATGGATAAGTCTATGGCTTTTACAATGTCGCCAATGGTCTTGAAACAAATCCATTGAAGCAGTGCTATTATCTTTGAAAACAAATTGAAGCCACAGGGCTTTAAAAGTCAGGTGAATAGGGAGGATGGTACATCACTTCCCAACTCCACTGATGAAACAGTTTGGCCGCAATGCCACCAACATGGCAGCAAGTGTTGTCATGTTAAATTATCGGAGTATGCTTCAGCAAATGACACTGGGTCTACCGGAGAGCTGGATGCATGTTATGTTCAAGGAAATGCACATAATGTATTGCATTATCTGTCCTGGAGATACAGCATGTGTTAGTATGACCCCATTCCAGTCATAGCCAGGGATGATCATTACCTTAACGTCAGTAGGGTTCCGTCGGACGTTTGTTCAGTGTTGCAAACGGTATGGCTCCGTTCATTAGACTGGCATTTGAGTACCGGTTCATAACACTGCATTCACACTCATACTGTTCCAGATGGAGTCTAGCTGCTTCATAACATTGTGATTTTTCAACATCACTTAAAAGCGGTGAAGCACCCAACGTGAGGCGATTTCCCCCCATGTTTATCCATTTTTTTCAAATTGTGCAGCACAATTGTACACTATCAGTCATTCTCCAATAACACTGACAAAGCAAGCACTTGAGTTTCACTCACCTGGAGATGTCGGTGCCCATAAGCACAAGCCACATTTCTCAGTATTTTTTTGTAAGGCTGCTACTCGCCTTGTTACCGTGCTATATGGTAAACCAGATGCTTCACAAGCTTCTTGCAATCCTTCTCAACATTCCTTTGTGGTACGACTTCTAGCAACTTCTACTTTCAGCCAACAGCCCTGCTTGAACTTTGTAAGCATGGCTTTAGATGGCTTACCAACTACAAGGTGCATCTGCATTGCTACTGCACATATGCAGTTTGAGAGAGGATTCAACCATTCTACCCAGGGTTACATCGGGAAGGTACATTACATAGGGGATAACCATTGCGATTCTCTTGGAGGACTCCTGTCCCCTCTGCAGCACGATTCTCACTAAATAACTTCCAACCCCCATAATATTGCACCTTTAACACTGATGGGCCATTATATCACACACATTTGAACTCATACTGCCATTAAGTGGTATTCAGTAATGTTCCTTACAGGAACAAAAAATGACAGTTTGCAACAAATTTTCCTTCTTCACCTCTTTCTATCCACTAACATATTGCTCCACCTTGACCACTAACAGCTGAACTTCTAGAACAGATCCATCTTATTCTAATGTACCCCTTGGTCTAGCCTGATATCTACCTCAATGTGTTCTCATTTATTTCTTCTTCTTGCTGCTGAATTTGCCCCCCCCTCGAAAATATTTCCGTTACATCTGTCAGCAGTGTTTAGACTATTAAAGCAGGTCTTTGGCAAACCTCAAACTTTATGAAAATACTTTCTTAGACAGATATTTCATCTACTTTACATTAACAGAGAGCAGAATCATACACATTCAATTAAAATCCTACTATTATGTAACCTACATCTCTTAGAAAATTTTGTGCATTCAGTGAATATTTTAATATTTAACCTTCTACTGTACAATGGAAGCATGGGACTAAGTGACAGCAGACATCTTGCTTCCATGTTTTGGTAACACTATGCTGAAAAGAACACATACCCTTCATAAATTGTGGATTCTGTCAACAAAGCCCATATACTGCACTTAACTAATACCTGCATATGCCAGAAAAAGAAAGTAGAAATTCTCATTATATGGTTATTATCCACTTCTACTGCATATAGACAGACCAAGGGTACTTCGTCTTCCAGTTTACTATTCTAGTAAAATCTAATACTTAAGGACAATTTATGAAATGGTATATATTTGGATACAAGATATTCATATAAATGACTGAGTAATATAGTCTAATGCAATATACAGTAGAATCTAGTAATTCAAAATAATTATCAATAAAACATTTTCTGAGATTCATTAAATCATCAGAAATGTGAAATACAGGGTGCAATACAAAAACCCAAGTTCTGATTCTTAAGCCAAAGCAGGCATTAAAAGAATAGCAAATCGATGTAGCATACAAAAACGCATAATACTAACAGCATCAGTAATGCCAATGATGATGATAATGCTAAAGGCATTTAAGACAAGGGTGTTAGTGCCCCTACCATGTTTCGGAGAAATTCTTGGAGCGGGAAAATATTCAATTTGGAGCAGAAACGTTGGGTTTTGGAGCGAGAAATGTGCGTTTTGGAGCGAGAAAATTTACATTTTGGAGCAGAACTCAGGTTTTGGAGCAGCTAATGATAGTATTTTTATTTGTTAAAAACACATGTTGTGCTTTAAGTTATGTTTATATACTGAATTACCATTATTTTATGAACTATAAAAAAATGTTATATTTCAGGTTTGATGACATTTTACTGCTTTTCTTATGACTGTTAATTAGCATTTCTGTCATTCCTACAGTGAGATAAATGGGAAAATAATTATACTACACACGACTTATTGAAAACTACATACATGACCTGCAATATTTTTAGAGTAACACATTATAATATCAGGCATTTCCTTCTGAATGCATTTCTTTTGCTGTAACACGAATAGGATGCTGCCGCGTCCAAGAACTGTTGCTATTGTTACTGAATGCTTGCGAATACACACTTAGGAAGAATGAATAATATGTAATTATTGTTTGTTCTTTGGTTGGTTTTTAGCAGCATATTTTTCGAGATTCATGGCATTCAGATGAAAATACATTATTTCTGAAACCAACCAACTGGCAAGCCACGCGTACGTGGTTTGCGTGCGCATCACAAACTACTAAGGTTTTCTGAAGGAAAGCGTACCTTTGATATAAAAGGAAAACTAATGTAAAATTTAATAATCAAATTGTAAAATAACCTTTCAGCAGTTGCGCCATGATACTTTTCGTACAACATTTTTCATCCAGTAATTATCAATATCAAACTTTCGTTATTGATGTAAACAATTACAACTGGAACCAAAACTATAAGATAACAGTGAGATTTACTAAAGTTGGTTATATAAAAGCTGCTTCCATCGCTTAACGCTAGCACAGTGACATTTTGGCGCGGAATTGCCCCCTGCCCCTTCTTAAGTAGTAGTATCAGTTTATGACTTTTTTGTTGTTGCTGTCTGAAAGAGCCACTGCTCTTGCATACGTGGGATCCTGTACGTATGGACATGGACATTAAACAGACGATTGTGAGTTAGTAAGTGATTCAACGCACCTTCCATCTGGAAAAAGAAAATTGTGAGGGTGAAGATGTTCCCCAATGTAAGTCAAAATGAGAAGAAGAAAACCTCTTAAAATTCTGCTCCCTAAACGTATGATGCAAAATTCAGACTAAGTAAAAACCAAAAGATCGGTATTCCTGATAATTGATTACAAGTTATGCGATATAAACAATCCTTTCATTTATCCATAGATCTCGTGATGGATTTTAATTAACGTACACGAGACTGACGAAGAATAAAAGACAAAGCTGTACTTTTTAATTTGGTGAAAAATCAGACTGCGCGGTGAGAAAGTGTGAATATTACACAGCATGAACAAAAAACTGAATCGTTCCTGGTAATTTATTTATAAAAATAAATAACTAGATCACACTACTGTATTCACAATTATAAAAGTACCGAATTCCAAATAAAATAAGGTGGTTTCAAAAGACATAGCTTCAAACAGTTTTTTTTTCTTCTTGGTTTTGTTCTTGTACTTGCTAGAAAATTAGCTCTGGTTTCCTCTTGCAAGCAAACCCTGCTTTCTAAAATAAAAAAAAAGTTTGAAAGCTCTGATATCAGAATTCATGGTTCTCAGGCTGAAAGTTAATCTTTAAACATGATGGATAAAATTGTCATCTAAGGGAATAAAAAAAATGAAAAAAAGAAAGAAAAGTAACAAAGAAAAATGATGAGGGAAAACTTCTCAGCAAGTTCCATGGCCATATTTGTCTTTTGTTCACTTTGCCACTGCGCAGCATCCACTGTTTACTTTTTTCTGCTGATAGTTTTCCCTTTATCATTTTTCTTTTGTTACTTTTCTTTCTTTTTTCATTTTTTTTATTCCCTTAGATGACAATTTTATCAATCATGCTTAAAGATTAACTTTCAGCCTGAGAACCATGATTTCTGATATCAGAGCTTTCAAACTTTTTTTATTTTTTTTTAACACCCTGCATCAATTCTTACAAATTTCCAAACTTTGTCACTTCCTTTTTTGGAAATTTCCCCTACCCTTATCAAGCTAAAATGCACACACATTTATGAGGGTGATTACATTTAGCAACTACACAAGAGTGGGAACATTGCAGGGGAAAATAATACAATTACAGAAGAAATCTTCGCTCCGTCCGACTTCAGTTTTCGAAAATTTATCCAACATTTTCAAGCTGAAATAATGAGATTTATGGAATAAAATAATATACAAAAATACTGGGTAAAGGAAACCTCGTGAAAAAAAAGTATGATTACAAGAGAAATCTTACCTCCGTCTACTTTCTGTTTTCGAAGGATGAAATTCCGTTCTCCGATGAAGAAAACGATCCCCACACCACCACAACAACCACCAATCCTCCCAAAATTTCAGTTCACTTATGTATCGATCTCGTAAATGGGCCAAATGATAACAAAAAGACAAAATTCCTCGAACCAGCGCAAGAATCTCGTGGCCAAAGATTACGGGGAAATTTTCGGGTGGCCTAACTTCCGTTTTCGGAAATCGTTGCCTACTTAATTTCAAGCTGAAATTATATTTAACATCACACGTGAAAAAAAAAATACAATTAAGGGAAAAATCTGCACTTCGTTTAACTTCCGTTTACGAACGTTTAAAAAGACAAAACAACGTCCCCAGACAGAATACGACCCCCCCCAACTGATACCCCAAAAATTTCTTCACTTTTGCATTGATCTCAAAAATGACAAAAAAGAGGGTGGGGGGTGGGGGCTCCGCGAATTTGCGGAAGAATATCACGTACGAATTAACCGCTGAATCGATTTCGAATGTCGTAAGATTACGCTAAAATATAGATGACCGGTAAATTTTAACTTTTGGCACAGATTTCGTCAAATTCGTGATTTTTTTAGCAGAATGGTGCAAGCATAAAGTTTTGGCTCGGGCTGGCAGAATTGGCGCAGGTCTGGCAGCCCTGTTAAAATGATGTTTGTGGGAAGTTCTTCAGAAGTTATGTTAGTCATACACTGGTAACTTCCCCTCAGCATTTGATGTTGCTTTCATTAAAAGGTGAATAATCACTCATGGGGGTTTCCCTCCCTTATTAAGTATATTAAACTTGGCTACGCCTTCTCCCAACCTAACTGGCTCAATAACACTACATTTCATGACTAAATTTTGACTCTAACAAAATATGGATGAACATCCCTGGGGACAGAAATACTTGAACAAAATTACTATGAATGTAGAATTACGGTACAATTACGAGTTTACAAAAGTCAGAAAATTATGAGCCAACAAGTTTTAAATGGTATGGTTCTGATGAATTTTAAATGAATAAATAAATGAAAAATACTTTGCTGTAAAAACTTACCATTTTATCCCTGAGTGGCAACTGTGACACTAATTTTTTATCATCTGCAGGATCAAGCAATTCACCATTTACAAACAAATCCACCTTCATATTTACATTGTTTGCTTTGACCCTTCAAAAATAAGATAAAAATAAAATAAAATTTATAACTGACATTGACTTAACAAATAGTAACAGATATATAAAAGAGCAATTCATAGAAAGGCTTTCTGTATACTAAGGAAATCCAAAAATAATTATTTTTGGTGAAAATACTATGTTTTAATTTTAAATCCAGATGGAAGAGACAAAAAATATTTTATATAAATCAGAAGAAATACAATTGACAAGTAGTCATACTTTTTGAAGCATTTAACCCAGTTCTTGAAAACAGTGATTCTGAAAGTAATATGAAAAATTAAACACATAGTGATCTTTTCAGGATGCAGAAAACATTTTTATGAATAGCAAGCTACAGAAGAGTAAATTAAAAACTCACATGGGATTCAAATACTATGCAAAGTTTTCTGAGATAGAAGAAGTCAGTGGTACAATCTGGAACTTTTGAGATACTGCAAGCAACTACTATTATGAAATGGTCGAAAGTCACACAATGAAATACTGTTCTATTTGAATTTAATCACAAAGCAAATGGTACCCCATGGTTTGCAATTCCTTACTGTAATGTAGGTGGTCACATATAAAAGCAATCTTAATTTAGTGAGTATATCAAGCCAATACATTATATTTACCAAATGTTTTTTAACATTATTTTGGATTCGCACACGACTCTCAAGTGCAACATTTAAAAATGTGAACACAATCTAGCATGTAACATGCAAATTATTTCTAAAGCATGGCAAGTGTGTACTATATAGTGATGCACATACATAAATATCACTAAGCTGTTCTGAGATTCAGAGGTTAGCTCCACGAAGAAATGCAGACCATCACATACATTTTTAACTGATTATTCACTTAGTGTTGCTGTGTCATACTACTCCATTTACAGCAATCTTGACATACAACTTGGGCTTCAATGACATCCATCATAAGATGTACACAAGACCTTCTAAACTTCCTACCCCCCCCCCCCCGCAGACACTCCTGAATCTGATCCTCCCACGACTTACTTGGTCTTCCTCTACCTTTCCTGCTACTTCGGCTGAAATTATTTTCTTAGTAAGCATCTCATCACTTATTCTTTCAACATGGCCAAGCCACCAAAGAATATTAGTCACCATCTTGCTAACAACACTTTCCTTCACATTACACAACTTCAACACTTCATTTCTCACAAGATCAGGTGTCTTCCCACAACCTCCGACAATGAACGCATCTCTCCAGCACACAAAAGACTTGTGTTTCTTCTGTAGTACCCAGGTTTCACTGCCGTACATCAGAATAGGAACAACTACACTTTCACACACAGCCATTCGGGACTCTCATGACAACCCATCATTCCTGTGAAAACCTCCTAATGCAGCTATGATTTTCAATGAAGAATTCACTCGCCTACTAATTTTGTCATCTAATTCGGTCTCTCTGTCAAACATGCTTCCTAAATACACAAAGTTATTCACCTGGTCAATCACTGTGCCATTTGTACTTATGTTGTATTCAGTACTACCAGTTCCTCTCTCAAAAACCATAACTCTGGGGTTTCTTCCTTACTTATACTCAGTTTGAACTTCATGCAAACTTCGTACATCCGAGACAACATACTCTGCAACTCACTTTTGCTCTCTGCGAACAGGACTGTGTCATCAGCATACAGCAATCTGCACATATGGATATTACCAAGACATAAACCAGTATTATCGATTCTGGCATCACACATTCATGCATCCATCCATAAATATATTAAACAGCTATGGTGACATTACACAACCTTGTCCGACTGCTGCACCAATAGAAAACCATTTTGATACAACACTATTCGGTCATACACAAGCTCTACTGCCAGCATACATGGCTTTTATGCAGTTAAGTATATTCCCAGTAACACTATATTTATTCAATACCTACCACAGAAGTATCATATTTATTTGGTTGTAAGCTTTTTCTAAATCCATGAAGAAAGCAAAAACTTTCTTACCAACAGGCAGATACTTTTCAATCATCATGCGTAATGCAAAAGTTCGGTTAGTACTGCCTTTATCAGGCATAAAACCACTCAGAACATCCCACACTTTCTCTGAAGTAAGACCTTGTACCTTTTCAATGACCTTATATGAACAAAATCACTTTCCCTGGCACACTCAGTAAGCTAATACTATGACAGTTCTTGCAGTCAGTCTGATCCCTTTTTAGCACGCCTTTTGTAAAAAAAAAAGATCGTGCTTATGTAATCGGTCTGTCCGTCCGTCCGTCAGTACCCATGGTATCTCTGCAACTATCAGACCGATTTGAAAAATTCTTTTTGCATTGGGAAGCTTGAAATATGCGAATGATGATCCTTTATTTCGTTTTTTTTACAATGTACAATTTTGCCGCTAGAGGGCGTAAATGCAGATATTGAATTCAAAAATATGTTTTATTCTACACATTTGCTTCTAAACATCCGATTGAAAAAAATATTTTATCTTTCGATTCCATTTATGGCGAAGAGTATTTTGGATATAGTTTCTTTTTCAAACTACGCATAGATTTTCCGCTAGGGGGAGTAAATGTAAATTGCATTTTTTCCAATAACTCTTCTTCTAAAACTCCGAGTTGAATTTTTTTTTTAATCAGCGGATACATTTCCTGATGAAAAATCTTTTGCATAAAATTTCAAATTTTTGATAAAGAATACTTTGGCCACCAGGGGACGTAAGTGTTAATTTTCGCTTCTGATGTATTTGCCATAAAATCTGAGCTTCTAAAATATGGATTGAAAAAATTCTTTCGAGGACTGATGCCACTCACATCGATAAACCTTTTCGGAATATTTTCTTCCTAAAATATTCCACAGTTTCTCCGCCAGGTGGCGTAGATGTATATCTTATTTTTGTCAATATCTCGACTTCTAGGAGTCCGATTTGAAAAATTCCTTCTTTGTTGGATAGTGTTTTCCGTGTGACATGTTTTTCACATAATTTCAAAATTTCCAAGTAATTCATAGACTTTCCGCTAAGGAGCATGAAGGTAAATCGCGTTTCCCCCTATATCTCTGCTCCTAAATCTCCGATCTGAAAAATTATTTCTGCACTGGATACAGCTCCTGATGGGAAATTGTTTGCACATAATTTCTAATTTTTGTGAAAAAATGGTTTGGCCAGCAGGGGCGTAAACCTTAATTTCCGCTTCTGTGTATTTGCAGCAAAATATGAGCTTCTAAATTCTCGATTGAAAATAACGTCGTTTGTAAACCGATACTACTCATGCCGACAAACTTTTTAGAAACATTTTCTTCTTATAATAGTGCACGGTTTCTACACCAGGGAGCGTAGATGTATATATTCTTTTTGTCAATATCTCGACTTCTAGAAGTCCGATTTGAAAAATTCCTTCTTTGTTGGATAGTGTTTTCCGTGTCGCATGTTTTTCATATAATTTTAAAATTTTCACGTAATTCATAGACTTTCCGCTAGGGGGCGTAAAGGTAAATTGCATTTTCCCCTATATCTCTGCTTCTAAACCTCCGATCTAGAAAATTCTTTCTGCACCGCATACAGCTAGCTCCTGATGGGAAATCGTTTGCACATAATTTTTAATTTTTGTAAATGAAAAAAAAAAAATGGTTTGGCCACCAGGGGCATAAACCTTAATTTCCGCTTCTGATGTATTTGCAGCAAAATATGAGCCAAATTCGCGATTGAAAATAACGTCGTTTGTAGACCGATACTACTCATGCCGACAAACTTTTTAGAAAAATTTTCTTCTTAAAATAGTGCACGGTTTCTACGCCAGGGCGTAGATGTATATCTTATTTTTGTCAATATCTCGACTTCTAAGAGTCGAGCAGTGATAGAAAAAGCTGAACTTTCATGCACGCGCATTTGTTGGAGGGGGGTAAAGTGTTGAATCTTGCATTTCACTCTCTAATGTATACAACCATGAGATTTAGGTATTGGTCACATGCCTGCCAACTAAATAGAGTTAATGCATGTATTTTGTTTCCAGAAAATTAAATATATAGTACAATATAATGTAAGGGGAAAAAATTGCTCATGAGGTCATATGCATAGGAAATCCCTCAATTTAGTACAGAACGATTTCTTTAATCAAATGAGGAAATTAATCAAATGTCTATAAGACAAAAATGTTGTAGGGAAATGAAATCTTGAAGGTTTGAAAAACTTCAGACATGTTTGTTGAAGGTAATAAAAGTTTGATGAAGAATAGATGTTCATTCTTGATTTGACACAAAATTATTAATGAAGAAATATGATAAATGCTTGCAAAAACGTTAGACATTTTGTAGATAAATAATAAAAGTCATTTACAACTAATTAAATTTTATTTTCTTAAGTTGTTTCTGTCTAACAATTTGTTCCAGACTTTTATGAATTAGCCGGCAAGAGTTTTCTTTCTTTTGAACCAATTCATTTGATTTTACTTTGCTGCATAAGTTAGAGATATTTAGCTCTTTTCATCATCTTCCTTATCTTGTAATTCTTTCTTATATTCTGAATATGATGATTTCATATTTTGGCACAAATCTCTATTTACAGGGTCATGCAAATAATCATTTTTCTTAAAAAATTCCAAAGCTGACTTATCCCGATTCAGTAGCTTATATTTCATGGTTTGAACAGATGAAAATGTTTCAATTTTCATGTTGCTGGATTCTTTATCAAGTACATCCCCCCATCATACTACAGGAATTTTCTACTTCAGAGCCAGGAAAACAACTCAATAATGCCTTCATTATTTTTGAGAGGTCACCGAATTTGTTTAACTTAAAAAGTGCATGTTTTGGGATTCACTGAAATTTATTTATGTAAATATTAAACTGGAGCACATCACTCCATCCAAAGTATAAAATTATTGACATTTAACAACACAGGGTAGAGGGAATGTCGCGCGAGCGAGGATTACGATTCCCGGCGAAATCTTTGCTCCGTCCGACTTCCATTTTCGGGCATTTTCCCTCCGTTTTTCAAGCTAAAATACAAATATTTATGCATTAAAATGAAACAATAACAATATTGGGCAGAAGAAACATCGCGAGAAAAATAAATGAGGATTATGGGGAAAAAATCTTCACTCCGTTTAACTTCCGTTTTCGAAAGTTTTGAAAGATGAAATACCGTCCCCAGACGGAAGAGACCCCTCCCCCCAAACAGCGCTTCTTTCAGTTTTACATCGATCTTGAGAATGACCCAAATGATGACAGAAAAAGCGAAATTCCGCGAATCCACGAAATAATATCATGTATGAGTAAGAAATAACTAAGAAATGGCAAAACACTAATTTTATGGAAAATAAAATTGAAAAATCGATACTGCGTTGCTCACTCTGCCATGAAACAATTTTACGGGACACAGAAACGGCGCGAATTCCACCACAGACGGATTAAATACCGATCTAGAAATTTAATATCGTTTAATAAAAGGGAAAAAAATGATTGCTCACTATTGATTAGTTTTGAAGAAGTATGCATTAGAAATAGGGTAACATGCATTTCATTAGGAAAAATTCTTAAAAAAAACAAAACAAAACACGAAGTGGCTCCTTTTCACTATTACCAAAGATATTAAAAATAAATGACAAGAAAACATCAAAAATAAAAATTTAATCAGGCAGAGAGAGAGAGAGAGAAGGTGGGGGGGGGGAGGGGATTCTTGGTCGAAAAAAATTAATACGAGGAAACTGAAAACGACGTGACATTCTCAACAACCAAGAAACATTCCCGAAAATATTTAAAAAGTGTTAGAATCTTGAAAACACAAAAATAAACTTTACACAGATGTTTAATAACGTTATTTCACTGGGATTTTTTATTTCCGTTGCTTACTCGACGTGTCCCGTTGTTCGTAGCGGACTGATGATTTCCATAGCATACTAGATGCTTTCCGTCGTCCGTAGCGGATCGACGATTGTCATAGCATACACGTTTTCCCGTCGATGATTTCCATAGTAACTAAGTCTAAGTAACATTCCTAGTACTTGGAGTCACTGAATCATTCTTGCCACCACATAACCTACTCAGTGTCAAGCAGAAGAGTGCACACGGAGAATTTACTGTACTGAAGACTCGACGATGACGACAGCGCACAGAGGTTCTGGCGCACAATGGTACAAAAACTTTGCCTTTTGTAGCAAGATGTCGCAAGACATTTGTTTTGGCATTTGGCACACTTTGGCACAGAATTGATATCCTTGGAAGAGGTGACGTCATTCCCAACCGCAACCAGCCCATCGTTCGAACCCATTATGATTTTGCTTTCCGCAAGAGCAAGGCATACCCCCCCCATAAAAATTTTATTGCATTTTTGGAATAATATCGGTGACATAAAAAATGGAACAGAAATAAGCGGATTTCCGCGTTTTTGCGGAAGTCTTTCATGCCTGTTCTTTGTTGGATAGTGTTTCTAGTGTGACATGTTTTACCTATAAATTCAAAATTTTTAAGTAATTCATAGACTTTCCGCTAGGGGCGTAAATGTAAATTGCGTTTCGCCCTATATCTCTGCTTCTAAATCTTCGATCTGAAAATTTCTTTCTGCACCAGATACAGCTCCTGATGGGAAATTGTTTGCACGTAATTTCAAATTTTTGTAAAAAATTGTTTGGCCACCAGGTGGCGTAAGTCTTAATTTCCGCTTCTGATGTTCTGATGTATTTGCATCAAAATATGAGCTAAAATCTCGATTGAAAAAAAGTCTTGTGGACCAATACTACTCATGTTGACAAACATTTTAGGAACATTTTCTTCTTGAAAAAATGCATGGTTTCTACGCCAGGGGACGTAGATGTATATCTTATTTTTGTCAATATGTCTACTTCTAACAGTCTGATTTGAAAAATTCTTTCTTTGTTGGATAGTGTTTCCGATGTGAAATGTTTTTCCTATAAATTCAAAATTTTCAAGTAAATCATAGACTTTCCGCTAGGGCGCACAATGGTAAATTGCGTTTTCTGCTCCTAAAACTCCGATTTGAAAAATCCTTCCTGTATCGCATACAAGACCTAACAGAAAATATTTTTTACGTAATTTCTAATGTTTGGTAAAGAATGGTTTGGCCACCAGGGGTCATAAGTGTTAATTTCTACTTCTGATGTATTTGTAGCAAAATCTGGGCTCCTGAAAACTCGACTAAAATTTTTTTTCTTGGACCGATACCGCTCATATGGATAAACCTTTTGTGAATACTTTCTTCCTAAAATAATGTATGGTTTTCCCACCAAGGGACGTAAAGTAAGATCTTATTTTTGTCGATAACTCTGTTTCTAAGAATTTGTAAGCTCACGATTACATTTACAGCAATATCTGAGGGATTAAGACCCGATTGAAAAACTTCTTTCTTCCGTCAGATACTATTGTTTTCCATACCGGTTCCATTGACTTTGAATAGCTTTGATAAATTTAATTTGCGTCAGAACAGATTCAAAAGACGTGCTTATTACACCCGAAAATTCGGTGTCATCTTTCTTGTTTTAATGCTTGCTTTAGTATCTCATTGTCTTCTTTAAGCACAGAGTCTTCTTTAAGCACAGAGATTCATAACTCCCAGGACAACTGGCAAATTTCACTTAATTAGTCAATTATAGAGCCTCCACCATATTTCAACATCTCAGCAGTTATGCCTTCAACTCCTGGAGCCTTACCATTCTGAAGATATTTTAGAGCTTTACACACCTGCTTTCTTGAGATCCCTCCAGTGCTTCTGTCTCTCAATGTGACATCATCTGCTTCTGCCTCAGAATCACCTTTGCTTTATCTAATAACTCACAGAAGTATTCACCCTATATTTCACTTAACTCACTGGGCTCCCATAAGACTTCTCCAATCCTATTCTTCACACAACTTGCAAATTTGTTTCCCCTATTTTTCTTGTGTTTCGTGTACTTCGAGAAAGATTTTCTATTTTTCCAAAAAAGCCGTTTCACACCTTTCCACCTTTTGCTTCCTATCTTTTGCCCTACTCTGGTGAACCAGCTTAGCTGCCTCAAGCATCTTACAGCGATACTCTTCCTCAAAAAAACTCTAACTTGCAACATCCCGAAATATACTTCCTTCTTTCTCTTTACTGCCTCTTTAATCACACTGTTCCACCAAGCATCACCTTTAAAGTTACCCACCATTGCAATACCACAGACCTCTTCAGGGGAAGTGACAACACAGTTCTCAAAACATTGACTTCTTTTCTACATCTCTCTCACATGACTTCAACTCCTTCAGTCGTTCTCTGATTATCTTTTTTTTTTTTAAAATTGGGAGTTGGGGGTTTAACGACCACTGTGAGTAACTCAATGGGCTATAAGCACTTGCGCGTCCCTGAGTTAGGGCCACTGGTTCTAGGGAAAAAAAGGGAGCCAGTGCCGTAAAAAAAACACAACATCCATGCCTCACCGGGATTCGAACCCGGACCCCACTCAGACGAAAGATCAGAAGCTGTCGCTTAGACCACTGTGCCACTGTATTTGTCATTTTCTTGTAGGACTTCCGTCCACAGTAAGTAGAGTTTAGGACCCAGCCACCTACAGCGAGATCGCCTTTTGGGCAGGACACAGAAACGGAAGGAATGAGAGCAAGTCTAGCGACTTTGACAGAACAGTTTGTAGTAAGATTAGAGTACAGTAGATGGCGCCACCGTACAAGTACTATGTTGCACACAGAGGGGCAAGAGAATTTAGGGGGGGCATAGGAAAGGATACCCATTTAACCAGTGGGTCCAGCCTGGGGGCAGTCATTTAACGTGCTCGTCCGATGCACGGCGGATATTCAGCGATTGTTAGTAAATTACACACCATCTCTGAAAGATCAGCCCAGGTTCGAACCTGAGGACCTTGCATTGATAGTCTGACTTGCTAACCACTAAGCCATCCGCGGCTCCACTGTGCCACTGGGGTGGCCAGATGATCTTCATCAGAGAATGATGCTGATGATCTTCAATGAACCTTTCAACCTTTATTCTTTCCATCCTAGGTCTCTTCCTATTCCTTTTCCTAAAACTAACATTCAGTTTCATTAGTGACACTACCAAGTAAATATCACAGCCAACATCAGCACCTCTCATCACACGAGTGTCAACAATTATGAATTTCAGATGCTGATCATAAACAACAAAATCTATTACAGTTTTTTGACCCAGAGTATGATTTTCCCAAGTACATGTGTAGATATACTTGTGGTTGAAAAACGTATTAGATACATACAAACTATTCTCAATGCAGAGTGCAATTAATTTTTCACCATTATCATTCACACAAAGTTCATTGAACTTAACCGGAACATTATCTGAAATCGCATTCTGCACACCTACTCTAGCATTGAAATCCCCTGGTATTATTAAACTTCTCTTTAACAACAAACTGGCTCAAAACAGCTTTTACCTCATTCCAGAAATATTTTTTCTTATCAGAAGGTTCTGAGTCACAAGGAGCATACACTACAACAAGTACTATACTCTGAAGTTTCACTTTCAAATGAATCCAAAGAATTCTGTCACTTACACAACTCTAGTGAATCAAGTTGTTCTTCGTCTTTTCACTTAAAATCACACCTACACCAGCCTGTCTTCTCACATTATCCAACACTCTAGACCACATACTCACCGTTCCATTCATTTCTTCTATCTCAATATCCTTCTTTTTAGTTTTCCTTACACACAACACATCCAATATATACTTATTAATTTCTTCAATTTTGTGCAACAGTGCCTATTAACATTTTCATATAATAGAACCAAAATTTGAACTGACCTACCTGAAGGAAAAACAAAGTGCCACATACAATAAAAAAGCCCCTCCCTCCCTCCCTCCCTCCCAAGAAAAAACATACCTGAAAATTCAACATGGGTGCTTTGTGTACAATTAAATGAGATAATTCTTTAGGTCTAATTAGTGAATAAATAACAGTTTATGAGGTAAACTTGGTATATATGCAAGATAATTTCATAAAGTTCTGTTGTGGGAGTGAGAGGAGACTAAGTTAAATTAAAGTTGGCAGATGCAAATTTAAATTTAAACCCTTTCCCTCAGAATATGGATATTAAAGGAGACAAGCAAAACTTACAGGCATTTCTATATGAAAGCCCAATTTGTTCCCACAACTGAGGACAATAAGAAATTAGTTGTTTCAGTACAAGAGAGTTATTTCATTTTTATGGTCGAAGAAAGAAAAAAACAAAAACAAAAAAACAATGTGTTATTTAAGGACTATTGCTGTTTGTGACGTGCAAAATAAATGGACAGAGCCCTAAATCTGATCCAACCACTAGTCTAAGCTAATGTGGACACATGCTATTGACTAACATATATTAATCACACAACACATTACAAAACTCAAGAATTCATTTTTGTAAAAAGACTAGTAGGTCTGCATTTATTGATAAACAATTTAATCAGTGGTTGTAAATTCCTTTTCCTTTTTGTAATTTGATTTTCCACTTTGCCTTCCACAAACACCCTGGAAGGTTACAGAAATTTCACATTTTTGTTTATGTTTTTTACACAGCATTTTTTTTTATTCATGGAAATCACTTTTAAAACACATTTTCAGAGGTGAACTGCCTGCTTTTTTTTTACTCAATTCTTTAAGGACAATTAGAAAAAATGTATAGCATTCTTCAATATATATCATTATCTTTATAATTAAGAAGGTATCCACAGAAGCTACCTGGAGGTAGGCCTAAAACATGTTTGAAAGGTCAAATTTTTATGTTTTTGAGTTTAATTTTCAGCTGCTCAGGTTATGACACACTAAAAGATTAAGGTAACCAAGATTTTAATTTAAGGTAAGAAGTTACATTGAAGTTTAACATCAATTTTTTTAACAGCAGTTCCTCGTGGTTATAATACATATATATTCAGGCAATTTTACTCTGACATGGGAGATCTTGGTCAAGATTCCAAAATCTAGTTTTACTTTACGTCACCATATTTTCTAACCTGACAAACAGAAATATTACCTTGGGGAGTAACTCCCAGAACAATATAGAATTTTTTTTGTTGTTTAGTTTACATAGGTCTATTAATTAGTTTAGTTGTTTGTTTGCTTGTTTTCAAATAGGAAGGTGGGAAAAAAAAAGAAAAAGAAGGTCTCGTAGTGAGAAAATAGTCAAGAAATTTCGAAGGGCCAACATGGCTGGCTAGAATGTTAAACGTTCGGTGTGGCGAGGAGGATTTAAAATTGCAGCTTACCGCTTCCTGAGTACAGCATACCACTACATGAATTCACCTCTTGGCTCTGAAGAAGGGGGTCCTTCAAGTGTACTGAACTGTAGTATTACTGGAGTGGCACTAGCAGAAGTCCAGGGATGGACACATTCAGACAGCAATATCTATTAGTAAAGGAAATGTACTGCCGATTCTTTTTTTCTCCAACAGCCGGGTAACTGGTGGTACAGCAGCAGTTCTCCTTTCGGTCCCTTAGGGCACATCCCAGGGTGGTAACCCTTTTGGAATGGTGAGTCGGACGGGATGACTGTCGAACTTGCCCCGGTCGCCTAGTCAAGCAGGCTCTTCGAAGAACCGACGCTCCGGTTACACTTAGGCAGCATGGAAGCATGGGGCGAATACATTTTTATTGATCCTATGCTCCGATTCGGTTTTGGTTTCTTTTTAACCGCCGTTCACCTTCCATTTCCCGGGCAGGCTAAAGGAACACCAGAGGGTTATGGGTCCCTCGGGGACAACAGAATTTTCCTCTTCCGAAGAAGACTGTCTTAGCAGGAAAAATAAAATCTAAAAAGTGTCCTCAAAAAAAAATTTCAACTCACACGTCTTTTCTGAAGGATGCGGGAGCACGCCAGCGGCCTCTACATCGACGCTACTTTATTCCAATCAGATTGCCTTCATCCGGCTGTTGTAAATGCAACCTGCCACACACAAACCAAAAAAAAAAAAAAAAAGAAAAAACATTTCTTCCGCGCTGCAGCCAGTCGCCATGAAGAAATGACCACGCCGCTTACTAACGCTCACGTCTTATGACATAACATGGAAAGGGCGGGGTTCCAGACCCGAATTTATCACCTTACGCAAAGGAGGGAACACTTTCCAAATGTATCATTCGATACCACTCTGACTTCTCACAATTTCTTTTCTCATGGGAACGCAGGTGTACTGCTGGCCAGAAATGCTTCACCAACTTTTGGTCATCCCATAAATAAAGAGAGAGATACTGCAAACCACCCCCTCTGCGTACCAGCAACACTTAGAAAACAGGAGTATGCGTAAAGTTACCGAAACCAGGAAGCAAGCAGAGCTCTTTTTTTTTGCATACCCTCCCATAAATGGGGGGGGGAAGCAGGGAATCTTTCTGGCTATCTATACGGGGTAGCCCCAATTCATGAGATAAGATGGGGAATGAAGAAAAAGGAAAATTTCAAAGTCATCATGTACATTTATATGACATCTCTATACATACATACATACATACATACATACATACATACATACATACATACATACATATCCATAATTCTACGCGGGACAGACTGTTCCATACAACAAATAATTATTTCTTAATTTTATTCGTAATCGACACATAATTTTCTTTATGATGGTGGTTACATAAATACAAGTAGATGGTCGATCAACACGATTATTATTACTATACACACACATATACCAATATATATCTATATATTTTTTTCTTTCAGAAAAATACAAAAAAAAGGAAAACACATTTATGAAGTGACGTTACAACGCTTCACCTAAAATATCATGTCCTCACTCCGACCTACTGACAGCATAAACAAACTAGTTACCTAAAGGACACACACACCTAGCAACACTCACCAGAAAGATAGATTAATTTTGAAAGAGAAATTTCAGAGACAAGATTTCTGACTTTTTCTCAACTTTTTTTCTTTCTCAAAAAGGACACACACACACACACACACACACACACACACACACACACACACACACACACACACACACACCTCCTGCACAATGTCAAGAAAAATGAGATCATTAAAAAATATGATCACACATTTTCTCATATAGAAAATGTGTTGGACTGTTGTCAGTCCTGAATGGAAATTCACATAAATTAGCCAGATTTATGCATTTCCAGGACTGAGCAGCAGGACAGTTCTTAGAATTGCCCCCAACTGTGGGAATGAAGAATCACAAAAGGAATTTTTTAGTTTTAGAGGTTGGCAGCATCCATGCCATCAACTCATGACAAGTGGTGCCATTCCATTATCTATCTATGAATGACACGGGAAGTTTCTTTGTTTTCCATGCATTTAGTAACATTGCAGTTGAAAATGTCAGCACCTTAGCAATGTGTAGACATCAAATTTTGCGTTTTGCTTAAGAAATCACCATCAGAGACATCAGCCATGCTTCACCAAGTATATGGTGAAATGGCAATGAACAAATCACAAGTTTATGTGTGGCATAAACATTTCTGTGATTATGAGAGCATCAGTGATGATCTGCGTAGTGGGCATCCATGTACCTACAACTGCCAAAGAGATTGAGCTTGTATGCAGCATTGTCCTATGTGAGAAAATAATTTTTTTATAGGAAATAGCATCAGAGGTAGGAATATCAGTTGCAAGTGTTCACAACATTTCCAACAATAATTTGAACATGCATTATATGTTGGTTGACATTTGGTTCCAAACATGCTGACTTCAGAACAACAAGAAACCTGAATAACCCATGCCAGGGACAATCACTATCACCGATTAAAACTACAATTTTCTATACAACATAAGCACAGGAGATGGGACATGGTGTATTTTGTGCGGTCCACAGACAAAAATATATTACAGAAAGAAATATAAAAATTGACTCAAGTGTAGGATACGGTCGACCTACCACACCTGAGAAGGATGGTCCACCACGAAATCGAAAGTGTTTGGTACGGTCATTATTGCAAAAATACGGGGTCTTACATCAGAGAAAGTGTGAGACGTTCAGAGTGGTTTTATGTCTGGTAAAGGCTGCACTAACCAAATTTTTGCATTATGCACGATGATTGAAAAGTATCTGGCTGTTGGTAAGCAAGTTTTTACTGCCTTCATAGATTTAGAGAAAGCTTATGACCGAGTAAATAGGACACTTTGGTAGAAGGTATTGAATGAAAATGGTGTTATACTGGGAATCTACTTAATAGTATAAAAGCCGTGTATGCTGGCAGTACAGCTTGTATACGAGTGAATGGCGTTTCACCAAACTGGGTTTTCATTTGGTGCAGGAGTCAGACAAGGTTGTGTAATGTCACCATGGCTGTTTAATATACATATTTATGGATGCGTGCATTCGTGATGCCAAAATAGATAATACTGGTTCATGTCTGGGTGACATCCGTGTGCGCAGGCTGCTGTATGCTGATGACACTGTCCTGTTGGCAGAGAGCAAAAGTGAGTTGCAGAGTACGTTGTCTCGGATGTACGAAGTCATGGAATTCATACTGAGTATAAATAAGGGAAAAACCAAAGTTATGGTTTTTGAGAGAGGAACTGGTAGTACTAAATGTAATATATGTCTAAATGGCACAGTGATTGACCAGGTGAGTGAGTTTGTGTATTTAGGAAGCATGTTTGACAGAGAGAACAAGTTTCATGGTGAAATTAGTTGGCGAGTGAATTCTTCTTTGAAAGTCATGTCTGCTTTGGGAGGTTTTCACAGGAATCATGGGTTCTTAAGAGAGTCCCGCATGGCTGTGTATGATAGTGTAATTGTTCCTACTCTAATGTATGGTAGTGAAACCTGGGTACTGCAGAAGAAACATAGGAGTCGTTTGTGTGCTGGAGAAATACATTACTTGGGGGGAGGGGGCAAGACACGTTCTGATTGTGTGAGGAATGAAGATGTGTTGCAGTTGTGTGATGTGAAGCAAAATGTTGTTAGCAAGGTGGAGACACACAACGACTCCATGCTTAGGCAGTTTGGCCATGTTGACAGAATGAGTGATGAGATGCTTACTAAGAAAATCTTTTTAGCCCAAGTGGCAGGAAGGAAAGGTAGAGGAAGGCCAAGGAAGTCATAGGAGGATTAGATTCAGGAGTGTCTGCATGAAAAAAAGATGAGTATGAAGTATAGAAGATCTTGTGTACGGCACATGATGGTTGCGAGTGAAGCCCGAGTTGTATGTCAAGATCGCTGTAAATGGAGCAGTTTGCAGGGTTCGTACACTTTTGGGGGAAAAAAATTCAAGGACTTTCCAGGCCTTTTACAGGACATATACTAAAAATTCCAGGATGATTATCACGCTTTACAGTGCCATGTTCAAATTATTTTTTAAAAGTAATTTCAGTTTTAAGTAATAAAAATGATGAAAGATGAAAATGGATGAATGTGCTTTATGCAAATGATCAAGTTTATCATGCACAAGATCGTAAAGAACGAATTCTGTTCTTATGCCCTGACCTTTGAATTCAAGTTGGACCATTTTCTACAAGGGTAGGTTTCTCCTCCCTGATAACATACCAAAACTTTGTTGCAATCAAACAGATTTTATGTGAGTTAACATTCCTAAGCTTGGAGAATGAATACTGCTCTTATGTCTTGGCCTTTAAATTTAATTTAGAACTTTTTCAACAGGGTAGGTTTCCAGGTTGTACCCAACAGCAAACTAAAATTTCGCCGAAATCCAACCGATTTCATGCGAATTATCGTACAGACAAACCCAAAGCATAAACGTTTCTGCAACCATAGTTCGAAAGGGTTAGTAATTTCGAAAATAAAAACATAACGAACAGCGCAAAAACTAGCTCATAAATAGAATATTTGAAACTCCAGTATGCACTCTCAATTATTAGGGATGGTTGAGGGGAAGGGAATAGAACTGTCCAAAATTAGCATGTTTTCGTTGCGCTAGGCACTTAAGCACGGCTGGATTCCTTCAGATACCCCCAATGTTCAAATGTGCTGATGATGTTCATGGAATGAAATGGTTGATCAGCTATGACGACCGCATAAAATTTCAGGGGGGGGGCAATTTTTATTTTTTTATTTTTTTTTAGTTTATGCAACATTTTACATCATTCCAGTATTTATCTTGTCATCATCAACAATCGCAATGCAACTACAGCTTACGATCGCGGATATCGGCAACAGAAAATCTGCCATATCACTAAGTGATACAACACACAGTATCCTGTTACAATGTATTGTAATTGAAAAAAAAAGGATGCAGAAAAAAGAAACTTTCAGAAATTAAGATCATCAAGTCATGCGTTTCAAAAATACGTTTTCCTTTATAATGTTTAAAAACATGTTTTTGCTTTTTTACCTGTAGTGTATAATAAAAAAACTGTTGATTTTTTTTTTTATGGAATCAGACGTCCGTATGTCTGATTGTCTTCATCACAGTATAATTCATTCCTTATTCCCACAGAACTGAATTCAGCATATGCAAAATAACATCAAAAGACCCGCCCAACACCATGTTTCTGATTGTCTGCTGTTTATATTCAAGAAATGCAAATATGGATCAATGGTGAATGCAGCAACTATGATTTTTATTTATTACCAAGAAAAAAAAAAGAGCCGTTAACCGTGAAAGCTGTAAAGCTGAAACGGATATCCCCCCGCCCCCGTGTGCACCAAAACATTCCGATTAAGATCAAACAGCAGGAGGACACGTCCACGCGCACACACACAACCTTTGGAATGTCCTGATGGAACGGCTTCTTTTCATTTGGCACATCGCCATAAATCACCACCTGCAGCTCACTGAACTGTAAGTTACACCATTCCTCCTTCACCCTAATTAGCTATAATAGAAAATGTAAAAAAAAAAAAAAAAAAAAAAAAAAATGCTCCCCAATTTTCGACAAAATTACCAAATTTACGTCATGATGTTGCAATTAACTAAAATACCGTTTATCTGCTGAATATCGCTTAAATCCATTGAAAACTTTTTAATTATAGATGATTTTTTTACTAAAACAGTAACTCCGACGTCTGAATAAAAACGTATGTTTGCAATTCAAATAGAGTCCATATCACAGAAAAAAAATTTAAGGATCACTGTTTAAATAAACCATGGCATCTAAAAAAAAAAAAAAATAATGCACTTGCTTTTCCCATAATTTATAATTACTGTTTCTTTTTTTCAATCCGATTATGCAACAGATTTTTTTTTTTTTTTTTTTTTTTTTGCATCTGCTAAAGTTCCTAACGGAATTTGGCGAAATTTGCACAACTTTATTGCGATGTATCTTAACCACTGTAAAAATTTTACTGTGTTATTTTCAAAATTCGGAAAAACGGATTTCTGAAAATTTTCTCCAAGCCCTTTTGAGGAAGTGATAAACAGGTGTTTGCTTTCTTCTCAACCAAGGGCTTCAGATCAGCACTCCCAGCTGTCAATCAACCGTTGCTATGGTAACACCCTTTCTGCTGGAGGCTCACTCTATCCAGAGGCACACATACTTGTCCATAATAAAAATTACCAATGCTAACTTTTTAAGTTTTAAACCGATTCAATTGGAATTTTGGCAGTGAGCTTCTGTAATCCAACTATAGTGAATGTAAAAATTTCAGCCACTTTCGTGAAAAATTCGCAAAGATAGTTTTCTTATTTTTTTATCATAAGTAGCCGAAGTCTCTTAGGGGAGGTAGGTAGCATGTACATAAAAACAAGATGAATGTGTTGTTCAGGCATACTCCTCACTGCCTCACTGGTGGATGCCGGCTGACTTGGTACACATACGCGACCCCCTGCAAATGCCTCTTCTTTCCCCTTCCGTCCTCAGAGTTGTCCGAAGGACATCAAGCCAAAGAATATAAATCAAGCTCCCCTTCCTAACAGACCTACTAGTAATCATCCAATTTTATTGCACTGGACTGTTGCCGGCGGTTTCTTTGAGAACAGAGGAGAGGAACTTTAAAAAATGAAGGGGTAACAGTAACACGATTTCCTAAAAGGGCATTTTTTTTAAGCATTAATTTCAAATTTCAAGGCTTTTCAAGACAGCATTAAAAAAACACCGTTTTTCCAGGATATTCCAGGCCTTGAAAACGTAATCATGATTTTCCAGGACTTTCCAGGTTTTCAAGCACACGTGCGCACCCTGAGTTTGATACGGCAACAGTAAGTAAAAATTATCTGGTAGTTTGTATTTCTTTGTGGAGCTAACCTCTGAATCTCAAAGAACAGCTTAGTGATTCATGTCATGTCACAGACAAAAATCCTGTGAATAGAAATGACTACCTTGAAAACTGATATCCTGTTTGGACAAGAATAAAGGAAAAGTAATGATGGAAGTTTTTTTTTTTTTTGACTCTCGGGGCCTTGTACATTATGAATTTAGTAGGCATATCTATAACTGCCTCGTGGATGCAATCTGAAGGAAATGTTAAGGAAAATGAACAATTTCTAAAAATTTTAGCCCATTTTGTTCCTCCTTCTCAGCACTTTATCATTATTTTTTCATTTGACTATATTCATGCAGCAGACAAAAATGAATTGTGTCGTGGCAATTTGAAGCAATAATATCACTGGTTGGATCCTGATGAATCTTCAGGACATACTCCTCAACCAGGACTCCATCCAAAGAAGATTTTACTGTATATGTTGGTGGATTATCATGGGTGCAGTTCACTTTCGAATTTTTGGAAATGGATCAAACAATAACTGCCAATGTGTACAGCCATCAGCGATAGAGAGTACATGCATAACCCAGAAAAACACTGCCAGCTTTAATCAACAGCAAATGTGTTCTGTATATCCATGACAATCTACAAGGTCCCATGTCTCGAAGGAGAGTCAGGAAAAACTGCTAACACTGAACTGGAAAGCTTTATCCCATCCTTCACTCTCCAAATACTGTATGCATGATTTCCATTTGTTTTGCTTTTTTGACAATGTTATGTGAGTTTTAAAGCAACATAAAGTTATAAATTTATAACGATAACAGACAATGAAAGGTGCATATTAAAAGCTGTCTGATACATAATGAGTTGGAGTTATTCAAGCATAATCAATTTAACAAGAATTAATATTACCTATAATCAGGAGACATCCTTAACATCCACTTCAGCATTTGGTAATGTTATTCAGAGAATCAAAAGAAAAGGAAGTGAAATTTTGAATGTCACTGACTTCTCTTGTACACTGGTAAATTAAACATATATGCAACCAAATGAAGAAAAAATCTCTTCAAAATTTGGCAGCTTATGGAGTGTTATGCTCCAATTACATTTAGTACAAGAAATATTCTTCACAATTAATATAGTTCCACACAAATAAAACCTTGCATTATTGCAGCAAAAACTACACTCACCTGGTCAGAATTTGTCTACGAACAGCTCCTAAGGTATCATTTGAGTGAGTCCACACATCCAAGTCATCGACATGCCGCCCTTGATTGGGAAACCTGATAGTGAGGACTAAATGCTTTCCTCTGTGGGCTCTGCAAATTAGAGAAAAAAAAAACAACAACAAAAAAAAACCTAAAACAAACTGTGCACATTATGTTATCATACAATTTCTCCTATTTGAAGAGATATCAAAAGATGCAATCTACAACATATACTGTCTATCACTTATGTCATATCTATTCACATTGAAAGATGAAGTATACAACATACATAATCAATCACTTAAGCGGTGATACACACATTTCTTGTTTAAGAAATTATTTACACTGTGATGAATATGAAGAAAGGGACAAGGAGAGAAGTAACGTGCAGCTGTTTAATTGAAGATGATCCCCGATTTTCTCATGACAGAAGAAACAAATACATACTTCAAAGAATAAATGAGAAAGTTGTGACCATGTAAATAGACAAAGTCATCGCTTTTTCCACGTTTTTCTTTAAGTAACAGACAGCAACTGAAAAACTGTATTTCGACACCGCTGGGATCAAACCCAAATCTTTTGATAACTAGCTGAGGATGTTCACCTTAAGCTACTGTGCCAACAATCCACGGCGTTATGTGTTTACCTATCAACACCTGAACTCACAAATTTGAACCGATGGGCTTAGCAACTGAGACGTCTCCTATCTGGTGGGGCACAATGGCACAAGCTATTTAATTAGAGCTAAGAAATCCAAAGGGCGAGAGAAATGGTGAAAATCTTCCAAATACATGGAGACAATGTAAATAGACAAAGTCATTGCTCTAGGTGAATGCACTCAAAGCACGCAATATCAAAATCATAGCGTAAGGCAAAATGCACTCGGCTAGTTATCAAGAGTAAGTGCGTCGAAAACTTTTAAAAAAACTAAGAGCTTCAAAAATAAACTATATATAAGAACTATCATAACTGGTGATGAATCATGGGTACGACCTTGAAATTAAGGCCTAGTCTTCACAGTGACCGAAAAAAGCACGATAGAGGTGCAGCAATGTCAACATGCTGCTGATTGGTTTTTTTTTTTACTCATGAGGGAATTGTGCATGATGAATATGCTTTATCAGGACAGACAGTCAACAAGGAGTACAACTACTGTCAAGGTTTTGTGGCATATGAAGGACACAGTTTCTTGCTAAAGGCCAGCATTGCACGAGAGTGGAGAGTGGCAACTACACTATGACAACAAGTCTGCCCATGCATCTCAACTTGTGCAGCAGTTTCTTGCTAAGCACCACATTGTAGAGGTTTGACAGCCACCCTATTTGATACACCTCGCACACTGTGACTTTCTCTTCCCAAAAATCAAATACCATTTGAAAAGAAAAAGATTTAAAGTTATCCGATGAAGCAGCAGTTTACTATTTCAGGAGATGACTTCAAAAAATGCTTCGAGCAGTGGAAACAACGCTGTCTGTTGCTTCGGATGGGGAGTATTTTGAAGGTGAAATTAAATCCGTACATCTTGTACTTTTCATTTTATTTTTATTTTTTAAATAAATCCTGTCTGGAAACTTTTTTTTTTTTAATTGCTCAAAGGCTACAAAATTAATTTCACAGATTTACAATGAATGAGATAATTTTTTTCGCAAAACCTGAGAAATTCATTGGCAAATTTCATCAAAATCGCGTGTGCCCGATTTTTAAAAGATTAACAAGTCTTGGAAAACATCTCTGTTCTAAAGCCTGCAATCGTGATGAAACAAAATCTGACATTCAGTCAGCCAATAAAAAAACTTAAACTTGCTTTTGTAAGTTATCATTTAGTGGCTGATAAAAAGGTAGGATCATCTTGAACAAAACCCAGACTGCTTCCAGGCAGATGATGCAACGTCTACATAAGGAAGTGCACAAAAGACTAAACAGCCATTCAGGTCTAGCAGTGGATGTGGGAGAGATGAAGTGCTTCATCCGAAATTATTAGTGTATTTCATCGCCATGACTGGCTTAAGTACTAAGTTAGTTGAAGGAGTGACAACCTTACATTGGAGCTCTTGCCAAACAAGGACAAGTACAAAAAGATTGTAATGCTGTGGGGAAAAGGCAACAAATTCACGCATTTGCACAGCAAATGGGTCTGCGAGTGATTTTTGCAATATTTGGATCACTATATCTTCATACATACCTTTACGATGAAAGCTGACTAGCATTGAAAGTACGGGCCATTGTGTTGCACCGTCTTTAGCCTTCTGCCTACCAGTTCTTCGATTTCGGAGCGGTACCAGTTCTTGTCCTTTGAGGTGAAGAACTCCTTCACCCCAGTTGCCACCCCCTCCTGGTCATTGAAGTGCCACCCACGAAGGAAGTGGGCCATGAACCAGACCAAGTAATAATTCGACGGGGCAAGGTCCGGATTTTAAGCCGGGTGTGGCATCAGTTCAATGGCGTCAAGTTCCTGGACTTTTGCTCGGGTCGTTCGCACGGTATGAAGCCGAGCGCTGTCCTGCTGTAGAAGAGTGAGCTTTCCGTTCATCAGTGCTGGATACTTTTCTAAAAAGGCATGCATCAGCTCCAGCTGTTCAGAGTAGAGGTCGGAGTTGATGGTCCAACCCTCTGGAACAAATTTGCAATGGATTATCCCCTCGAAATTCCACCAGATGCAGAGCATCAGCTTGTGCTTGAAGCGCCCACGTTTGGCAACACATTCAGGAAGCTGGCATGAGCTCAACCACTGCCACTGTGTGTTAGGATTACAAAAACAGACCCACTTTTCATCGCACGTAACAATTTTCTTGATGAAGCATACCTCACACAGGTTTTCTGGGAGTTTCGTGATCACTTCCACTTAGCGGTTTAATTCAGCTGGCGTCAGTTCATGAGGGACAATGCGGCAGCTCCTGTAGACTTTGTCGAGGTTCTGAAGGTGATGAACCACAGTGGTTTGTGATGTGCCCAGCTTGCCTGACAATCTCAGAGTGCTGGTTGTTGGATTTGCCTCTATGGCCTGGTGCATGGCCTACCTGACCTTGCCTGATCGTCAAGGTTTCTGTCAAATGAGCGAAATTTCTTGAACCATCTGGTTGCGGTGCTGTGGTCCACGGAACCTTCCTTTTTCGCATGACAAATGTTTCACATTGCCATTGATTGATAAGCTTTATGGTTGAGTTCAAACTCATGCAGCAAAAGCTCTTCAATTAGCTGGTTGTGGCTGTTCATCTGTTAGGCATCCCAACTGCAGACAGAATGACGACATGCAACTGTCCACGCAATGACTACTACCTTATATCTCTTTCGACTGACTGCAGTGCACGACACGAACTAGTTTAAATACATGACATACCCCACAGCAGCACATGCGTTTATGCAAATATCGCAAAAGTTTATACTCACCCTCTGTAGTATGTTGACTATAATGGCTCAAAATCAGCTGAAAATCAAGAAGAATTATGGAAAATCTGTAATAGTTGAGAGCTCTGATATTGCCATCACAAAACTATACAATTCCACAAATATCTGGAAATTTGTATCTTACACAAGTAAATAAGAATTAATACTCTGAGTAATACATGAACTACACTAACCTTGCCATGGGAAGAATTGATCTGTCCTCTCCATAATCTCCATCACACTGTCCAACATATTCACGTAACACTTTAAGTACCCTAATCATTCTTGTGGTTTCTTGCCTTAATCTGTTCACACTATCCTTGTCCCTTTCGAGAATGGAAATAGTATCATAAGCAGCCTTAAGTCTATCCATGCATGACTGGACAAAATCTTCATGGATATCTACTTGATTAGCCTGTAACCTAGGGCCGAGATTTGTGTACGTTTCTTTCAGAAGTTCAATTGCACGATTTGCTATATCTTCACCACTGCATAGAACAACCTGGAGGATTAGATTTAAAAATTTTTGCAGAGAATTACTTTGTACAATTGATATCTTTTGCTTGTAAAATCACACACAGATACTAAGTATAAATTATTCTTAACTAAGGCATAAATTCAATATATTTTTATGATTATAAATGATTCTTTAACTAAGCCATAGATTTAAGATAGGCTTTTTCAACTGATATTACATACAGTGAAGGTCACACACACACAAAGCTTCAACAAACCATAAAAAAAAAAAAAAAAAAAAAAAAAAAAAAAGCCAATAAGAATCATGAACAGCTGTAATCTGTAAAACTTATTTTTCTCTAATAATAATAGTAATAATAAGAAGAAGAAGACACATTGTGGATTTCTCAACTAATGATTGTACATCTGGTAAGTTTTCATATTTGGTTTCCACCACACACACCAGCAGAGTTGCTATTCTACTTTTTTTGACTCCCGTGTATTGATAGATTTTGGTAATCAACTAATTCTTCTGTTTTAAGGCCACCTCCTAAATTTTCTAGTGTTAGGCTTATTTTTTGTTGGAGGGAGGGGGGGGGTTGAGACATTTTATTATTATTATTATTATTATTATTATTATTTGATATTGCTCCCCTATAAACTGTAAAATAATTTGTATGATGGTTATGGTTTCTTTAATTGAATGCCTTAAGAAGCCCCATAGTGAGAATAATTGGCAGTGAACATTAACACACATGGTTCATACACTTTCATCCAAAAAAAAAATTCAAGGACTTTTCAAGGACTTTTCAAGGATGATCTCGGTATGGGAGATACACAAATTATAAAATACTATTATTCTGAAATATAGGACATCCTGCATCCCTGATATGCAGAAATTATTTTTGCAAATCTATATGCATGAAATGCTTTTGAAAAACATGGGCTTTGAACTAGACAAAATGCACATTCATGTGAAAATTCAGAGAAATTCTGTTGTTTCATTTCATATGGTGTTCTAGGTGCAATATTTACTGTAAATTGTTTGATATCATTTACAACCTACATTGTTAGAAGTTTGATAAGGAGGAGGTGCTTCACTTCTGTTTTACACATCATTTTTAACCCTAATCAATCATAGCATTAGTCAATTTGGTCCATCTACACTTATAATATTGCATTGTTATTTTTTGGTAAATGAAGAGAAACAAATCTTAAATTAAAAAAAAAAAAAATAGTCCCATGTTTGAAAAACAAACTTTAGGATTTAAAAGTATGGTACATGGTGAGCTGGGCCCAGTGGCACAGATGAGGATAGTCAGACCAGTTCCTTCCCCTCAGCTGCCTTCCCTTCCCAGAAAATCCAGTACCCATTTCAGCAGCCTGGACAGGCCTATGCTTGGAAAACACAATTCCTGTCCCTAGCTGGACCACCTAGCTGGACCAGGGACCTCAGGCATGGCAGCTTAATGCTCTAATCACTATACTACTGCATCAAACAAATCTTGGAGAAACCACATCAGAAAAAAGTGAACCAAAAATTTTTGATCAAAGTAATAACTTCAGAAACATTGCTACCTAAGGGCATTGTGGCTGACTGGCAGCAACTGGAACAGGAAAACAAAGTAACATTAAAAAAAAATGGGTTACTGAGTCCTCTCAAAAGCAAAAACAAAGCATCTCCTCAAAATGAAACTTTCAGCAATTTGGTTTAAAAAAAAAAAAAAAAAAAACCCTCCTAAGTCCCCCTACGAAGTTAAGTTCAATGGTATGAGTACTACCAAAACTGAGCTTGGGCGGAATTTCAGTGCATTTCAGCTGACTAAGTGCAACAATTCAGGATTGAGAGAGACCTACAAAATAAAACCACATTAAAACTAAATATACAGTTAATACCTCACCAAATATAAGCAGTCATCTGAAGTTCTAGTGAAATCATAAAAAAATTATACTGGATGTTCCCTATTTTTTCTTTTTTCATGTTTTGCTATCATTAAAGAGGGTTGCACATTTAGGTAAAACATGAAAAGTATATTAATAACGAACTATGTTTTGTTATACCAAGCTTCAAATGCTGTCCTTCAATTTTCATACACAGATCCAACATCCTTATTGAATGTCAAATGCCAGTCACCTTGTTTTTATATACTCAGATCACAATGCTACAGGAATAGGTTTTGCAAAAAAATCTAAAATTAAACCACAAATTTGACCAAATAAAAATATTCCAATATGCAATTTTTGAAGATATTGTAACACAATGGCATTAAAATTCCTTGCCTGCTATTAAAAAAAGTTAACACAAACAAAACATAAAACTTATTTTCTAGACTTGTGTAATAATTCAGGGAACCGCAGTTTTTTGTAAAGCAAAAGCCTTTGGAACTTTTTTCGAGTACTTCATCAATATTAATCACTTGCAGCTGCTTTTCTTTGGCAGTACATCTGAAACTGTTAGATTTGGCAATCAGAATTATGTCCCCACCAATGTCTGCTTTCTCAGCAAATTCATCTACAGATTTCAACAGTGCATGAATACCCTGTTCAAGTCTTTGTTATTTTCTTCCTGAATTCTTCTTGCTCTGTAATCTCCAAATGCCTCTTTTCTTTATTTGCAATAATATCTTTTTTCAGTTTCTGGTCTTCCAGATATTGCATGTATTTTTGTCTGGCCAATGAAACAGATTTCCTCATGTCTTTAGTAAAAGTAAAATCATTAACATTACCACCTATATTGTCCACATGTTCACAAATTATCCGTTAAGCAATGTAAGAATATTCATCTAAATTTTTGACTTCTAGTTTCTTATTAACACTAAACCCTCTTTCCACAGATGCTTGTCAGTGGCTTAATAAAAGCAACATCTTAACAAGTTCCCACAGTTAACAATATGTTGAATCACACTATGTATCATGAAAAAATGTATCAATGTAACAATTTGAAACTATAAAAGCTTTGGCAATGTCTGGCACAGTTCAGAATTTCAGGCTTGATGAACCGCTGCAAAATTGATAAGAATAGTTTTTTTTAGATCCCCAGCTATGAACAAATCAATGGTCTGTCAGCTTGGTACAATGTCAGAAAAGGGGTAAGAAGTTTTGAAAGTGAAACAAAAATTAGCAGCTTAACAGAAAGTAGATTATCATTACAAAAGTTTTTAACAGTGTTAAAAGATTTGCATTGTGGGGTAGAAATTTATCTTTTTTGAACACTGTGAAGATACTTGCAAATGCTTGGCAAAATCTTGATCGCACGTTTACCAACTTCTCATACAAGAGACCGGCCGATGACAAAAAAGCTGAACTATTTAACAGGGTGGAAAATTGGGATACGCGAACGCGCTGTGTGAGCACATTCAAATACAGCATATAAAGTATTTAAGATTGCACAAGCCATATGGATTTATTTTCTGTCAATTATGTAAGTAAATATTAAAATGTAGCACATTATTATATTCACAATAGAAAAGTAGAGAATTAAGAACAAAATAAAATGAAACATTTTAAAAAAATCAGATTTAAAACGTACATGTAAATCTTAACTAGCTAAATCCTGAGGTAAAAGATATTTGTCTAGGAAAGTTTGTGCATTTAGTCAAGCAATTAGAAACTTGCAAGAATTAGAAACATATATCCACAGATTAGCTTTGATCAAACATCATAGCACAAGAGATAAGTCAGTCTTGTTGGCTTAGTAGCACTCTAACGTATGAAATAAGTTAAATTCACAGATTCTTACTAAATGATAATTGCAATATGTATTGTAATATATATTTGAATATGTACAAATGTAAAAAAAAACATGACTAGAAGTTATGGTTTTTAAACAGATTGCTTTAAAGATATTTTGTCCTTCTTTGTTGTACTTGCTTGCACAACAATTCGAATTTCCTCTTCTGAGCAAACCTAGCTTTCTTCTCAGCAAGCTGCACGGCCATATTTATTTTACGTTGACTCTGCAGCTGAACAGCATCCATCACTAACTTTTTTTCTTTTTGCTGATAATTCCTTTTCTTTTCCTCTCAATTTCTTTGGTATAACTTGTTTTTGATGTCCTAAGATTTTGGCAGAGGTTGGCATCAACTGCTTCTTGCAAAAAAATTTCTTTACTGAAGAAATTAACTGCAGACTTACCCTGTGCTTTTAAGTTTATACTACACAGTTTGTATAGCTGAATAGGTTTCAATGTCCAATCTTCCTGATTTTATATCTATGATTTCAGCCATCATGCTGAAAGAACTTTCAACCTGTGGACCATGAAAGCATGATATCAAGGCTTTTAACTATTTTAGATAACATAGTGTACTTGTACAGGTTAAACACCTTTGCCAACCATGCATCAATTTTTACAAAGTTTCCAACTTCATCAACAGGAGATGGAAGTCGTGAATCAAACTGATACTGGTGAATTTCTAGAGCATAACTTTCCATTTCCTCTGAATTCAATATATTTGAAAGGAACTGTGGAAGTTTTTCAGTCTTTTTAAAGTTAAATTATGTCCCCTTGTAGAAGGATCAATAGCTGATATGTACATTAAAAGATAACTACATAATGGTAGTGTCTTTTGCATGTATTTTGCACGCTGAATATAAGCTTTAGCAGCCTGGCCTAAATTTTTCCCCCCACAATGTCATTTGATTTGCTTTCCAAAATAATGTTCCTGATCCAAGAATCTTTCACAGGTTTGCCTTATCAAATCTTTCACAGGTTTGCCTTTCAGTATCTCTTGTTTTAAGAAACAAGCTAAGAAATTCAAGAATAGTTGCTTCTGCTCATCAAAAACTTTAGAATCAATGGCTCCTTTGTTTGAAATAAGCATACATATTTTTTCAAGAGGTAGAGCTGCAACATAAAAATTTAATAGAAGCAAGATTTTCTTTGAGCTTTCAAATAATTTTGCAACAATTCTAGATTTCCGTTTTCTTCCATCTTCTGTTAGATTTTTCCCCCGTAATTTTTTCCAAAGCTCCTGGAATTTTAACTTTTTCTTTCTTTACATGTTTTGTTTATGACATCCCTGCATATTGGTCTTTCATTAGGCTGTTCACAAATCCATAATACAGGAGCAAAAGTGCATCATGGATATGTAAACTGTTTAATGCCACATGATAGAATGACAACCACCTGTGTTGCACCATGTTCTTAATTTCAGTGAAGTTTGGCCCTATAATTTCACAAATCTCAGCAAGGGCTTCACGTTGATCTGCAGACCATTTAAAGTCATTGAAGAAGTCAACAAAGTATTTCTCAATGTAACCTTAAAATGGCTTGCAAAATTTTTTACTTGCATTGTGAATATGGTGACATGAATCTCCATCAATGTCAAGCAAATGGGGAGATTTTCTCTGCCGAATTCTTGTTTTTAACCATGTTTTTGGGCCTCTCATGACACATTCTTTCCACTTAAGCTTTCAAACAAGCAAAACAAATTCCTCCTCCGCAGGAAGAAAAAAAAACCCCTGGAAAGCTGTGTCACAAACTTTGTTTAGAGGCTTCGGGCCGACGTAATACTGGCCCGAAGCCGTGCTTTTTTTCTTACTTAGCTTTCAAACATGCAAAACACATTCTTCCTTAGGAAAAAAAAAAAGAAAAAAAGAAACAGGGTTGCGTTACAAACTTTGTTCAGAGGCTGCGGGCCGACGTTAACCTAGCCGGGCGCCGTGCTTCTTTCCACTAAGTTTTCAAACAAGCAAATCACATTCCTCCTCCTTAGAAAAGAAGAAAAAAGCAAAGAGGTGCGTCACGAACTTAGTTCAGAGGCATCGGGCCGACGCAATTCCAGACCACAGCGAAAGAAGCACGTCCGAGGCAACGTAATTCCGGATCACAGCAAAAGAAGCACGCCAGGCCTACGTAATCCTGGCGTGGCGCCGCCGTGCTTCCTTTCCACTTAGCTTTCAAACAAGCAAAATAAATTCCTCCTACTCCTACTCAGAAAAAAAAAAAAAAAAACGGAAAGCTGCGTAACGAACTTTGTTTAGAGGCTTCGGGCGCCGTGCTTTCTTTACACTAAGTTTTCAAACAAGCAAAACACATTCCTCCTCCTTAAAAAAAAAAAAAAACAAACTCGAAGAGGTGCGTCACGAACTTGGTTCAGAGGCATCGGGCGGACGCAAGTCCGGGCCACAGCGAAAAAGCACGTCCCAGCCAACGCAATTCAGGATCACAACAAACGAAGCACGCCAGGGCTACGTAATCCCTGCACGGTGCTGTGCTTCCTTCTTCCTTTCCACTTATGGCTTTCAAACAAGCAAAACAAATTCTTTCCCTTGGGGGGGGGGGGGGGGGGGGGTTTAGAAATAATTTAAGAAAAGAAAGTTGCATCAAGAACTTTATTGAGATGCTTCAGGCTGATGTAAACCCGGGCCACGGCGAAAGAAGCCCGCGCCGAGCTGACGTAATAACGGGTAACGGTGAAAGAAGCACTCCGGGCTTATGCAATCCTGGCGGCGTGCTTTTTTTTTCCACACTTTCAAACAAGCAAAACAAATTCTGCCACCTCAGAAAAAAAAAAAAGATACAAAGGGCTGTGTTACAAACTTTGTTCAGAGGCTTTTAAATCGATTATTTACAAAACCATTAAAAATTTTTTAATAACAGCAAAAATCTGAATATCCATAATTTTTTTGTTAGTCACCCGTAATCCTGGGGGAAATCCATAATAATTACGGAGATTCGATAATTTTTGGCAATTGGCATCTCTGTGCGTCCTCCATAGAAAAAGGTTTCACGAGAACTTCGATTCTCGAACGATCTTAGAAAAGCGGGAACGCATTCGGATACATCGCAAATTACAATAGAGTTCCTGGTGATGACGTCACGGATAGAATGCAAAGTGGCGATTTTCTGCAAGACACGGAATGGCTGTTCTCCTCGTGGGCTGTAGCAGTTTCCCTAAAACACGAAATAGGCAGAGATTCCACCCTTTACGCTGCGATGCTCAAGTGATTGACATCCCATCCATTGTTGACAGCAGTAAATGAATTGAGCTCCTGACTCCACCCTCCAACATTTCTTCTTGCCCCCCCCCAAAGCGCATTCTCCAAAAACAACACTTTCAGCTAGAAAGCGCTTAGTTCTTTTAGTCCACAAAAACGCGGAATCGTGGAATTCCGCTTTTTCAAGGATTTTTCTATAGAACGACAACCCCCCCCCCCCCTAAAAAAAATTCTTAAAATTTCTCTTCATTTTTGCAATGACCTTGAAGATCACCAAAATGATGCCAAAAAAAAAAATAAAAAAAAATAAAAAACAATCTTTAAAAAGGTGATACAAACAAAATAAGTAACTATTCAGATCCCAACACCACTTGCTTTACATCCACTTTTAAAAGCATTATTTATTATGTGAAGCCAACAGCTCCCAACATTCAAAATCAGTTTCCCACATTCTCAGTGAATTTCATCTTGCAACAACTTCAAAAATTTCCAGTTGACTGCTGGCCCATCCATTGACACTTAAATAACTTTTGCCATTTTCAAAGGCAAAACTGCAGCTTGAAAATTGTCTACAATGTCTGTTGCGGTAGAGTATGTATATTCATTCATAGTGTCCCATAAATACAGATGCTAAGAAATGTGTTTTGACTTTATTATCAGAACTCCAGAAGCTAACATGAATGTCCATTTGTCCATGCTAACATGAATGAACATTTCAAAGCAGAAGATGAATGTCCATCTTCTGCTTTGAAATGTTCAAGGTTTCATCAAACAATAGAGCATAATTCTTCATTTCACACAGTTCTTCCAACATAAGACTTCTGAAGTAAGGTGCTATCCCAAACACTGCATAATAGGCACTTTTTCTTTCTCCACAAGTAAAATTTGAGGCAATCAAGCAGTCAGGGAACATTTTCTGAAAAGTCTTATGTATACCTGCATTAGATTTAAAAGAATTATGACATTTCACTGTTCTGAGGACCCATAAAATCTCTGCATCCAAGACTTCATTAATTAGAAACATGTATATTCATACTGGCCTTATCAATTAATGACTGATACCTGAACTTCACTTCCACCTACTGATAAAGCTACAGTTTCTAACTGTTTCTAATGTATTTGATATTCCCTTAGTGAAAGATGAAATACTACAAGAATTCTTCAGTGCAATGAGCTCAGTGTGTCTTGCACCTTTCATGTGACTTTTAACAACTGATTCACCCATTTTAGCAATGCTGAAGCTTTTGTGACATACTCTACATCTGGCTCACATCACACATGAGCCATTCTTCATACAGGTCATTTGTAATCCAACAGCAATTAAAAACACACTTTCCCACCATTACTTTAATTTTTCAAATGTGCTTATACTAGAAGACATAAATACTTCAAAATACATACATACATACATATCACTAAGCTGTTCTCTGAGATTCAGAGGTTAGCTCCAAAAAGAAATACAAACTTCCAGATAGTTTTATTTATTGTTGTCGTATCAAACTTCTCCATTTACAGCGATCTTGACATGCAACTTGTGCTTCACTGATATCCATTACACGCTGTACACAAGATTTTTATACTTCATACTCATAATCTTTTTCTCATGCAGACACTCCTGAATCTGATCCACCCATGTCTTCCTTGGCCTTCCTCTGCCTTTCCTTCCTGCCACTTGGGCTGAAAACATTTTCTTAGTAAGCATCTCATCACTCATTCTTTCAACATGGCCAAACCACCAAAGCATTTTAGTCTCCACCTTGCTAACATTTTGCTTCACATCACACGACTGCAATGCATCTTCATTCCTCACACAATCAGACTGTGTCTTGCCACAACCCCCCCCCCCCCGTAAGTAATGCATTTCTCCAGCAGTACCCAGGTTTCATTGCCATGCATCAGCGTAGGGACAATTACAGTTTCATCCACAGATATGAGGGACTCTCTAGAGAACCCATCATTCCTGTGAAAACCTCCCAGAGCAGCTATGACTTTCAATGAAGAATTCATTCGCCTACTAATTTCACCATCCAATTTGTTCTCCCTGTCAAACATGCTTCCTAAATACACAAACTCACTCACCTGGTCAATCACTGTGCCATTTAGACTTACATTACATTCAGTGCTACCAGTTCCTATCTCAAAAACCATAACTTTGGGTTTTCCTTATTTATACTCAGTTTGAATTTCATGCAAACTTCGTACATCCGAGACAACATACTCTGCAACTCACTTTTGCTCTCTGCCAACAGGACAGTGTCATCAGCATACAGCAATCTGCACACACGGATATCACCAAGACATAAACCACTATCATCTGTTTTGGCATCACGCATGCACGCGTCCATAAATATATTAAACAGCCATGGCGACATTACACAACCTTGTCTAACTCCTGCACCAATGGAAAACCATTTTGATAAAACACCATTCACTCGTACACAAGCTCTACTAGCAGCATACATGGCTTTTACACTATTAAGTAGATTCCCAGTAACACCATATTCATTCAATACCTTCCACAAAAGTGTCCTATTCACTCGGTCGTAAGCTTTATCTAAATCTATGAAGGCAGCAAAAACTTTCTTGCACAACAGCCAAATACTTTTCAATCATTGTGCATAATGCAATGCGCCATCGCATTACAAGATCCATGTGTCACTACTTGAAGCATGCGTTTCGAATATCTATTTGATCAATAAATCTTACAAGGGTGCGATTTTGACCAGTAATTAGTAGCAAGCAAACGCATTTTATTAACGATAAAAAGTGGTTCTAGCAAAAGTTGCTAGTGGAAAATTTTTGAATGTTTTAGTGTGAAATGTAAAGCGCCAACTGCATTGCGCGTGTGGAATAAAGGTCTGCGCCGTGGGGAAAAAAAAACCGCCGGCGTGCTGGAAAAAAAAATTAATGGCTGCATGTTCCTTCCCCATAACTGTAACTCACTCCTGGGTAAAGCTGGGAGGCATTAACAAGACAAAAAATTTTTCACTCTAAACCCCCCACCACCACACAGTAAACCGTAACAAATTAGGCATTATGTTCACATTTGCCTCCTTTATCTAAAAGGTGGCAAATGTTTTACTTCCTTTTTCTGGAAGTAAAACATTTCAACTCTAAAAGCATTCATCCCCCCCTTTCGATCCTGTTTACCCAATTTGCCAGAAACACATCTACTGTTCACTGTTTCAGTACAATAAAGATGTGAAAATTTTATTTTCTCGAAAATTTAAGAAAATTATGCAATTTTTTTTAAAGACATAATTTGCTAAGAAAAACAGATTTCCCAAATTTCGCCAAAATCCACTGATAACTTTTAAAGTTACACCTAATTTTTTTTTGAGAATATTCAAAGCTTGTACCATTTACTGGTCATCCATGCAACACTTTTCAGAAAACTTGAAAATTTCATTGCCCTGGAGCGGGAATCGAAACCCGAATTTTTAATAAAAAACAAGAGTCGTTTTACAAATAAAAATTCCATCCAAATCGGTCAATTTCAGCGGAAGTTATTGTGCAAAAGTTCTGACGAACAAATCTTCCTCGCGCGCATGCAGGCAGGCACTGTTCTTGTTAGTGCTGATAGCAATAACCATCTTCAATAGGATAGGTCCACCATGGGTGATGAACATCGTACCAAAACTTCATCGCAATCTTGCTTTAATTTTACGCAAGTCTTTACACAAAAGGGCGGCAGAATGAATTCCGCTCCAATTTCCTGACCTTTGACCATTTTCAATATGGATTCGACGAATTAGTATGTACCCCAACATATTCCTTTCGTTGAATCAAGCCAAGACATTTTTATGCAAGTTATCGTACTTGCAATAAAAATGCCAGGACAAAGCACGGTTGGAAAGCGTAGAAAACTTTCTGACCTGCAAAATAAATCATTGCTGGAGAAGCACTGAGTCGCATGAACATTGGACTTATTTTTTAATTTCATTATAGTAGTATTCTTTTGTTAGGTCAAATTTATTGCCGGAGAACAAATTACAAAACCATGACCCAAATGCATTTTTAATTTCACAAAAGTGGAAGCTTTTTTTTAATATAGTCATGTTAGGTATCGATCTGAGCTTAAAAATTCCACAGATTTAAAATATTTTTGAATTTTTTTTCTACGATAACTATGTTCTGAGATCGCATTTCGAACTGGAAGTAATAATGAGAAAAGAGGTGCTTCCATGCCGGCCTACTTGAGAAGTTGCTACTTGGGGGACGAACAATCCATTAAGTGGGAAAGGGAAACAGAGCGAGAGATAAATAAACAAGCCCAGCTGGGGTAGTTCAGTTTACGCAAGCAAACTCTTTAGCGTTTGAAACAATGAAAAACCTAAAACATGTGGGAAAACTGCAGACAAATGTTCCCACATAAACACATGCAAGTGAAAAGTTGATTTGTACCTTACCTCGGTGCTTTATTTTAAATGGACTAAGTTAAATAAAAAAAGTTTTAATGATGGGTGCAAAATAATCAGACAAAGAAAAAAATCTTGGAAAATCACCAAATCCGTAAAATTAAAATTTTGCCCGTAAAACAAGTAGCGTTTCTGTAAATTTTACAAGTAAACCGTAAAACCTGGTAGGTATGAAATCATGGCCTGAAGAATCTTACCTTTGTGAAGTTACTCCGATTACTAGAGGTCAACATTTATTCCTTTATAGACGAATACACAAATATCCTCGAAGATACACTAGTACAGAAGCATTACAAATCACAAACATTTTGCTCACTTTGCATCTAGTGTCTATTCTTCCTTATTTCGCACTTCGTTCTTTTTCATGCGAGTCAAAATCAGAACTAAAACCACCAGCGTACCTTAGTCGCAGTTCACGTGTCATTCATACAACCAGTCAAGTCGCCAGCGGCTACTAAGTCTAAGTTCCAACAGCATGTGCAGAATGAATCCCTAGGCCAGGGCTGTCGGCACTGCTCTGTCATTCACTCCTGTTGGTTGGGTCATGCAAACATACGTCGCACAATCGAGTACACTTTAAAAATGAAGCAGGAAAAACTGCATTTACATATGATCATAATAATAATAAAAAAACCCGGGACATAAATATTAATGACTTTTCAAGGATCAGCATCATTATTAAGAACTTTTAAGGCCTTGAAAATCGCTGAAAAAAAATCAAGTACTTTTTAAGCACTTTCAAGGGTCGTGCGAACTATGAACACACAAAACATTAGAATAATTCTTAATATCCTCATATGCATAAGTTACGTTAAAATTATAAGTGGTGGGACGTTTCGGTAGTGACTTCTACCTTCATCAGCCATAATATGAAACACGTGGCATAAGCATCAGTTGTTGCCAGATTTCCAAATAGCTTTCCAAATGATAGGTATGTGGATAGGTGCACCTGTATTGCAAGTGTGAGGAGTTAGGTAGATTTCAATGCTTTTGCGGTACCTGAGGGCTTCCAATTGCTGAATGGAGTGATACGTTTAACATTTTGCCAATGGGGAATCACGGACGTATTGCTGATGGTTAAAACTGAAAGGGAGGTGGAAGGGTTGCCTTTCTTAACATCAGTGATATGTTCCCCCAATTGCCAGTTGATGCTGCGGTAAGTACTACCAATATAGTGGGTAACGCTTGAGGAAGTGTTGACTTAACACTTCCATAGGCGTTACCCACTATATAAATGTCATTTTTAAATGCTTTTATGTTACTGTCATTACTCCGGCAACCATGAACATGTGTAACACTGAGCTTTCCATAGCAAATGATCATCAATGACAGCAAATATCCCCTTTGTTGCATTGCGCTTTCTGCTGAAATGCTCATAAGAAAAAAGAAAAACATTGCTTTTCAACTGTTTGTGAACCTCTTTCTTTTTATTGAGTTACGTTTTGCTGTTACTAATGCATTTCTGGTAATTTTCCAAATATACGACCTCTCCTGACAATTGCGAAGTGGATATTTTAAAAATTAAAGTGCCACAGAAACATTTTTGATCGGTATATAATCTGCAGAACTGAAATTTATAACTTTTTAAACAGATAATCCGCAGATTACATGACGAAAAACAAGGTACTATAATGGCTCCTGGCATTTGTTCTCTTACAAGTTTTGATGACTGAAATTAATGCTGACTATCCCAAAGAAAAATATTCGGAGAGTCGAAAATTATTCATAATGCACATTTACATTCATCTTCAGCTGAATACTATACAATTCATTACCACAATAAAGAAATCTTATAGTTTAATGCTGATACACTTACTGAGCTAATTAACAAATACTTTAAAAACAATTTTTGCCTCAGATGTCATCAAGCTGAACTAGTGATTCAGTAAACATGGGATCAGATTTTGAGTTAGAAGACTAAAACAAAATCATATACAGAAATAAAAATACCATGCACAGTGGAAAGAATATGACATGGTTTCTCCCCCTCCTTTTAATTTTTACTTTGGAGCAAGGGGTGAGGTGCTATTATGTGTAGCACTGGTGCTAGCAAAAAAAAATAATTCAGTTCATCTGTTAATGGACAAAATGAATACTAATATTAGTTTAGGTTTATTATCACTTACACACATAATTTACAACTAAGTTGCTCTTTAATTCTATACTAATAAATTTATAAATGCAGTTTATATTAATTACAGTAAAACAACTGCACTATATCCCCACATAGAAAGTTTAGCATGCACAAACACACACTACTGTTCTTTGCAAAGTTTGCCTAACTTCTGGTTTTCCAGTTATTTACTATTTATCTGGGCTAAAAGTTCACTAAAAGACTACAAACTTTTCAAACTACAGTATCATGACAAACTTCTGCTGCCCCTAGAACTATGGTGCAACTAAACTGCAGAGAACCTTCATACCTTTTTGACCATTATTCAGTCAGAATGTGGTTTCTTCTGGAATCAAAAAATGAATTCCTAGTTTTATCCAATTGTGAGTGTTTCAATGATGGATCCAGAGGTTAAGCTACAGTAGCTTTTTTCGCAAAACGCAATGAGTTAATCCAAAATGCAAGAGAAAAATTAGTGCCCATAGCAAAATAGTGCCAGCCGTATAAATTTCAACCCATCAGCAGATTCTGCAACAGCTTTTCTATTTATGTGAAAACTAAAGTTTCCAAAATATTGGCAGTGATTTGCACGCAGCTAATGCTTTTTATTTTAATCTTTAAGGTATGTTCCTACAGCATGTTTGCTTCTTCACCATACACTCTAGAGCACTCCATAAAGGGTGGGGTAAAATTATAGAGGCTACACGGATTACAGACCTCTTCACCCCATTCAAAGTTCAAGTTTAAACCAAAGTCAACTGTGACGTCTACAGCATTCTGCCAAGGCAATCAACATTAGTTTTCCACTGATGTCCAAAGCATTGTTGGTGTGAACAATTCAATTGATGTTACAATTTTCCCAGCGACAAAAGCGGCCAACTTTAGCATTTTGCTACAACTTCTTTCCCCATGTTAGCTGATTTGCTACAACATTTTTTTGAAAAAAAGCCAGCTTAAACTCTGGATGGATATAACTGTAATGACAACATATTTATCATGTTCACAAAAAATCTTGTGAATTACAGTAAAAATGATATAAAGATAAATTCTTAATACAATTATCTTGTGTGAGGACAAAACAATTAATTGTCCAATCAAATATTCTCACAGAGAAGTTGCCCACTGTACATTAGAAGTCACATGCATGCACAAACTTAATTGCAAATACACTTCTCAAAATGAATATAACAGAAAATGAACTGTGTTCTACCCCAGTTCAAGACTCCTGCCACCATTGAATTCACAGAACTGTGAAGGGTTTTGGTTTACAATGTGTAGTCAGAGAAGCAAAATATATGCTACATAGCAAAGCTCTCATTATTGAAGTATGATGCTGTTTTTGCCCAACGTTGTTGATGGCTCTTAAAAATACGAGAACATTAAACAAAACTTCAGAACAAATACTTGACAAAGGCTATAGTTTTGCAACCACCTCCTGTGATTTTAACCTTGGAATAAAGAACAAATTGTGACAATAAAACCTTAACACTTAATTCATAAATAGTTTAAACCGTATGCCAGCTTTGGCAGTTAAAGAATAAATACGTACCCTCCATAAATAATCCAAACCTATTAATTCTAAGTCATTCATCAGGTATGCTCGCCTTTTGGCAAGCAGTTTACCTTCTTTGGAATTGACGGCTTTGAAAAAACGATCAAAACACCTAAAAGAAAAAAAAAAAAAGAAAGAAAAAAAAAAGGAGAAACAAATAAATACCTCAAGGACCTGGTTAAAACAACAAATATTAATAAGAACAAAAATAACACACATGCATTAAAGTGATACAACAATTAAATTACATGCTTAACTGGATATCAGACACAAAAAGGAGTTTCTTGAAAAAGGTTACTGTGACATTAAATCTCAAAATTTCAAGATTCTAATAATAAGCTGTCTCATATCAGACAAACACCTGGATCTTTATTACTTGAAAAACTCGAGAAAGGCAGCTGATCTGATGCATAGCAATTTGTGTTTCACACATGGTTCCCACTCTTTTTCTCTCACAAAAAAATAAGCACTTTTTAAGGACTTTTAAACACCTCCCCCAAATTTTTATAAGGACCCTACCAACTGCATACGTAACAATACTATATGCACAAACACAGTTTTACCCACGACTTGACTATTCAAATTGAAGTATGCTATATGCAAGAATTCAGCTGTCTACCTGTGCGATAAAACACCATACTATAAGTTGCAAATTAAAATCACTTTATTTACAATTTAAAAGTAGGTTAAAAAACAGACTAGCGCTTTCGGGGATCACGTTGTCCCCATCTACGGGTCCAAAGCACCACAGCGACATGATAGAGGCAGTCATTATATACAGATTAAAATCCCCCCCCTCCCGTTCACCATGTCACCAACATTTTAGTGATGCCAACATTTACACAGAAAAAAGCGTACATGTTAATAACAGTTGATATTACAGTAAGTAAAAAAAAAATGCTGATTAAGTTTGCAATATTTTTTCTTATAATTTAAGTTTGCAGATGTAATGAATTATGATTTATGCAATTTAAATGAGTTTTACTGGTCAAATCAGTCTTCCCATCTGAGAGAATAATCACATGTAAATAATTGTGAAACTAGTTAAAGTTGCGAGTTCAATTTCGCAAATAATTGTCTCATGGCTTAAACTGCAAAATCAAACATATGTTCAAGATTTATTTATTTTTCTCATGGTATAACATAATTGTTATTTGAACATAAAAAGGAGGCGGGAGGAGTGAAAAATCAGTACCAAAAGATAGTGATAGCCCTCATTGGGCGGAATCTGCTGGATGTTTAATTTAGCCTATGGTCCTTCACTTTTTTCAGCAAACTACTTATTTCACATGGACCTGTTCTCAGACGTGCATTCAGCTGACATCATCAACATAGCCTACCATCAGGGGGAGTTCTACACACTACTTCGTAATTTCTGGAATTTGTGCAACCAGTTAGGAAAAATAAGCGTGTTTTTAAGTACTTTTTGGAATTCTGGCAACAAATGAAGACTTTTAAGCACCCTAAAAGAATATAAGCACTTTTTAATGATTTTTAAAGATTCATAAAGACTGTGGGAAACCGGTCACATCATAATCAAAATTTCCTCTGACCTGGGATTGAAAAATATCTGAATACCCAGCTAGGCATGTGCAGAAATTATTTCCCTGCCCAGGCAGTAAATGCTGGCTGGATGCTCAGGAAAATTTATCTTTTAAAATAAGAAATCAGAACTCTCATTTTTTAAATTTCAAAATATGAACTTTTTTTACATGTTTTGCATTTTCATTTTAAGGGTCTGTATTTAAAATGCTCAATGTACAAAAGCATGAATCACAAATTTTAAGATGCTGATGCTGGTATGAATTGGTACTTGAGCAATGTAGTGATTCTGCCATGTTCCTTTTGTTGAAGTTTTCGCCCTCTGTCACTAAACACCAGAGGCTAGTTCGATCAAAGATATGCATCCTGTCGCTGACTATAAACAACATTTGAAGCAAAACTATATATGGTCTCAATTTCTGGACCTAGAGCATAACATAATTAAAGAAGTGATATTCTTCTGTTCTTGGGCACTCTGTAACAATAATACAACTTCCGGTGATAGCAGTGAAATGAAACACAACATGCAATGACTGTCCTTTTTTTTTCGTAGTAGAAAATTCTATTCCAAACTTTTTGATTTTTAAATTTAGTTGCCCAGACCAGGCTTCTAGATTGTTTTTAATTTTTTTTAACATGCCCAGGCAAATAATTTACATGCCTTGCATCTCAGGCATGGTATTTTTCAAGCCAGCCCTGAGCAGATTTAGTTTTTTATTTGCTTTTGACTTTCATTTTCTAATCACAGCTTTGTGTACTTGCATTACTCAAGCATGACAGACAGTCAGCTGCATGTTACTGGAAGTCTTTAATATGCTATTCAATAAGCTGTTATGGATTTTCAACATCATATTGATGCTCTAGCTATATTTTAAACTTGCGCTCACCAGCAAAGTACACACAAAAATTTCCAAATTGATAACAAAGAAAATGACGGGAAAACCTTAAATCCAAGGGCTATTGTGAACAGCTGCATTCATCAGCAATCAAGGCAATTTAATAATTAGCATGATTAGAAAACTAATTACAGTAGATGGAGAGTGATTAGTTAGCTCAGAAAATACTAAGAAACAAATAGATTTAAGTTTCTGATATTAGAAGGCAAACTGATTTTATGGCACATTTTTACATAAAGCATTCATTAGCAAATTTCTGTAAAGGTCAAAATAAGCCAATACATAAAGAAAAAAAAAATACAAAAAAAAAAAAAAAAATCAGATTGTTATTTCTACTTTCCATTAGTGCCTAAAAAAGTATGTTACAAGAATTAACAAATGACACACAAAAAGCTTCTCATAGCAGAAAGAAGGTATCAGAGATGAGAGATTTTTAAATGGAACAGTTAAAAGCAGAGATATATATAGAAGGAAACATGATATAACCCTATGCCTTCTAGCAGAAGAATTTTGCATAATGGAAAAGTTAAAATAGGGAAAAAGTATTCTTCATGGCAAAAGCTATGCTAAGGAAAAATAACTTTTCAAAGTCTCCCAGAAGCGGAGATAGCAAGAAAAAAGGTTTTGGCATTTATGGCCCCTAGGAGGGAAGTTGTGCATTATTTAATTAGGATCTTCTTATTGTAGCAAAAACCTTACTCACTCCCCATCTTAATTGTAGCAAATGGCATACAGTTGCAGACAAAAGTACACAAATGCCATCTAGCGGCAGAACTGTGAACTACAAACCTAAAATGTTCCATTCGGTGTTAAAAGAATTTTTCATGTCGGACATTTAGAAGTATAGATATTGAGAAAAATAGATTAAATATTTGCTCCTCCTAATGGCGAAATTGTGCATTATTTTGGGAAGAAAATACACACAAGGAGTTTTAATGGTTAATAGTATCTGATCAAAAAATGATTTTTTTCAATCAGGTTTTTAGTCCTGCAGATATTGCTGTAAACAGAAACATCAACATAAGCTCTGTTATTTAATGACCACTGCGAGCAACGCAATGAACTATGACGCAGTCGACTGACCTTAATTTAGGGCCACTGGTTCCAGAGAAGGGAGAGAGCCAGGGCCGGAAGACAAACACAACAACCATGCCTCACTGGGATTTGAACCAGGACAAACTTGGATGGTCATAAGCCAGTGCTTTGACCACTGCAATACCGGGCAGTTGAGAAAACTCAAAATAATGTTTCCTGAAAATATATGTACTATCCTACAGCAAGACCTTTGAATGAACTTTATGCTATTCCTGAAAATGTGTGAACTAGGATGTGAGCATCATTACCATTATACCTGAAAGTTATATGTTCTCCAAGCTATAAACAAACCAGGCTGAAAAACCTGGATAAAACAAACATATATTAACCACCTGGACATCTGCATTTTGCAAGTCCTTTATTTGCTCTTTAAGAGTTAGCATTTTCTTTGTTATGCACCATAAATAAATTTAGAATAATAAATCAAAATAAAAAGTCTTCACCAAAGACTGCATAAGCCATATTTGTGTTAATAGTTACAGGGATCATAGCATACTTCTGGAAAATTTTAGGTAGGAATTTTAGGAATTTTTAGAAAAATTTTAGGAAAATTTTAGGAGTGTATTTCAATAAAAACTAGATGTATATTTGTATACATCTAGTAAAACAACTTTGTATACATTGTAAAGAGTTTGCTTCACACCCTTCAACCATATATACTGATAGACTGCGCATGACATCAAAATTTCTGGCTCCAACATAAAATCACATGACAACAGTCAAAAAGATGGGTTACACCTGCTGTGCTTATGGTTGCTCTGAGCGATATAGTAAAGAAAGTTCTATGATTTTTCATGGGTAAGAAACGAATTAAATACCTAAGTCAATAAAGTTCAATTACTTAACCAGAAACTTGCAGCTATTGATATAAAAATATAGTAACTTAAGAAAAAAAAATGGAATGCATGTTCCAAATTCTTCGCAAATGTTCATCACATTATAAATCACAAAATGTAAACAACCCGATCATGCATGTATATAGCTCATAAGTAAACTTACCTGAAGAGTTTTCATTATATATGAGGCGCATTCACATAATACACCGAAAACACTGAAGTTCTGCAGTAAATTAGTAATCATAACAGCATTTTTACACGAAATTTGGAGTCTGATGATGACGTGCCCAATGTTTGAGCCATGGCGGCTTTGATGCAGCTATTGCCAATGTGCAGTCCATTAGTATATATGGTCGAAGTTAACACCCAAATTTTTTGCATAACGTCTAATGTCTAAAGTTTAAGTATGATTTACTTCTAATGTTCAGTTCTTATCTTTTCACGTGTTATTATCATATTCAAGTATATTTACCACATTCAAGTTTCACTTTGAACATTAATATGCTGTTGAACCAGAAGCAATTCACGATTTTCACAGTAAAGTTTTCAGGTTTCACATTAAATTATAATATCCTAAAAAGGTAATTGAAAACCAAGAACTATGTACAATTGTTCACTGAATTACTTTTTTCATATTATTGTTTTAACCTTTTCCTGATTAGCCTATCTTTTTCTGCTTCTACCACAACTAATTTACTTTCAGTTTTCTTTATTTCAGCTGAACCTTGTATGATCAAGTTAGAGGCAACTGCTATTTCAACAGTATTTTGTTTTTCTACAGCTTTTCTCATTCTTTCTGTTCCCTCTTGAATTATTGCTAGGGAGGCTTCTTTATCGTTTTTAAGTCTATTTATTTCTGCATCATTTTCTTTTATTTTGTCATCAAACTCAGCTTCTTTTTTCTCTAGCTGCTTTTCCTTATTTTCCCTCTCTTTCTGCTTCCTTTCTTTTACCTTTTTTGATTCTTCTTCCTTCAGCTTATCAACATACTCTTTATAAAATTTATGTGAATCACAAACACTATTTAACAAATTTCTTGTTATGGGAACTTTACTTACACATCCATAGTGTTTAATGGCCCCTTTAACTATTCTTAATGATGTTATAGTTGAGTCTTTTAAGTTAGCCTTGTCCTTCCTTAACAGAGCAGTGTTAACCTAAAATCCCCTTTCTGCATCAGCATTACCATGAGGTAAAACTAAAATTGACTTTATGAGTTTAGCAAGATTTGAGTATTTTTCTTTTCCGCTAGAGTCTTTAATACTAAATATATTACGCCAGTAATGATCAATCCGCACTGGAATATGCCCTTCCTCTGAAAATTTCACTAGTTCATCTAGAGTTGGCTTATCGCAATTTAAATGTTTCCACTCTTCTCTTACTCTATCAATTTGTTCCTCAGAAAGATGCAAAACACTTGAAATTCTGGTTATTTCCGAAAGTCCTTCAGTGACTGAAAGTTGAGTTGACTCTTTCTTTGGTTCTTTTACCTTTAAAACTTCTATGTCTCTTAGCTTTTGATTGCAGAATGGCAAATTTGACTTTAAATATTTTGTGGTTGCAATTAGTGATGATCTTACATCTAAGAGAAATAATTTCTGCCTGGTCTCCTGAACATTCCTGAGGAGATTTTTTGTCTTCATACCAACTTCTAACTCCCCTAGTTTTTTCCATGAATTTTTGTTTTCAAAATCTACATTCTTTAGGTCTTCTCCAAATTTCCCTGCTATAACATCATCTTGGATAAACTGAGCCATAACATTCCTCATTAAAGTATTTAAATCAGAATATAACTGGTGTATTTTTGGTTCTTCACTCTGATAACATAATGAAAACTTTTCAAAACTTTGGTGTGAAAATGAAATTAATGCTAAATAGCAAGGAGTAAGCTCATTTTTCAGGAAACAGTGAATTCTTTTATACCTTGCCGAAATGCGCAGTTGTTTTTCAAATATTTTTTGAGATGGCAAGAAGTTTAAAAAATATTCTGTAATATTTAGCCATTGATCCAAGAGCCTCTGGGCTACAGAACTAACGGTTAACCATCTGTTGCTGACATGAAGCAGAAGAAATTTGGCAGTGACCAATGTTATATCCTCGACAGATTTATAATCCTCTCGTCTTGCAGCACTACTCTTTAAAAAGTAATGCATATCAGTAGCAAATTCGTCAAAATCTATATTTAAGCTTGCCAAAAAAATTTTAAATGCATTACTAACAACATGCAGGTTGCAAAAACCTAGTTCCAAAGATTTATGGCCTGTTTCTTGTTTTACAACTTCATTGAATTTGCATAAAAAGCACTTATTTACATTTGGGCTGTCCATGGATACACAAATAATTCTGTTCAACGAAATATTGAAGGATGATAACACATCAAGAATTTCTTTTAGCAAAATATTTGCTGTTGCATGACCCAGAAAAACGCTTGTTAGGTATCGGCAAGAAACTGAATTTATTTCTGAAGACCAGTACCTGAGATACACATCCAACTGCCGTTTCACTTGTGTATTTGTAGTTTCATCAAATGCTATAGTAACCTTTCCTGGGCTACTAGATGCAATGTCTTTTTTCAAATCCTCTTCAAAATATTTTGACAATCCATGTGATATCACATAAGCAACTTTTTTCTTTAAGTTGCATTTTGGCTGCAATAGCAGAATCAGGAAACATTTCTTTGAAAAGTTCAACTGTTTCAGTGCATGAAACAAAAGACATATTGTCCTTAGCAACTTTCATGGCCCATAATGCTTCGGCTTTAGCCAACTGTAAATCATGACTCAGTACTTCACTAATATTTGTTTTGGGCTGAAGATCCCGTCCTCCAAAGGCTTTCAGGATGGACTTATTTTGAAATTTACTTTGAAATTTCTGCAAATGTTTTTTCCTTTATGATGCGCTTTTACTTGTGAAAAGCCACTATTAGAAATGTTGAAAATTTCTGAACACAATATACACTTAGCAGAAAATATTGTTTCAGTTGCAGAACACCATTCTTTCAACTTCACTCCGTCCAATTCTTTGGCGAGCCACGCATCTTGAAATTTCGTTTTGGATTTAGGCATCTTAAACACTTGTATTACTAACCAGAAAATGAAAGGGAAGTACAAAAACACGTTCCAATATTGCAAAACCAGACAACTTCCCGAAATTTGGCTGCGAGGATGTCAGAAGATACGAAAAAAAAAAAAAGCAGGTCACCACTAGAGAACTGAACCTGCACACAGCACAGAGAACACCATAAAAGACATAAAACCAGAAACTATCATACGCATCTCACGCAAGTTCAGTCAAAGCGAGTCGGAGCCGAGATATATTGCGCATCGAAGGTCGCTGTCGCCGACGCATGATGGAAGGTCAATGATCACGTGCTCTACTGCCTGCCAAGATAATACTCAGCTACCATCCCATCGTCATTACCGGAGGTTACGGAAGGAGACCACATGTTTCCTCTTTGCTTCCACCCACCTGCGGTTTACAATAACAAAACATCAGCAGAAAGAGGAGGTTCCACAAGGCATGTACAAAAATAAAGTACTATCTTCTGCGTGCCACGGAGTTCGTCTGCAAAGCGCAAACTAGGGGTGAAAATGACCCCTCCCCTTTTCCCTTAGATCTCTTGTTACTCTCGAAAACTGTTCGAAGGCAAAAAAATGGAACGCCCGCCCCGAAGCAAGTGCATCTCGATGGCGTCATTTTTCCCTCCCTTCAGCAGCACAGCATATAGGCTGTGTTTCTACAATAACAGGTCTTTTTACCTTACCGTAATGGTAAATTTATTGGCGTTAATAACGGTTGTGTTTTTAATAAAAATAAGCTTACGAAAATTTTAGGATGAATAGCAAATTTTAGGTCTAATTTTAGGAATTTAAGGAGGGTCACAAAATATTAGGAATTTTAGGAGGAATGCGATCCCTGTAGTTATCAGAAAAAATGTATATAATAATATATAAAGATTGGCTTTTGTTTGATCTGCTCCAGGCAAAAGTTCATCATGCAATTCACAATCATTACATCACACAACACAATAAAGTCAATTTAATTATTTTTCAGCAGCAGAAATGCACAGTTCACTACTATCTGGAAGTTTATCAATACCACAAAAGATGGAAACTGCAATGTAATAAATGAAGATAAGTGGAGCCATCATGAAAATCCTGCCAAGCAGTATGCTGAATGAGACATGCAAATGCCCAAATGGAGAACTCGCTATATATGGGTGGGAACAGGGCCATAGCCATGGGGTGTCGAATCTGAAAGTTAATATTCACTGTCCGTTACATATAGATATGATGAGTTTTTTCAGTCACATTTTATTTGCACATGAAATTCATCTATTCCCATTTTTCAAATACTGACATATGCTACACTACTTATCCAAGTATATACATCTCTCTCTCTATATATATATATATCATCATCATCATTGTCAACCATTATCAATCCACTGCTGGACAAAGGTCTCCCCAAGTTTCCTCCACAACGGTCTGTCTTGTGCCAGTCTCCTCCATGTCACCCCTGCATACTTTCGAATTTCATCCACCCATCTCCCATGTGGTCTTCTTCTGGGTCTTTTCCTGTCCCTTGGAATCCAATCTAAAATTTCGGCTGTCCATCGATGATCTGTCCTTCTGGCAGTATGTCCAGCCCATTGCCATTTCAGGGATTCAACTCTGATCATGATGTCTTCCACTCTTGTCATTTTTCGGATCCACGAGTTCCTCTTCTTATCTCTCCTGGTTACACCAAGTATGCACCTCTCCATGCTTCTTTGAGTTGTCTGCAGCCTTTGTATGTCTCTTTTAGTTAAGGTCCACGTCTCTGCACCATACGTAAGCACTGGAAGGTTGCATTGATCAAACACTTTTCTTTTAAGACCTAATGGCATATTGCTCTTGAAAATTATGCTGTTTCTTCCAAAAGCTCTCCAGGCAAGTTTTGTACGCCGATTAATTTCTTCATCAATGTGACCCTCACTTGATATCTGCTGTCCAAGATAAACATACGTGTCTGTTATCTCCAGCTTTTCTCCATCAATCGATAAATCTTTATTTCTTGTAAAAGCATTGAACATCACTTTTGTCTTCTGAAAGTTCATTTTTAATCCCACTTCTTTACTCTTGTCAGCAAGTTCCTGGATCATACTCTGCAGTTCTGATGGGCTAGTTGCAAAAATGACTACGTCATCAGCAAAACGAAGGTGGGTTAGATAATCTCCATTAATCTTTATCCCCTTGTTTTCCCAGCTCAGTGACTGAAAAACACCCTCCAATGTGGCATTAAAGAGCTTCGGAGATATGGTGTCACCTTGTCTCACTCCCTTTCCAATTTTTATGTGTGTTGTATTTTCAAACAGCCGAATCTTTGCACTTGCATTTTCATAGATGTTATTAATAATATTAATGTATGCATCTTCAATACCGCAGGTTTTCAGAGCCATTGTAACTGCTGATGGTTTCACCGAATCAAAGGCTTTTTCATAATCTGTAAAAGCCATGCACAATGGAAGTTCATATTCCCTCGCTCTTTCAATTAGTTCTCTCAGCACATGGATATGATCTATTGTGCTGTAGCCACTCCTGAATCCAGCTTGTTCTCTCGGTTGAGCCATGTCCAGTGTTACCTTCAAGCGGTGTGAAAGAACTTTAGTGAAGATTTTATAAACTACTGATAGGAGGCTGATAGGTCTGTAGTTTCCGAGATCCTCAATGTCACCTTTCTTATGTAGCAGGATCATTGTAGCGGTGTTCCAATCCTCAGGAATCTTTCCTTCATTAAGGCATCGAGTGAAAATTTGGGCGAGTACTGTTTCGATTTCTCCACTTGCTTCTTGTATGATGTCTACAGTAATTCCATCTTCTCCTGGAGCTTTTCCCCGCTTCATGTTCTTGATTGCATGTGCAACTTCTGCTGGAAGGACTGGAGGAACTCTGGTACTGGTATCTTTCATGATGTCTGGTGTGCATGTATCATCCCTTTCATATAATTTGGAGTAGAAATCTTTCACTCTTGTCAAAATTTCGCCTCTATTTCTTGTTACAGAACCATCTTCTTTTCTCAGTGCCATAATCTGTTTTCTTCCCTTACTGAGATGTCCCTTTGCTATCTTTAGGCTTTGGTTGTTTTCAATTGCTTTCCTCACTAGTTCACAGATGAATTTTCTTACGTCTTCAGTGATACTTTTTCGTACTGTCTTGCATAGCTCTATATATATTCCACTTTGGAAGTCACATCTTCTTTAGTTGTCCTCATCTCTCTTCTTTTTTGCATCAACATTTTCGTTTTTCCTGATAATTTATTTACATGCAACTTGTTCTTAGACCCAGCTAATTTTGTTGCTGTTTCCACAAGAGCTTTGGTTACTTTTCTGTTAACTTCAGAGATGTCCACTTCTTCCGATGTTAGGCCTTCTAAAGCAGAGAACCTGTTCTTCAGTTCCAACTTGAAGGTATTATGGTGTTTTTAAGGTTGGTTATGTCAATAGATTTTGTTTCTCTTATGAGCTTGCCACGTTCAAGTTTAGTGTTGAGGTGCATCTTACATCTCACCAATCTATGGTCACTACCTGTGTTGAACTTGTTTAGCACACTGCAGTCTTCTATGACGAATTTTTTGTTACACATAAAATCAATTTCACTTGTCGTCCCATTTGGATGTCTCCATGTCCATTTCCTGTGTGGCTTTTTCTTGAAGAAGGAGTTCAAGATGAAAAACCCTTCTGCCTCTGCAAACTCAACGAGAGTATTTCCACGCTGGTTTCTGTTGCTGTGACCGAATTTACCTACTGAAGTTTCATTCTGTTGCCGTTGCCCTATTTTTGCATTGAAATCTCCCATAATTATTTTCAAGTTGCTGCTTACCTTTATTATTTAGATGACGAATTTCCTCATAAAATTCTTCAATTTCTTCTTCAGGATGACTTGTGGTGGGTGCATAAGTTTGAATAATCTGAGCCTGGTATCTTCTCGAGAGTTGGATAACGAGTCGCGCAGCTCTGTCAGAGGAACTTTCAACTTCTACAACTTTATCCTTCAGTTTCTTGTTTATTATAAATCCAACACCACTAGTTCTGCCAGTATCTGTCCCACGATAGTAGAAGAGATGTCCACTTTTCAGTTCGATGAGATCTTCTCCTTTTCTCCTTACCTCACTCAGCCCCACGATGTCCCACTTGATCCTTTGTAGTTCCTCTTCCAATTCAAGAAGCCTTGAATCAGAAGATAGGGAGCGTCCATTGTACGTTGCCAAGGTCAGCATCAGATGGCAGCCTAGTCCGGTCCTCCGGGGATTCTTAGCACCCTCTGCCTTCATGTCGCACTGGCCGCTGCCTTGGCCAGGTACATTCCAGCTGCCGGAGACTGAGGGCCAAGATTTAAGTTGTGGAGTCATTTTGGAGGGGTTTGGCCATAACTCACCACGCTGGCCAAGCGGGTTGGTGAGTGTGGGATAGAATTTCCTCTAATCCCGATGGTATAGTTATACCGCTATTGGCGGTCGTCAGAGCCCCTTTAGTAGGAACAGGATGCACCACGAGAAGGCGGGGTTGACATTTGTCAAGGAGAGGCTGTGAAGTTACGCATATTTAAGTATGACATTTTGAGGAGGGCTTAAACCCTCAAAACCCCGCCCTAGCTACAGCCCTGGGTGGGAAGAAGAACTTGAACGTAATGCAGGCTTGCCAACTTTCAAAAATTGAAATCCGTAAAAAAAAAAAAAAACATTGAATGTTTAACTTAGGTATTGAATGGATTGTTTAAATGTTTTGAACATTGCAACTAAAAGTAAGTTTATTATGTAGATAGTTTATCTATTTTAATTGATTTCACATGGTATTAATAGATATTTGGCACTACTTCAACCCTACAGCAATTAAAATGCAATCGATACATAATAATCATTTCCTTAGTACACTATCATTAGGCTATGTCCTATACAGATTAAGATTTCATTTGTAACTGCAAAATTATTGCAACATGTTTCAGTAATATTTTACTTTACACAAGACGAAAAAAACCAAAACCTTTTGAACTGGGTGAAAAACCAAAATGCACAGTGAGAAAGTGGGAAAATAATGCAAACTAGACTGCCTTTTGTTGACTCTGTAGTTGCACAGCACCCATAGCTTAATTTTTCTTTCTGTTGATATCTTTTAATTCCCATTTCTTCATTGTTGTTTTTCTTTCTTTTCATTTTTTTTACAACAATAATTTCATTCATCATGCTGAAAGAACTTTTAGCCTGAGGAACATAAACACACAATACCAAAACTTTTACTATTTTAGATAAATGGAGTGATTTTGAGAATATTATAATATTGGGTTGTCGGAAAAGTCATGACATATTTTAGCCATGTTTTGCAAAAGTCATTTATTGATAAAAAGAAGAAAGATCAGTCAATGATATACTCAGGGTTCATACTCTTTTTTGAAAATGGAAATTAAGGAGTTCTTAAAGACCTTCAGGTTATTTTTAAGGACCTTTAAATATTTTTTAAGGACTTCATAATCGCTGCATGCCAATATACACAATATACAAAATGTGAGTTAACTATTACACCATAAGTCATTTTAATACAATAAATCAATTTTGTTGAAACTAATGAATATTCCATTGCACAAATATATGAATTAAAATTAGTTCTACTAAAATAAACCTAAATACTCCAACAGAAAAACCAACTAACTTAAAAGTTCCTTATATACATTATTTACTGGTAATACTGAATCTATCATTTGTCCTGAAGCATATCTTTGCATCTACAGAACTAACATTCTGCTTCTTCGAATTGTGGTGTGAAGCATAAAATTTATTTACTTTGGAATTTCAATTTTCAACAAATTTTCACCCATTAATTGTGATTATAGGCCCATCTTTGATTTCGGAAACTTTTTAAATTTGCATTTGTTTTTCCTTCAAAGTTTATAAGAATTTATATTTTTTTATTAATTTACAAATTCATTTTAACAAAAACAGTATTACAAATACAACTTAGAATTTCATATGGCTGTGATTGTCAGTCTTTAAAATTTTTGGTATCTTTACCTTTCCATTCAATAACTGAATTCCTTCCATTAGAATTACTTTTATAAATATGTACGGACACAGGCTAAGAAACTAAATGCATTAATTCTGTGGGTAGCATCACTACAAGTGCTGCAGCTGGAAAAATAACACTTTTATAAAAATGCAGCACAGCTTGTTAGACCTGTTTTAGGTTAATGAAGCAAGTAAACACACTATCTAAATCAGATCGAAACACACAAGTTCATCGTAACTTAAATCATATCATCGGAATTGAAAGCCTTAAGTTCAATAAAAATGTTGGCATAAATTTCAAAACTACATTGGCAGAATTCAAAGAATCAAAACACTGAACAGTTAAGCATCACTTTCTTTTAAGTATTTATTTATTTATTTATTTACTACACAGCTTTCGAATTCCCAAATCTAGAGAAAAATTTGGTTTTCGTAGATTTGGATGAATAACGCATTTTTGCTTGTGTAACTGTTGCTTTTTTTTTTTTTTTTTTTTTTTTTTTTAAGTTCTACAGCTGTAGCACTTGTAGTAACTTCTTCCATACACTTAATTGCAGGTTGATTTTCAACATTTGGCAATAGCAGGGGTGTTAGTGCCCCTATCATGTTTTGGAGCAATTCTTGGAGCAGGGAAATATGCAATTTGGAGCAGAAAAGTTGGGTTTTGGAGCGAGAAAATTTGCATTTTGGAGCAGAACTCAGGTTTTGGAAGCAGCTAATGATAGTATTTTTATTTGTTAAAAACACATGTTGTGCTTTAAGTTATGTTTATATACTGAATTACCATTATTTTATGAACTATGAAAAAATGTTATAATTCAGGTTTGTTGACATTTTACTGCTTCTCTTACGACTGTTAATTAGCATTTCTGTCGTTCCTACAGTGAGATAAATAGGAAAACAATTATATTACCCACGATTTATTGAAAACTACATGACCTGCAATATTTTAAGCGTAACACATTAACATCAGGGATTTTCTTCTGAATGCATTTGTTTTGCTGTAACACAAATAGGATGCTGCCGCATCCAAGAACTGTTGCTATTGATACTGAATGCTTGCGAATATACACTTAGGAAGAATAAATAATATGTAATTACCGTTTGTTATTTGGTTGGTTTTTAGCAGCATATTTTTCGAGATTCATGGCATTCAGATTAAAATACATTATTTCTGAAACCAACCAACTGGCAAGCCACGCGTACGTGGTTTGCGTGTGCATCACAAACTCCTAAGGTTTTCTGAAGGATAGCGTACCTTCGATATAAAAGGAAAACCAATGTAACATTTAATAATCAAATTGGGAACCAAAACTATAAGATAACAGTGAAAACTATATGCATCATCTTTAAGCAGTTGCACCATGATACTCTTCATACAATGTTTTTTTATCAAGTAATTATCAATGTCAAACTTTCGTTATTGCTGTGAACAATTACATCTGGAACCAAAACTATAAGATGATAGTGAGATTTAGTAAAGTTGGTTAGATAAAAGCTGCTTCTATCGCTTAACGCTTGCACAGTTACCGTTTTGGCATGATATCCCCCCCCCCATCAGTAGTAGAATCAGTGTATGACTTTTTTGTTGTTGCTGTCTGAAAGAGCCAATGTTCTTGCATATATGGGATCCTGCATGTATGGACATGGACATTAAGCAGACGATTGCGAGCTAGTAAGTGTTTCAATGAACCTTCCATCTGGAAAAAGAAAAGTGTGAGGGTGAAGATGTTCCCCAAGGTAGATCAAAATGAGAAAAAGAAAACCACCTAAAAATTCTGTCCCTGAATGTACGGGACAAAATTCAGACTAAGTAAGAACCAAAAGATCAGCATTCCTGATAATTGATTACAAGTTATGCAATAAACAATCCTTTCATTTATCCATAGCGCTCGTGAGCGATTTTAATTAACATGCACGAGACTGACGAAGAAAAAAAACAAAGCTGTACTTTTTAATTTGGTGAAAAATCAGACTGCACGGTGAGAAAGTGTGAATATTAGAAAGCATGAACAAAACTGAATCGTTTACTGTAATTTATTTATGAAAATATTTAACTAGATCACACCATTGTATTCACAATTATAAAATTAGTGAATTCCAAACAAAATAGGGTGGTTTTGAAAGAGAGCTTCAAACAGTTTTTTTTTTCTGGTTTTGTTCTTGTACTTGCTAAAACATTAGCTCTGGTTTCCTCTTGCGAGCAAACCCTACTTTCTTCTCAGCAAGTTCCACGGCCATATGTCTTTTGTTGACTCTGCCACTGCACAGCATCCACTGTTTATTTTTTTTTCTGCTCATAGTTTTCCTTTTACCATTTTTTTTGTTACTTTTCTTTCTTTTTTCGTTTTTTTTTTTATTCCCTCAGATGACAATTTTATCCATCACGCTTAAACAACTTTCAGCCTGAGAACCATGAATTCTGATATCAGAGCTTTAACTATTTTAGATAAATGGTGTAATTTTCAGAGAATGAATAACTTTTTTTTTTAACACCATGCATCAAGTCTTACAAATTTCCAAACTTCGTCTCTTCTGTTTTTGGAAATCCCCCCCTTATCAAGCTAAAATGCACACACATTTATGAGGGTGATGACATTTAACAACTACATAGGAGCGGAAACATCGCGTTAGATACAATTACGGAAGAAATCTTCGCTCCGTCTGACTTCAGTTTTCGGAAATTTATCTAACATTTTCAAGCTGAAATACAAATATTTATGGAATAAAATATCTAACAATACTGGGTAGAGGAAACATCGCGAGAAAAAAAAAATTACGATTACCAGAGAAATCTTACCTCCGTCTACTTTCCGTTTTCAAAGGATTCCGTCCACCGACGGAGAAACCCCCCCCCCCCCCCAATCCTCCCAAAATTTCAGTTCAGTTATGCATTGATTTCGTACATGGTCCAAATGATAACAAAAAAAGACGGAATTCCTTGAATCAGCGTGAGAATCTCGTCGCCGAAGATTACGGGAAAATTTTCGGGCGGCCTAACTTCCGTTTTCGGAAATCGTTGCCTACAATTTCAAGCTGAAATTATATTTAACAATACTGAACAGAAGCAACATCGCACGAGAAAAAAAAATATGATTACGGGGGAAAATCTGCACTTCGTTTAACTTCCGTTTCCGAACGTTTAAAAAGACAAAAGAACGTCCCCAGACAGAATACGACTTCCCCTCCCCCAACGAATATCGAAAAATTTCTTCGTTTTTGCATCGATCTTGAAAATGACAAAAAAAAAAAAAAACGGTGGGGACTCCGCGAATACGCGGAAGAATCTCACATACGAATTAATTGCTGAATCGGTTTCGAATGTCGTAAGATAATGCTAAAATATCAATGACTGGTAAATTTTTACTTTTGGGGCAAAATTGGTGCAGATTTCGTCGAAATAGCGATTTTTTTAGCAGAATGGCGCAAGAACAACGTTTCGGCACGGGCTGGTGCAATTGGCACAGGTCTGGCAGCTCTGCAATAGTGTATAGGTGTAAAAGCTAAAACAAACTGCAGTAACAAGACACCTATGAAATTTCCTTCAGAATTTTTACTTCTATTATACAACTTTTTTGCTCTTAAACTTAAAAAACAGTAATGCAATTTAACAATGGCTGCAGGGAAATTATATTATGTACATATTCACTTTTTTGAGGTCAAACAAAGGACGTAGGCCTACAATGAAATCAATTTTTCAGCTCCTTTTTTGCGACTGACATGGTAATTTCTGCCAATTCTTCATTTTTTTCCTTTATTAATTTTCGAAAACTATTTGATTGAAGGAAGCAGTTCATATCTCTCATCAATTCCCCTTTGGCAGCAAGGTCATCTGCACGTTTCTCTAATTCGGCAATATTTTTTTCTACTTTCAGTTTTTTCGTACTGAGCATTTGCAATTCTTCCTCAATCAATTTAAGTTTCCTCCCAGATGTTGCTTGGCACATTTTTTTTTTTTTCTGGCATCTAAATATTGAACATATTTCTGTCTAGCGGAAAAGACAGAAGCTCTAAGCTCTTTACTTAGTACCACATTCTCTAATAAATAACAGAAGATAATGATCTGAACTGCACTGACCCAGCGCAAAGAAAACAAGAAGCCAGCAATAAATCTAATCTAAAGGGATTTGAAGGTAGCTGGTTGGCAAACTGCCAAAAGCAATACAGAACATGGGTAAACTTTTGCGACATGCGATCTAGTGGATCTAGTGCCGTAAAACCATCATCAGTACGCTAATGAAACCAGCTGGACTGCGTAACGTGTGCATTTCTTTGGCTAAAAACAAAATTACGACCTTTTTAACTACCAAATATAATATTACAGTATTTTCAAGGACTTTTTAAGAGCCCTTAAAAACAGAACAGAAATTAAGGAGATCTTAAGGGCCCTTAAAAAAGGCAAATGGAAATTAAGGAGTTCTTAAGGACTTTTAAGGACCGTATGAACCCTGATACTGCCCGTTTTGTTTGATAACCTTTTGCCATCTTTCAGTAAGCTGCAGAATGCCTCGTTCATAGAAGGACCTGTTTTTCGTGGCGAAAAACTTTACAAGGTGCTGATTTACAGCCTCATCTGAATTTAACGTAATACCATGCAAGGACTGCTGAAGAGAGCAAAACAAGTGGAAGTCTGACGGCGCAAGGTCAGGCAAGTATCTTGGGTGTGGCAACACATCCCACCCAAGCTCCAATAATTTTTAGCGGGTGATCAAACTTTTGTGTGGTCTCGCGTTGTCGTGATGGAACACAACAACACCTTTACGATGAACGAGCTCTGGATGTTTCTGGATGATGGATTCGTTCAAACTGTCCAATTGCCGACAGTACACATTTGAATTGATTGTTTGGTTTCGTGGTAGGAGCTCGAAAAACACGACACCTTTAAAATCCCACCACACTGAGGCCAGAACCTTCCGCTGACGAATGTCTGCTTTGGATGTCGTCTGAGGCGAAGCAGCAGGTTGGGACCAAGACCATTTGTGCAGCACATTGTTGTACACAATCCACTTTTCGTTACCAGTTGCTTAAAAAAAGGATCGTTTTCCTCATTTTTAATGAGCATATCGCAGATGTTTATACGCGCCGTCAATTGAGGTTCTTTGAGTTCGTGAGGAACCCACACATCGAGCTTGCTTACGTATCCCAGCTTCTTCAGGTGGTCGTGAACGCTTGAATGGTGGATATGCAATGTGTCTGCAATCTCTCGTGTCGTGTAACGAGGTTTGGCTCGATCAATGCCTTGATTTGGTCGTCATCAATCTCGGTGGGCCTTCCGGACCGAGGAGCATCGTTGAGGTCAAAATCACCAGCACGGAATTTTGCGCACCACCACTGGCACTGGCGTTCTTGTAGAGCATTATCACCGTACACTTTACGCAACTTTTCACAAGCTTGACATGCGTTCTTCCCTTTACGGAAGTAAAAAAGTAAAATATGGCAAAAATGCAGTTTGGTCTTCCATCTTCAACTTGATGTCAAATCTCCGCAAATCAACCAACTCGCTCACTATTCCTTTTAGACTGTAGCTAGAACTGGCACCTGTTGAATGCCATAGCGATAACAGAGCTGCACATGCCTTTAGTACTTCCAAAACTGCCCAACCGTCATCGGGTGCCAGAATGTGTCATGACTTTTCCGACAACCCAAACTTTTGTGTGAACACTACAAATTTTTAAACTTTGTAACTTCCATTTTTGAAAATTTTTCCCTCCCTTATAAAGCCTAAAAAATGCAAATGTTTATGAAGAAAAACAATATTTAACAACACAGATGAGTGGGAGCATTGCAGGAAAAACAATATGATTACAGGAGATTCATCTGACTTCCATTCTCGAAAATTATTCCCTTTTACAAGGAAAAATAACATTTAACAACAAAACAGGTGAGTGGGAACATTGCAGGAAAAACAATTAGTATTATGGGAGAAATGTTTAATCCGTCAAACTTCCATTCTTAAAAATTTCACCCTCATTTTCAAATGGAAATACAGATATTCTTGGAATAAAATAAACAATAATGGGCAGAAGAAATATTGCGCGTGCAAGAGAGGGGGGGGCTATGATTACGGAAGAAATCTTCACTCCATCTACCTCCTGTTTTAGATAGATGGAAATCTGTCCTCCAATGGAAGACTTCCACCGCCCCTTAATTCTGTTCAGTTGAGCATCGACTTTGGGAATGTCACGAATGGTAACGAAAAAGGCCGAATTCCTCGAATCTGTGGGAAAATGTCATAACTGAAAATTACAGGGACATTTTCGTGACATCTAACTTCCGTTTTTGGAATTTGTTGCCTACAGTTTCTAAATGAAATACAAACATTCATGCAATAAAATGATATTTAACAACAATACTGGACAGGGGCTACTTTGCAAGGATCCAAAAAAAAAAAAAAAAAATTCTGATTGTTGGAGAAATCTTCACTCCAATTAGCCTCCATTTTTGGAAGTTTTGAAACATGAGATATCGTCCCCAGACAGAAAATGACTCCCCAAACACTATTACCTTCCGAATTTATCTTCAGTTTCACATTGATCAAAACAAACCAAATAATGGTAGAAGGAAAAAAAAAAAAAAAAAAAAAAAAGCAGAATTATGGGAATCCATGGAAAAATTGTTTATATTTACAGAGGGTGAGTCAAAAGTAATGAGCCATTGGATAGGAAAACTTCAAGCATTTGCATCTGTCAGGTACAAACGAATACAATTCAATATTCGAAATACAAGTAATTATGTTCTATGGTCCGAAGCCATTTTTTCCCAAATTGTGAATTCCCGCTCTTTACCACTCCTTGGGTTTTGAGGTGAAAATCACCTGGACCTTGGCTTCCACCTCAAGACAGTTTCAGAAGGTTCTGCCATGGAAGAAATGTGCCATCGACCGAAACAAGTGGTAGTCACTTGGGGCAAGGTCTGGGCTATAGGCAGAATGTGGTAGAAGTTTGATTCTAACGACATCCCTGATGTTATCCCTCGGTGAACGGGGGTGTGGGGTGGTGCGTTATCGTGTGAAGGAGAACCTGTTTTTTGTTGACCAGGGCCAGGTACTTACGGACCAGAGCTTTGTACATCTTTGTAGTTGTTGAGAGTAGAGCGTAGCAGAGATGCCTCACCCAGCTGGAACAAATTTAAAGTGTATGGGCCCCTCAAAATTCCACCAAACCCACAACATGACTGTGTTCGAAGTGTCCCCGCTTAGCGATGGGTTCTGGAAGTTGCGTCGGGTTAATCCACTGGTTTCGCATGTCGGGATAACGGGAAAAGACTCACTTTGCACAAGACATAACAATTCGCCTGATGCAACGCTCGTTCATGGAGTGGTTCAGCAGCTCTCTGTACAATTCCATCTGCTTTTGAGCTTGTGCTGTGGCCAATTCGTGAAGTACCACTCAGCAGCTTCTATTGACCTTCCTAAGCTTGTGGAGATAGCGAACCACACTGGATTGCGATACCCCAATCTCGTCCGACAATCTGCGAGTGCTTGTGGTTGGTGTTGCCTCTACGGCTTACGCAAGGCTTTCAAATCCAATGTTGGGGGTCTGCCAGAGCGAGGCCCATCTTGAAGGCTGGTGTCCCCCTTTTAAAGCGGACAAACCACCTTTTTGCTGTGGCGTAGCTGACTACACCCACACTTTCCACTGCACAAATTTCGGCGACCACAGCATGCGCAGATAGTCCTTTTTTCCATTAATGACACAACAGTTCTCAAACTGCCGTTTTTTCGTCAATGTTCTGAAAGTAAAAAACAAAAAAAAATAATTCATATTCATGCCCACCGCCAAAGCAAATTCTGATAGTCCATGAAATGCTCTTTCTACCTATAAAAAAGTTCCAGTCCAAACGATTGTTTATTTCCGGAAAAATGCCATCTCAAACTACCTTTCACATAGCCCATTACTTATGATTCACCAACTTGACAGAGTTTTTGACTTTAAGTTTATGTGCTAACATGTTAGAATACCTTTAAAAAATGCAATTTTAAACATCGTGTGAGGCTGATATTTTTCATCCCCCCTCTCCTGGCAGTTATCGCCAATCCTAATTCTACAGTGTTTATACCAAGTCTTTCCTGCTAGCATCCGAGCAGAGAGGATTAAGGATGCAGGAGTAGGTGAAATTGTGAAGCTAAATCAGAACATATGGTGTGGTTGTCCTTGGAAGCACTTATTTCCCCCTTAAAATTGTACTAATTGGGGGTGGGGGTAAATAACCACAAAACAAGTTCAATTTCAATAAATTTTGTGGGTAAACTATAAAACTTAGCAGGCATGATGATTGGATTTAAACCTATTTAAAACTTGCCCTGGGTACAATGAGGCACAGGTCACAATTATCTAAGAATTTGCAAAAACAATTTTACTTGGAAGAACTGTTCACAAACTCCATCAGTAAGAAACAGAAAATGGCACAATAAAAAGGGTGTCAGTCTGCAAAGATCACTAGGGTGATTCTGCTCAGAAGAGATCCATGGATAGTTAATAGTATGACTGTACTATAACACAAACACTTTGACACCACTTTTTAGGTGAAAAGACTACTTCTATGCACACTACTACTACCACAGTGTAGCATGGTCTTTGCACAAGCCCAGTTGGCTGCAATGGCATAGTCTGATGGAATGTGGAGGGAAGGAGATGCTGTGCCCCCGATAAATCCTGGTTTTATTAATATGAACTGATGGAGGTCACAAATTTTTGAAACTTAGCATGTTGCACAACTTACATTCCTACCATTTCTTTGGAACATCCATGGAACAGCTGAACAACTTGTAGTGTATGGAAACCTTGCCAGTGGCATATTTATTACTCAACCTGGTCTGTAGTAAAGAAGCACATAGTATAGAACCACAGGAACATTTCTGCTTGCACTTTATTCATGGGAATTGCTACCACAAGTTGATCATGCACAAAAAAAAAAAACAACCTTGTGATAGAATTTAAAAATACCATTTAACATATCTGAATCTGTTCCAATACGAGAGGCAGACACATATCTTGCTGATTAAAGGTTAGTGTTGTGCACATTTCCATCACCAATTTCAGTCTTATTTCTCATGAAGTCCTATGTATAAGCATATGGTTTCATGACATTACCCATTTAACTTTTCATCATGATGCAATTTCCATGTCACATAGCTTATTACTTAGAATCCTTCAAGGTATCTACAGAAAAAAAAAATCCATTTCCTTCACAGAAAACTATGAATTTCTGTAACCAACACTCCTTAGCACACAATAAAAAAATCATTCTGACAATAGCTAATAACCCTATAAGAAGTAAACACACAAGCCACTTTTAAGTGATCAAATATGGCTGAAGTCCACACCATGCAAAAGCAATTCAAAAAACCTGCACACCAAAGACGGTCGACTAAGTGGCAAAATGGGAGGCAAATGCTGATAAAAACACAGTTGCGTAATACTAAACATAACTCAATTAAAATACTAAAGTTGTTGACTCACAAGATCATTTGACTCAAGTTTTCCAGTTTTTCTTAAAGAAACACCCCCTCTCACACACACACACACTTAGGAACTCAATGTCACAAAGATAAACAAAGTTTATGTTGTTCACAATAAAATAGCAAAAATATGACAGAATGGAACAGAAGATGAGGTTACTTGATAAGATAAAAATATGAAACTCACTTTATACCACTTTCTGTAAGAAGGCATGGATCTAGCTGCAAAACTATATTTTCAAAAAAGTCCCTGTTAATTTCTGGATCTAGATCAGGTTCTTCTCCCATTAACTAAAACAAAAGAATCAAAATTAGCATTTCATGCATACATGATAACTCAGACAGGAGGGCAAGACTGCATATAAGAAATTTTACCACAAAAATACAAAATATTTCACAAAATGTAGCCCCGAATTTAGTTACCTATTCAGAAAGTAGGGTTTTAGTTAACACACACACACACACACACACACACACACACAAATATATGTATAAACTGCAGCCCAATAATCTAAAGGGCAGTCAATGTGACAAATGAAAGTTAAACCAATATTTCAAAAAGCAAGCTCAAGGGGGTTTGTGAAATTTGAAATTTAAATCATTCCATATGCTTAGTAATTTCAAGAAAAAGACATCAACAGTAGAAAAAAATGCAAACACACATTTATCCTAATAAATATTAGTGCTAAAAAAAAATTAGGGGATATTGTGGGATTGATCATGTACTGATACACATGATGGATTGGTACTGAAATCATGACAAAACAAATAAAATACAAGCCACTTGAGCAAACTAATGGTAATACTGTGTGTGGCAATGCCTAACATGTGGTAGAGAAGTTGCACATGAATATGTGGAAGAAAGAGGTGCATAGTGACATGACATACAGTAAGGTGTATGGATAGCAGCAACCACTAAAACATCAAAGAGACATCCAAAGGATGAAATTACCCAGCAGTTTTTGTGAGTTTTTTTCATTTCTCCTCATCTAGCTGCTGAGGAGTCATGGAAGGGGTCAGGCGAACTGCCGTACGTTCTCCAAGTGTTCAATAGGATTGAAGTTTGGAGAGTACAAAGACCAATTCATATGCACTATACCCTCTTCTTGTAGAGTTTTCCACCAGCTGGGATAAACATGGGCACACACTACCATGCATGAAGAAGACCATATCCCTAACTTCTGCAGGAAAGGGCATAACTATAGTTGCAAGATCTCATTTTGATTACTGACCACCATCAGTAATCAAAACTAATGCTGATGCAAATGGAAAATGAACCCCCCCTCCTCCCTCCCATTAATTCTGAAAACATCTCTTAATTTTTGCACCCATCTCAAGAATGATGTCCTAAACGGGGGAGGGGAGGGGACAAAAACAGAATTCCACAAAAGAACCTCATGTATGGTTAATTTACCGAATTCAGTGAATTAGCAAAAATATGGTGGGAGTGTCTTTTCATCAATATTACATTAAACCCTGTAATTAAAAGAAAAAAAACTTCACCTCATCAATTGGAGATAAAATTACCTAAAAGCAAATAATAAAAAAAATTGGGACTGTCAGCTTAAAGAATGCCAACTAATAATAATATGGATATGGAAACAGAGGGAACGTTACAAGAGTAAATACATTTTTTCGTAAAAAAAAAAACTTCACCTGATCAACCTAACTACTGCTGAAATGAAGCTTTCTGGAAGCAATTTTTTTTTTTTTTTTTTTTTTTATTATTGATTAACAGCTTCTGGAATGCCACACAGCCGTAAAATTGAAGGGGACATTAAAAGTGCATAAAAAGTTTTGTACAAAAAAACAAAAAAAACTTCATCAATGTACATGAGATGAAGCTAACTGGAATCCAAAAAAGAAAAGAACAGCCACCAGGGTCCAGAATGAACAGTAATACGGCAGTGGAAATGGAGAAGAGAACATTGAAAAGCCCTTAAGAAATATAGCTTTTGTTAAAAAAAAAAAAAAAATCACATTATTAATGTAACTGAAACGAAGTTATAAGAAAGCCAAAAACGGAAAAATTGTCCTGGGTGCAAAAATATTGCTTCCTAGCTTTCAAGTTTAAAAAGTTGAGTTTGGGGGGGGGGACTAAAATGAAATGATGTAAAACAGCCTCAGTGATCTATCGATTATCGTGATGTCCTAGGAGTGGGAACCAATGTTAAAATTGCACGAAAATTTCCCTTCCTTTGCTTTAAAACTGAAAGTAATCAGTAAATCTAAACCAGATAAAGCGGTTTTAGTGCAATACATAAAAAAATAAAACTATTCTTGAGCTCCTGTTGTGCCAGGTAATGCAGGAGGGTTCAATGTGAGAATTTTACTTCCTAGCCTCAAATTTGAAAGAAAACAATCAAATTGAGATTAAGTTATTTGCAGCCAAAATAATAATAAAACTTTGTCAGCGGGCAGCAAGAGGGCTGTTTTTGTTGAATAATTTCTTGCTGCTCTTATTTTTAAAAACAGCATTACTTTGTGAAGGATCCCCAAAAAATGATACCAGAATCCACTGCAAATCCTTCACAGAAATGACACCACCTAGTGTTTTTGATGTGATTGATGTTGACTTTATTTTGCAGATCTTTTGTACAGTGGAACATTAAATGCTGATGTTATTCTATTATATAACATGGCACACAATCATATTGTTTTTTTTTTAAACTACTGTCTTCATCACATTTTTAAATCACAAGTCTTCATATGCTAACATAGCTGCCATATTGTATGAGCTACTTGCTAAATGTATGAATTTTTGTGAAAACGCTGAAAAATAACCTGTAATTTCTGTGAGTGTGCGAAAAAGAGAAATCGCACATACATAAATGTATGTTTTACCGAGTTTTGCCAAAAGTTGGAATTCCACCTTTTTGTAAGTTATCTTGCATATTCCTGAGTTTAGCACAGAAATATAACACTTATTTGTATTGTGGTGGGAAGGACGGGGAGGTGGAGTCAGATCAGTACTTATTCCAATAGCAGATTGGGAGAATGACCCCCTACAGCCCCAAAAGTTAAAGGAGCAATCAGATTCCGTGCCCAAGGAGTTAAAAATACCACCAATGAGCTTAGAATCTTACCCCCCCCTCCTCTACCAATTCTTCTCAGTCAGCAGAATAAAGAAAATAAAGTGATCCCCATCCCCAGGAGGTAGTTTCAATTAAATGGTTTTTAACAGTTTCAAAGAAAGGCAGTGTATAAACATGCAGCGCCAGTTTCTTTGACTGTCATGTGCAGACGTTAACAGTGTCTGCAGCCATACCTTGATGTGCAAATATGTGTAGTTTTTAGAAATATAAATAACCACAGATGAAATTATTTTTGCATGTGCCTGTACAGGAAAAGTTCTATCTTTTTTGCCCTTGATTCAGTTTCATGCATGAAAAAAATTACTCATCCAATGAGATATTGCTGAGTTATCAGAGAAATTAAGTAGTGCTAACAGTCTGAACAACTCTACACTGAAAAACAGAATCATAATTAGTCTGACCAGTTCTGCACTGAAAAATAGAATCATGGGATTTACAGGGTGTCTACTGATTTCCATAAATATCACTAAGCTGTTCTCTGAGATTCAAAGGTTAGCTCCTAAAAGAAATACAAACTTCCAGATATTTTTACCTACTGTTGTCGTATCAAACTTCTCCATTTACATCGATCTCGACACACAACTCGTGCTTCACTGATATCCATTACACGCCGCACACAAGATCTTTTATACTTCATACTCATAATCCTTTTCTCATGCAGACACTCCTGAATCCAATCCACCCATGTCTTCCTTAGCCTTCCTCTGCCTTTCCTTCCTGCCACTTGGGCTGAAAAGATTTTCTTAGTAAGCATTTCATCACTCATTCTTTCAACATGGCCAAACCACCGAAGCATATTGGTCTCCACCTTGCTAACAACAGTTTGCTTCACATCACACAACTGCAATACATCTTCATTTCTCACACAATCATATCATGTCTTGCCACAAACCCCACGTAAGTAACACATTTCTCCAGCACACAAACGACTCCTATGTTTCTTCTGCAGTACCCAGGTTTCACTGCCATACATCAGAGTAGGAACAATTACAGTTTCATGCACAGCCATGCGGGACTCTCTAGAGAACACAGCATTCCTGTGAAAACCTCCCAGAGCAGCTATGACTTTCAAAGAAGAATTCACTCGCCTACTGATTTCACCATCCAACTTGTTCTCTCTGTCAAACATGCTTCCTAAATACACAAACTCACTCACCTGGTCAATCACAGTGCCATTTATACTTACATTATATTCAGTGCTACCAGTTCCTTTCTCAAACACCATAACTTTGGTTTTTCCCTTATTTGTACTCAGTTTGATTTTCATGCAAACTTTGTGCATCCGAGTCAACTCACTTTTGCTCTCTGCCAACAGGACAGTGTCATCAGCATACAGCAATCTGCACACACGGATATCACCAAGACATAAACCATTATTATCTATTTTGGCCTCACGCATGCATGCGTCCATAAATATATTAAACAGCCATGGTGACATTACACAACCTTGTCTAACTCCTGCACCAATGGAAAACCATTTTGATAAAACACCATTCACTCGTACACAAGCTCTACTACCAGCATACATGGCTTTTACACTATTAAGTAGATTCCCAGTAACACCATATTCATTCAATACCTTCCACAAAAGTGTCCTATTCACTCGGTCGTAAGCTTTCTCTAAATCTATGAAGGCTGTAAAAACTTTATTCCCAACTGCCAGATACTTTTCAATCATCGTGCGTAATGCAAAAATCTGGTTAGTGCAGCCTCTACCAGGCATAAAACCACTCTGAACATCCCACACTTTCAATGATGTAAGACCCCGTAATTTTTCAATAAAAACCTTACCAAACACTTTCCCTGGCACACTCAGTAGGCTAATACCACGATAGTTTTTGCATTCAGTCCGATCACCTTTTCCCTTATACACTACCGGACAATTGCTAAGGACGGATGACAATACCAACGATAGCAACCATAAAATAGAAGGCAGGAAAATGTGGAAATTAGCATAAGTGCAGTATACGGTAAGACGTGTTGTGCGTATGCAAATTTTGGATTGCCAAACTTGTTCGTGAAGTCATAGCGCTGATAAGAGATATAAAGGATTTGATGCGTATTGACCGTTGTTGTTCAAACGCAAAGTTGAAAGGGAAAGAATCAATTGACGAACTTGCAATTTTCAGTATGTCTTCTCAACATCACCTAGATGATTTTACGCGTGGCCGTATTATTGGAAAGATTGAAGAACGGCTAAAAATTACAGATGTTGCCAGGGAGTTCGACGTCAGCCACAGTGTTCTTTCAAGGCTTTGGAAATCATTTCAAACAAATGGAGAGTGTAGCAAACGCCACGGGGAGGTCGTGTCCGCAGTACGACACCTGCAGAAGATCGGTACATAGTGCTATCAACAAAAAGACACCGGCGCAGCACAGCTAGTGAGGTAGCAAATCAGTTTATGGCTGCTACTGGCAAGCGGATCTCCCGAAAAACTGTCGCCAGACATTTGCATGAAGGAGGACTATACGCCCGGCGTCCTGTTGTGTGCATCCCATTGTCCAGACGTCACCGTACCGCCCGTTTGCAATGGTGCCATCAACATCGCAATTGGACTGATAATGACTGGGCCGCTGTCCTCTTCTCAGATGACAGTAGATACAGTCTATCGTCTGATTGTCGACGACAACTGATATGGCGTGATAGTGGTACTGCATATTGTCCAGCAAACATACAGGAAAGGGACCGATATCCGACATGTAGTGCCATGGTATGGGCTGGCATCATGATCAATGGGCGTACGTCCCTCTATGTGCTTCCAACTGGGACTATGACTGGCCAACGATACATTAATGATGTTCTGCTACCTCATGTTCGCATGTTCCGTGGTGCTGTCGGTGATAGATTCATTTTCATGGACGACAACGCAACATGTCATCGAACAGTCGATGTCCAGGAGTGTCTTGAGAGCGAGGATATTCAACCCCTTGTATGGCCAGCACGTTCTCCAGATCTGAATCCCATTGAGAATGTGTGGGATGCTTTGGGGAGGAGTCTTGCTGGTCGCCAATGCCCTCCAATAAACAAGGACACCCTCATCCGTGCACTGACAGAGGAATGGGATAAATTACCCAACAGCTGCTTGATAATGTTGTGCAAAGCATCACACGACGTGTGGAATCTTGCATCGCCCTCCATGGTGGCCATATCCCATATTGATATCTTACGCCGGAACGCCTGCGGACGGTAATTGCATTTTTTCACGTTTGCTTATTCTGCACAAAATGGCCTGTTTGTCCCTTGAACACGTTCCAAAGCCTTCTGGATTTCAGAGCACAATAAATTGTCTTTCTTGTAATGTCCTGGCATTCTGACATTTTATTTCACTTGGCATCCAACCACACTTACTTTGTTATGCGCTATATAGCCGTTTATGATCCGTCGTTAGCAATTGTCCAGCAGTGTACAAGGGAACAATAATAGCATCCCTTCAATCCTGAGGGACCATTCCTAACTCCCAGCACAACTGGCAAATTTCAGTTAACCAGTCATTTATAGAGTCACCACCATATTTCAACATCTCTGCAGTTATACCATCAACTCCTGGAGCCTTACCATTCTGAAGAGATTATACAGCTTTACACACTTCTTCTCTTGAGATCCCTCGTGTGCTTTCATCCCTCATTGTGACATGATCTGCACCTGTCTCAGAATCATCTTTGCTTTCCTGATCTAATAACTCATAGAAGTATTCACACCATCTCTCACTTAACTCATTGGGCTCCCAAATCATTCCCCAATCTCATTCTTCACACAACTTACAACTTTGTTTCCCCTATTTTTCCTGAGTCTCATGTACTTCCAGAAGGACTTTCTATCTTTCCAAAAAGCCAGTTCATGCCTTTCCACTTTCTCCTTCCTATCTTTTGCCTTACTGTGGCAAACCAGCTTAGCAGCTTCACGCTTCTTACAGCGATATTCATCCACAGAGATTCTACCTTGCAACATCCCCAACTAGGCTTCCTTCTTTCTCTTTACTGCCTCTTCAATCTCACTATTCCACCAAGCATCACCTCTATTGTTACCCACTATTGTGGTGCCACAGACCTCTTTAGCAGCAGTGACAACACAGTTCTTAAAACATTCCCACTTCTTTTCTACATCCCTCTCACCAGACTTCAGATCCTTCAGTCGTTCTCTGAGTAAGTCAGAATACCGCTGATGATCTTCAAGGAGCCTATCAACCTTTATTCTTTCTATCCTGGGTCTCTTCCTATTCCTTTTCCTCCAACCAATATTAAGTTTCACTCGTGACACTACCAAGTAATGATCAGAACCAACATCTACACCTCTTATCACACGGGTGCCAACAACTAAGTGTTTCAAACGCTGATCGTAAACAACAAAATCTATCACACTCTTTTGACCAAGAGTACGATTTTCCGAAAAACATCTGTGGATATACTTGTGGTTGAAAAATGTACTACATACACACAAACCATTCTCAATGCAGAGTTCAATTAATCTTTCATCATTATCATTCACACAAGGATCATTAAACTTACCCAGAACATTGTCAGAAATTGCATTCTTAACACCTACTCTAGCATTGAAATCCCCTGATATTTTAACTTTATCTTTAGCACCAAACTGGCTCAAAACAGCTTTTAGCTCATTCCAGAAATCTTCCTTCTTATCAGAAGGTTCCGAGTCACAAGGAACATACACTACAACAATTACAATTCTCTGAAGTTTCACTTTCAAACAAATCCAGAGAATTCTCTCACTTATGCAACTATAGTGAATCAAGTTGTTCATCTTTTCACTTAAAATCACACCTACACCAGCCTGTCCTCTCATATTATTGAATACTCCAGACCACACACTCACCGTGCCATTCACTTCTTCTACCCCAATTTCCTTCTTTTTGGTTTCACTTACACACAGCACATCCAGTCTATACTTATTCATCTCCTCAATCACCTCACTCATCTTGCCATTACCTCTAGTATTCCATACACCAATAACCAAATTCATGACTTTTTCATGACCTCAACAATGTGGCACTTTGACAACCATTTTCTTTGCACTTTGCTTATCTGGAGGAGTTTTTAACTATTATTTTGCACATTACTGTTTTCTGAATGTAGCTGTTTTAGCAGCAGATTTAGGAGAAATAAAGAAAAACACTATCATCAATGCATCAACATTACCAAACCAAAAGAAATTTCTGAGAATGGCTTTTATAAGTCCTTCAAGTAAGCAAGTGAAAAGGAATGTTTCACACTTTTACACACTTCTAGTCAATGACTTTATTGAAATAATCAGTCTAAAGTAAAACCATCTTTGAAATTGTTGTTTTTGTGGGCACAGTATACGAAGAACAGAGACAAGAAGATCCAGCATTAAAAATATGCACCCAATGAAACTCAATATAAAGAATAACTGTGTACCAAAACAAAATACAGAATTCTATTCTATTACAATAAAGAAATAAAATTTCAGTTAATCATGTAAATGATTTCACCATGACAAACTAAAACCATTTTGTTAATGCAATGATTTACAGAAATACTAAAAAAGTTATGGTGTTAAGTGCATCTTAATATTTCAGATCAAACAAGATAGCACTTATGAAAATACTATTTTATGACAGCTTAATATCTTTTAATCCAAACGTAAATTTTTTCTTTTTTATTCTTTCCGGTAGTGAATAATCGTGCTGCTATGAATATGGATAGCTAGTCATAAGTTTCATATAACGAGATCATATACAAATTTATCATACTTGGAAAGACAATTATGACAACTATACACATTCACAGTGACAAGGAGAATCCCAAAATCAAGAAAAATAAAAATAAAAAAAATAAAAAAATAAAATAAGATGTACAACTTTCGTGAAATAAGACTTATTTTGATAGTTTTAAATAAAAAAAAGTGTGGCATAAAAATGTGGTAAAACTATCAATAAATCAATATCTACTTACTGGAGTTTAACTTGTTTTCATTCAGGTGCTAAAAGAAAAAAAAAAAAATCATGACCACCCACTCAATTTCATTACTTTTTCATTACTTTCATGACCACCTGCTCAATTTCATGACTTTTTCATAACTTTCATGACCAGTAGACACCCTGATTTAAGTCTGAACTCTGTGCTGAAAAACAGAATGCATCCAATGGGAAGGCGAGTTGAATCATGTCATATGAAATCGCTTGACCAAGGAGAGAAAATCAAACTCAGCCTGTTGTGATTCATCACTGATATGTGGTGAATCACGAAGTTTGTTTTGTTTCGTGCTTCCGAAGTTCATTTTGTTTCAAAGCACGTGTAGTGACGTTGATAATAGAAATACGTCAGGAAAATTGCAGAGCAATATTTACAAATACTTTTAGATTTATTCACCAATAAATTTCCATTCACTGTGAAGAGTCGTGGAAAGGGGCAAATTATGCCTTGGAGCTGTAGTTGCGATTAGAACATTTCCCGTAGAGGAATTAATGGTGTTCAAGTCCATATTAAATCGAAAAAATGTTGTAATTGTGCAGCATCTGTCGAGAAGAGCTCAAATGCTGGAGAATTTTTTAAATAGGATTAATGACAATGGCAGAGCGAAATTGCTGTTATAAATTCTGAATGCCTTTTTATAGCTTTTATTATTGAACATAATTTACCCATTCAATAGGTAAATACTGTACTAATTTTAATGAATTGTATTAATTTGTACTAATTTTAATGAATTGTATTAATTTGTACTAATTTTAATGAATTGTATTAATTTGTACTAATTTCAACGAATAATCGTTCTAATTTCAACATCCATAACATGGCCGGTATGTGCTAAATTTTTGAAGAATAGCATACACTGTTTTTAAGGGAACAGTTGGAAAAACAGTCTGCACAACCTTTTCAAAAATCTGCAATGGGTGTAATTATATCAAGCTGTTTCTGCTTCTTGGAGTACAATTCATCATGGAACATCAGAGTGTCACTGTTCACAGTACCAGACTTGCCAACCTTAAGAAGAGAAAAATCCTGCAAGCTTATTTCCGTATGTTTGAAATATCAATGGACATAATTTGAAGCACTAATGTTATGTTAAGGTATATAAAAAATGTAAAACAATTTTTGTTAACAATTATTTAAAAAAATTATGTTAAGTTATGCATCGATCTGAAGGATAACTCAAATTAAGATGGAAAAGGAGAAATTCCTCGAAGCCGTCGGACTCTCATGCCTAAAGCAAAATTTTTTTGCCGTCAAATTTCCGATTTCGGAAATTTTTCCTCCATTTTTAAACTGAAATACAAATATTTATGGAATAAAATGATATATAACAACAATACTGGACAAAGGCAGCATCACAAGAAAAAAAATTATTGATTACGGAGAAAACCTTTATTTCGTTTACTTCCGTTTCTGTACCGTCCCGATGCGCATTTTAATGAATTGGTAAAATTATTCGATGCATAGTTTTACGCGCGAGAAAAAAGTTTCTGATGCATATTTTTACGCATCGAGAAAAATTCTCGATCCGTATTTTTACGCGTTGGTAAAATTTCGATGCATACTAAACCTGCAATTACGCGTTTTGGTGAACTCTGGTCGGCACATCACTTGAGCACACTCCCGTGGAGGGAGGGAGGGAGGGAGGGGGAGGGGGAGAGAGAGAGAGAGAGAGTTACCGCACGATGTCACAAAGCCAGCGAGTCAAAGATGACATCATCGCGTGACACAGCGCTCGTAAGGTCTGTTAGAAAATCTAAGTGGATGGTTGCAGGGTCGAAATATTTCGATTGAGCAATCAAAATATTAAAAAAATCTGTTGAAAAAGACCTCTATCCGTAAATCAGTAACATTAAGCAGAAATCCGTAAATTTTACCGGTAATCTGTAAAAGTTGGCAAGTATGCAAGTCTATTTTTGAAGATTTCCCCATTTCGGCAACAACGCACGATGTTTTTGTCCTCTCACGCACACATTTTTTTTGCAATGTTACTATCTGGGAACATTTTCTTAAAAAGCACACTTGCATGGTCAGCACAGCTTGAAGGTAAGTTATGTTACACGAGGAATGAAGTAAACAAGCACTCAGCATGGATAACCGCATCGGAAGAGGAACTATCTCGAGCAAAATTTAATGTTTTATTATTTTCCATGCACTTACAATTGGCCACATGTTTTTGCATACGAATGTGATTAACGATATCTCCTTTGCCCTTGTGGACAACGGAAAAATCACACCTACAAATAAAGCAAAATGCAAATCGTTGGCGGTTTTTTGATTCGATTATACACGGATAATCTGTCGTATACTTCTTAAAAACAGACTGATATTTTCTACCAGCCATCGCTTGATTAAACGCGTGCACAAAAAATTCTCAGAAATTCCTGTTAAAACAGACGAAGTACATGAAACAAACCAAAACACTACCGCGCGCTTACGATAGAAATCTGCGTCAGTACGTACGGTGCGCGCCAAGGCCATGCACGCTCCTACTCCGTGTGTGTAGCGCCAGAGATCATTACCAGACAGAAGAGTAAACATCGCTGCCAACAACAGAGCAAAACTGCTGACTCAGAAGGGAAAGGTCGCTTCTCCGCTAATGAACCGATGCCTCGGAGAACTTCGAACTTTTCCCCTCGTTACTTTTTACGCTACGGTAATCATCGAAGTTATCCGATGCCTTGGAGAACTTCGAGCTTTTCTCATTACTTTTTAATTTACGCTACGGAAATTATGATGGAATCCGGCAATATTATTTTCGAATCCGGAATTCCGGGAAGTGTCATAAAATCCGGCATTACCGGCCTAAACCCAGAGAGTTGGCACGTCCGACAGTACCAACTACAAGTCTTTTCAGCATACTGTGTGTGAAGTTTCAGTTGATATGCAGAAATGCGACGTGCACACCATTGGTCATCAGGCACAGAATCCTCTTCAGTGGATTCAACTATGCACTGTCTGTGTTGATACACCATATCAGGTGGCCACAGTAAATAGGCACTGCTGTTTAGTTTCCAAAGCTTTCTTCCACAAGAATACATGAACTATTTCATTTGAAACTGCATTCAATGAGTTCTTTCACAGAAGCTGCATAAAACATTTCTGAAAATCCAGATATTAGGGTGTGCACAAAATTTCTGTTTTTATGATTCAAATTTCAAGTAAAAAATTTAAGTCATAAGGCAATAACAGATGGCGTGTGTGATGGCCAAAATGCTTCGAGGAGTAGGCTACAAAATGGCACCAAGTAAGCAGGCGCATCATATTCGTAAAAAAGTCACACAAAGGTGTTCACATGTCAACCAATAAGGATCTCATTAGGCATTGCTTGCTTTACGAGTTTGACAAAGGTAACAATGCAGCTGAAGCCTGCCACAACATTTGTGAGGTGTATGGCGAGGATGCTGTAGACAAAAGCACACGTTGCAGTTGGTTCCGGAAATTCTATGGAGACAGACAGAAGCTGAACAGATCAACCACGTTCTGGATGTCCATTAGAGATTTCTGAAGAGCATCTCAACCAAGCCATATCAAATGACCAACATCTAACTATTGAAGAATTATCAGAAAGGTTTTCTGTACACAGAACAGTAGAAAGAAGGATGCATATGCTTGGGTTTATCACAAAGTTCTACAGCAGGTACCACATGACCTATCTGCAAGAAGTCGATTGGACAGAGTGACCATCGGCCTTTGTTTGTGTGTCAGAGAAATGAATCTTCCTAGGCACAATTAGTTATGGGTGATGAAAAACAGGTCCTTTACAGAAAGGTAAAGCATCAAAGGACTGCATGCCGAGTTGGAGAGCCTGCTCCATCAACTTCAACAGGAGGACTGCATCAGAGAGAGTTCTTGTTAAGTGTATGGTGAGATGTCAAGGGGATAATCAACTGGGTGCTGCCTGCACCCAACCAAATGATAAATGCTGACCTGTACTGCCAGCAGTTGGAAATGCTAAAAGAAAAATTGAAATCTAAGCAGCCAGGCACTGGTTAATCACAAATGCGTCATCTTGTAATATGACAATACAAGACACCATACAGCTTTAACCACTCAGAGAAAATTACTGGATACTGGATAGGAAGGGCTACCTCACTCCCGTATTCCCCAGACCTTGCTCCTACGACCACCAACTTTTCTGATCTGTTCAGAACAACTTCACTGGAAAAACCTTCGATGAAATTGAAGATGTCAGAAATTCACTAAAAGTTATTTTGACTCCAAAACAGAGGAATTTTACAAAAGTGGAATTCAATTACTACCAGAAAGATGGCAAGAGGTCATAGATAATGGTGGGAATTATATAAAAAATTAAAGATTTTATTTATTCAAAAAAATTTTCCTTCTCTACTACAAAAACAGGTAAAACTTTTGCATGCACCTAACATTTCTCACAGAAGTTAGCGAAGAACACATACTGTTCCATAATCTTATATAAAATGCACTTTCAAAAATAAATACCGAAGTTTTCTCTCATAATGCTCCATTGTTATCTCAGAAAACACTTCCATTTTCTAAAGCATGAATCTTCTCAGGTAATCATAATCTCAACATAAAAATTCATTTAATGAGCTAAAATAGCTTTTCACTTGGTATGACTATAACAAAATTTTCCACTATAATCATATTAATCTTGGTAAAGGTGTCAATTTTCGAAAATAAAATAGACAAAATATATAGATTACTATGTGTTCATCAATGGAACCATCTTATTCATCCACCTCTAGCATTATGGAAGTCCTATCTGTAATGCATATCTATACACTGTGGTTTTGACTGCACTTTATTGCATAAATCATACATAATCCAGATACATAATAATTAATCATGTGCATCAAGTTTTTAATGATTCTTGATAAACAACATGAAGCCTATTATTTTATTGAAATGTGTTTATATACAAAGAAAAGCATGGGAACTCTTATCAGAGAAAAATTCAAGGACATTCAGGAAAAAATTCAAGGATGAAATTTTTGATGTCCTAAACCGTAATGAGTATATATATATATCAAGAATTATGTGTGTTGTATTATGATACTCATTATCTTCATAAAACATTTATATTCATCGCATCAATTCTTTCTGTATGTTCAAAACTCCCAATTTCTCAAACACAAAATTATCATAACAATAAAACACTTAATATCTAGTTTAGAATTATGTACAGGTATGTATAATACATTAAGTCACTTTTGTATGATTTTTAAATTTATGCTAATACCAAATTTCCATCTAATTATTTATATCATACTTTGTAATATAACTTAATGTTGGTTGGAGGAAAAGGAATAAAAAGAGACCCAGGATAGAAAGAAACAAGGTTGATAGGCTCCTTGAAGATCATCAGTGGTATTCTGACTTACTCAGAGAACGACTGAAGGATCTGAAATCTTGTGAGAGGGATGTAGAAAAGAAGTGAGAATGTTTTAAGAACTGTGTTGTTACTGCTGCTAAAGAGGTCTGTGGCACCACAATAGTGGGTAACAATAGAGGTGATGCTTGGTGGAATAGTGAGATTGGTGAGGCAGTAAAGAAGGAAGCCTATTTGGGGATGTTGCAAGGTAGAGTCTCTGTGGATGAATATTGCGGTAAGAAGCGTGAAGCTGCTAAGCTGGTTCGCCACAGTAAGGCAAAAGATGAAAAGAGAAAGTAGAAAGGCATTAACTGGCTTTTTGGAAAGATAGAAAGTCCTTCTGGAAGTACATGAGCATACCTGCCAACTTACAAATGTTGAAATTAGTACAATTCTTCATTAAAATTAGTACAAATTAGTATAATTCTTAACGTTAAAATTAGTACAGTATTTACCTACTGAATAGGAAATTATGTTTAAAAAAACTAAAAGCTGTAAAAGGGCATTCTGAATTTTCTGCTATAATATTTTAAGTACCTACAGCAAAAATTTATCTCTATGCACAGTAGCTTATCTAGAAGCTTTTTAATAAATGGTGCTGAAATGGTATTTGAAATAAATGCCATTGATATTAGCACATTCATAAAATCAAAATATTTCCTGTTTTCTAGGCAAATGAAATAATCACAAACATACAGTAGTTGAAGTAGGAAAGCATAAATGAAAATATTCTTTACCCTTTTTTTTTCTCTTGTTCAAATGGAATTTGCAACACACAGAATATTCCTACTATAATTCATTTGGAACATATGATGAAAACGTCTTATGTGGAGATTCCAAGGTATTTAAGTTTTTTAACTATTTTGATTACTATTCAAACACTTCATATTTCTCTTTACACATTTTATCAGCTTAAGAACATATTTACAAAATAAAAACAAATTCACAATGATTTTTTTAATAATTCATTTAGATGCCTGACTGGGCACCTTTTTTTCCTTTTCACACAGGCCAATAATTTAAATAGCCTCAGAATCTAGGGCATAGTGTTTTGGAACCTAAGGCACAGTTTTATATACAAGTAATTTTTTTTTTGTTATGAGATACAATCAATGAATTCTGGAATATCAAAATTTTCACACAATTTTTAAATGAATTTATATACTTTTCATTGCAGCATCATATTCATTATTGAATTACAGCTACACTTGGCTGCTAGTGCATCAGGAAGTTAGATGCAGCAGACTTTGCCTTTTTAGGAATGTTTTATCATACTTTTGCTCATAGCAGTTTCCTTTTTGCATACTTTTCACAATCAATAAATTCTGCAAGTTGGAGTCTGACAATGAACTGCGAAACTGTGTCCTTGTTTTTTTAACTTGACTAAAAATTCGTTCACATTCTGCATTTCCATGAGGAATGGTTAGGATAGATAGCATAACTGTTGCTAGTCTGTTATATTTCAAACCTTCATCCAGTGCCTTTAATTCACTTAAAAGGGCCCACTTCGTATCAATTCTTTCTTCGTTAACAATATTTGCAGGCAAATCATCTATCTGAAGGGCACAAAATTCAGACTGGAGCTTGTCTATTGCTTCCTCTTGTCTCTCTCCATCCTTAATAGGCAACATTATGGGAAATTTATTAATAAAATATTTAACATCTGTGAACACCTGGTTTTCAAAAGAAGAAATGTTAGCAACCTGTGCATGTTTCAGAAACTCATCATTGAAGGGGAATTTGTGCAGAATGTAGTCACAGCAAGTGATAAAATATGTTCTTACAGCAGAGTAAAATGTTGATTTTTCTAAAGCCTTTAAACCATTAATTACCTTAGATGCAGCATTACCTATCAACAATTCAGAATCATCCTTTTGATTACATTTGTCACTATATCTGATTTTCAACAATGAACAGTTTTTAATAATCTGTGGTTTAATGAATTTAACAAGTAGATCTTTGAACATGCCCATTAACAGTGATCTTAAGATGTGGATTTTAGGAGTTGTTGACTGCAAAGTTACATTTGTACTTTCAAAAGTGGGTATCACAAAATCCAGAAAAAGACAATATGCCTTATTAATGTCTGATGAAAGGAACATAAATATCCTTTCTGCTCGAGTTAAGATAGTTTCAGACTTCATAGACTTGCCTACACCTCCAGATACTCCAACTGCTTGTGACACTGGAATATCTTTATTAGGGACACACTTAAAGGTTTTTATACCTTGGGCATTTTTCTTTATTTTCTTTGCTGGTGGTACATCAGTATCAGATAATGTAGAGATTTCCCTTTTCTTGATTTCAATGTTTGATGCAGGCATAGATTTTTTATTCATAGGCACACTCAGACTCATGTCTTCTGCACAGGCTTTGGATTTGGACTTTAGAATGGGTATGTGGTGACTATCTAGGGATTTATGTTTATTTTCTTTTGCTCTGGCGTCTTTCATTTGCTCTTTAAAAGCTAACCAGTGGATCCCACTGCTCTAATAATCTTTTTTAGACATTTTCCCAGAGAAAGCCATCTTGTGCATACATGTTTCAATACTTTTTTTACTTCAACACCATACAACATTTGAAACTGCTTCAACCGTGTTTTTCTTTTACTACTTGACTTTAAGTAATAAAAAATGTCAACCAAAATTTCATCAACAGATACTGGAAAGCTAGCAGCCCCCTTTTTAGCAGCCAAATTAATTAAGTGGCAAGGACAGCCAATTACCACCAGATCCTTTTGTGCATTTTTTAGAACTGCAGCAACACCATTTTTTGAGCCAACCATTACAGGTGCATTATCTGCACTTAGTGCAATGCAATTTTTAACTGGTATATTTCCAGATTCCAAAGTGTCTAAAAGAAGTTTGCCAATGTTCTTTCCTGTTGAATCACCTGCCAAAGCTGGCACAGCAAGCAGAGAGTAGTCAACTTTATATGCATTGGCATTATAAAAACTAACAACGACTGGGTAAAGTTGAGAATCACTGTCATTACTTCCATCTATTGCAATTGCAAATGGCGTGTTTCTCAATAAACTCAATAGAGATTCTGAATTTTTAGGAAGACATTTCTGCAATAATAGCAGAAGTTTTTGTTCTTGCACTGCCATACCTTTTGGCAACTTCACATTTCGGGAACATTGCTCGGAACAAAGGACCTGCATGGTCAGAAACTGCAATAGGTAAATTATGTTCGATGATAAAAGCAGTAAAAAGGCATTCAGCATTTATAACATCGAATTCACTATTATCATTAGCCCTATTGATAAATGCTTCAATATTAGAGTTCTTTTTGATACATGCTGCAAAATCACGATGTTTTTTCGATTTAATATGCACTTTAACATCACTAATGCCTCCATGGGAAATGTTCAAATCGCAACTACAGACCGAACAAAAAGCAAAATTCTCACCTTTCTGCGACTTCACAATGAATGGAAATTTATTCGTGTAAGAATCTAAAAAATTTGTGAATACTGCTTGTTTGACATTTTACCCGACAATATTCCAGTATCAACGTCAAGTCACTGCACGTGCTTCGTCCAAAAACAATGAAACGAACTTTGCGACGCCAATCGCCACATACTGGTGATGAATCACTACGGTCGCGGTTTTCTCCACTTGGTCATGTGATTTCATGACGCAAATCAACTCGCTTTTGCATGGGGTGCGTTCGGTTTCTCAGCGTAACATTGTTCAGACTCTTAGCAGTACTTATATGCAGCGATATGATCCCATTGGATGAGTAACATTTTTCATGCATAAAACTTTCACACACTCACAGAAATTACAAGTTATTTTTTACTTTTTAACATTTTCAAGAAAATTCGTACATTTATCAAGTATTCCGTACAATCGTACAATACGGTCAAAATTCGTACATTGTACGGATGATTCGTACAACTTGGCAGCTATGCATGAGACTCAGGAAAAATAGGGGAAACAAAAGTTGTAAGTTGTGTGAAGAATGAGATTGGGGAATGATTTGGGAGCCCAATGAGTTAAGTGACAGATGGGTGAATACTTCTGTGAGTTATTAGATCAGGAGAGCAAAAATGATTCTGAGACAGATGCAGATGATGTCACAATGAGGGATGAAAGCACAGGAGGGATCTCAAGAGAAGAAGTGTGTAAAGCTCTAAAATCTCTTCAGAATGGTAAGGCTCCAGGAGTTGATGGCATAACTGCAGAGATGTTGAAGTATGGTGGTGACTCTATAATTGACTGGTTAACTGAAATTTGCCAGTTGTGCTGGGAGTTAGGAATGGTCCCTCGGGATTGGAAGGATGCTATCATTGTCCCCTTGTATAAGGGAAAAGGTGATCAGACTGAATGCAAGAACTATCGTGGTATTAGCCTACTGAGTGTGCCAGGGAAAGTGTTTGGTAAGGTTGTTATTGAAAAAGTACGGGGTCTTACATCATTGAAAGTGTGGGATGTTCAGAGTGGTTTTATGCCTGGTAAAGGCTGCACTAACCAGATTTTTGCATTACGCATGATGATTGAAAAGTATCTGGCTGTTGGGAAGAAAGTTTTTACTGCCTTCATAGATATAGAGAAAGCTTACGACTGAGTCAATAGGACACTTTTGTGGAAGGTATTGAATGAATATGGTGTTACTGGGAAACTACTTAATAGTGTAAAAGCCATGTATGCTGGTAGTAGAGCTTGTGTACGAGTGAATGGTGTTTTATCAAAATGGTTTTCCATTGGTGCAGGAGTTAGACAAGGTTGTGTAATGTCACCATGGCTGTTGAATATATTTATGGACACATGCATGCGTGAGGCGAAAATAGATAATAGTGGTTTATGTCTTGGTGATATCCGTGTGTGAAGATTGCTGTATGCTGATAACACTGTCCTGTTGGCAGAGAGCAAAAGTGAGTTGCAGAGTATGTTGACTCGGATGCATGAAGTTTGCATGAAATTCAAACTGAGTATAAATAAAGGAAAAACCAAAGTTATGGTGTTTGAGAGAGGAATGGGTAGCACTGAATATAATGTAAGTATAAATGGCACTGTGATTGACCAGGTGAGTGAGTTTGTGTACTTAGGTAGCATGTTGGACAGAGAGAACAAGTTGGATGGTGAAATCAGTAGGCGAGTGAATTCTTCTTTGAAAGTCATAGCTGCTCTGGGAGGTTTTCACAGGAATGCTGTGTTCTCTAGAGAGTCCCGCATGGCTGTGCATGAAACAGTAATTATTCCTAGTCTGATGTATGGCAGTGAAACCTGGGTACTGCAGAAGAAACATAGGAGTCGTTTGTGTGCTGGAGAAATGCGTTACTTACGTGGGGTTTGTGGCAAGACATGATCTGATTGTGCGAGGAATGAAGATGTATTGCAGTTGCGTGTTGTGAAGCAAAATGTTGTTAGCAAGGTGGAGACCAATATGCTTCGGTGGTTTGGCCATGTTGAAAGAATGAGTGATGAAATGCTTACTAAGAAAATATTTTCAGCCCAAGTGGCAGGAAGGAAAGGCAGAGGAAGGCCAAGGAAGACATGGGTGGATCAGATTCAGGAGTGCCTGCATGAGAAAAAGATTATGAGTATGAAGTATAAAAGATCTTGTGTACTTCGTGTAATGGATATCAGTGAAGCACGAGTTGTATGTCAAGATTGCTGCAAATGGCGAAGTTTGATACGACAACAATAAGTAAAAATATCTGGAAGTTTGTATTTCTTTTTGGAGCTAACCTCTGAATCTCAGAGAACAGCTTAGTGAGTGATATGTATGATGTAATATAACATTTACCTTTTTACCATTAATAAAAGAAATATTTAAATTAATGAATTGGTAAAAAATACAAGAGATTTTAATAACATATTAGCTCACTTTCATATTGAAATTTCAACACAGCAAAATTAGAAAACTTTCATGCTATTCAGAAATAAAATCCCTTCTTCACTTTCACATTAAGAAGCCTTTATATTCACAAGTCTCAACATAATTGATGGATTTTGGATGCATGTCATTTTTCAAATACTTCTGTGGGGTAACCAGTTTTGTACACATTGAATTAAATACCAAGAATGAAAACAGATACTTTAAACATTCTGGAAACACAGGCATGGGGTGAGGAGACTGAATGATCTTTTCTTTAGTGGGCAATATTTTTGGACAATATGAAGTAGTCATATTTTATCAATAAATGTGAGAAACGACACACAATCCCAGCATTTAAATTTTTCTTTTACTTTCGGTTTATCTTCAAGTTTTTACGATAGACAGTTTTACAGGGGTGATTGTGAGGTGACACAAGAAACCCTAAAACTCTCAGCTCAGTGCCAATATACATATAATGTATAATACGCACATATAAACTAGCTATACAACAAATAGGCCCTAGTGCTTGTGCAGTTAAACTTCGCATATTTTCTTGAATCCAATTTTCTTTCACTGTGCAAAATCCTTCAGGCATTGCATCTTTAAAATCAAATTTTGCACTTCATATTATATGTTAATTGAGCAGTCGGTGTAGATCAGTTTTACTTGAACTTGAAGCCTACAGTAGATTCCATTCAATTTCTAAAAGTAGTTATACACCGAATCTAAAATAATCAAATTATTTGAACTTTCAAAATAAAAAAAAGAAATAAAAAGAAAAAAGAAAGAAGCCTTCCTTTCAGCAGGCTGTTATCTTGAGAGCTTGTTTGATAACAAAAGAAACGCACAAGGTGTCACAAATCGTTTACATTCATCATTCGCACGGACATTCAGTGTTTTTATAATCAAACACTAATTTTTCCAAAGAAAATAGAACCTGAAGTTTAGTTACCATTTTGTAGCATTTTTAGAAATAAAATGTCCGAAGCATCTCAAATTTTTCTAAAACTTAAAAACCCGGATTTACGGGTTTGGAATGTGACAAAAACCCGGATTACAAACAGGTCTGGTTTTAATTATCAGTAGTTAGGCATGCACTAGAAAACAAATTATGGATTCAAAATCCAATAAATTAAGTTCCCACCACAGAAAAATTAAAAAGATCCTATGGGTTTATCATTAAAATGGCTTTAAACACCTTACATATGACACAGTACGAAAGCAAGACCACTGTGCATTTCTGTTGTTATAAGAAAACTGAACCAAAGAAATTATCAGTATTTGTAATTGGTAGCAAATTATATAAAAAAAAATCTTAGCAAGAATGCATCTCTAAATTTTGCAAAAAGTTCTTTACTGAACAACAAACTTTCTTCAGGTGAAAATATTTAACAAATTAAAATACTGAAATCAATTTTTAAATAATTACAATTTTTTCTACTCAAATGTCTGTACTTTTAACACAACAATAAATTTATCATTGTTAAAGTATAATTAACAAGTATATTAAAAAAATATTAAGCAAATGGGTGAATAATTTATTTACAATTATCCACTAAATCCATTTTTTTCTTGAGTTCAGAATCTATTTCTTTTATCAATGATTGTCTTGAGCTGTCTTTCTAAAGCTATTTGATTTAACAATGCAGTTAAAATTAGGAGTATCTTCCTTTGTTGCCAAGTCATCAGCTGATTTTAATAAATCTAATACTTCATTTTCTACACATGTTTTTCTTTTTTCATACTTTCTATTTCATCCATTATTTGTTTTCTCTTTTGGGCTACAGCCAAATTAGCCTTGTCCCAAGCTTTTTCTTCTAAATTTATTACATATCTTTGCCTAGCACATCTGACATTACTCAGAAGCAATTTTGAAAACTTGACCTTTTCCATGCCACTAATGTTACTTAGATGGTCATATAATTATTCTTTGTGAAACAATAGTTTTCTTTCATATTGTCAATTATTAATTTCTTATTAATGGAGAATCCTCTCTCCACTGATGCCTGTCCATGCGAGAGCAACAGCAGCATTTTAGTTACTTCACACAACAGATCACAGTTTTTACTTGAAGATAAATGTTTATAAAATAACATCTATTCTCAATTCCTCATAATTGTTATCAAAAAGTTTAAAATCTGAAGTTACTGCTGCAACACTACTTATAAAATCCTTTAACTGCAGCATAATAGTGTCAACAACACCAGGTTTCAGATGATTTGCATCCACGAGAATTTCTAGAATAATCTTGAAACTTTTTAAGCAAGATTCCTTTTCAGCACATTAATTTAGGATCTAAACACTTCATGTGCCACAAAAGAGCATACTGCAGCAGGCATTTAGGGAGCAATTTTTTGACAATGTTTTGCAAAATTGATCTGCATTTCATACGAAATTCTGTTATCTGCTTTTCACTTACATTTGATGGCAAAGTCTTCACCTCCTTTTTGGCCTGGAATCCAATATCAATCATCATATAAGTGGAACAATTTTTATTATCCGTTGGATCAATTTTTAGAAGTGCCGTAATGATCTTTATTTGTTCTAATACATCCGTTTTAACAAAGCAACTGATCAGATTCCTTAACATTTTCTCTAAGTCTTTAGCCATGAATGGCAGCATTGGCTTATCTGCCTAATACTTTTTTAAAAAGGGACTCAGTTGCTTTGCAATAGAATTAAAAAAATATAATTTGGCAAGTACCAATGAATCCTTCACCCATTTTTGGACAATATTAAAGGAAACTGTGCAAGGATTATTTACAATTTTCTGGGCTACCAAAATTTTATACTTCAAAATAAAGGGCCAAATTTCTATAGCACGTTCACACACAGGAGAATTTTCAACCCACCTGTGTGAACAGAACTTTAGTGTCATTTTTACAGCATTATCCACATTTAAATAATCCTCACACTGTGCCAGTGAATCTTTAAATAACCTGTATAGGCTTGAGAGAAATTTTTCTATTTCCCAATCACTCACAGTAGTAGCATGTCTCAATGCATTATGCACTATGTGCAATGCACAGGTACTGGTGTTTAAGAGAGATGCATTTGAATTGGCCGATAAATCATCTTGAAATAAAGAAAAAAGCTTTAAATTCACATTCGGCTCATGCATAGAAAACTGAACTGTATTTTTTTCAAGGCAAATCCTTCAAAGATTGCTTAAGTTTGTCTAATAAAATTTCTGTACTTGCGTGGCCTAAAAACACAGAAGTCAGATACTGTGATGCTACTCTGTTCTTGTCCCAAAATCTTATATGGATGTCAATTTGTTTTTGTTGAGAGTATTTATTTAAACTCTCAAACAAAATCTTTGCTTTCATTAATCTGTTGCAACAAAAGTGATTTAAAATGGGGTGCCAAACCAAAGCAGCAAATATATGAACATTTTGTTTGCCCACAAGAAAAGTTGAGAGCCGTTTCACTGTCTGGAAACATCAATCAAAACAACTCGTCAATTCCAGCACATGATCTGTATGAATAATGGCTTTCTATCACTTTTAAAGCCCATAATATTTTGGCTTTTGTAGGATCTTTTCTGGGTAAACAACCTGCTGATGATGAAGATGGCTCTGGTGATGATGGTGCCGGTACTTTTTCAAACAGTCCATCTAAGGTGGAATTTCGACTTTTGTTTTCAGAACGGGTCACAGGATTTTTACTTTTCATGTGGCTTTGCAATGCAGACTCTCCCATGGACGAAATACCGATGTTCTTTAAGCATAACAAACATCTCGCAACATGATTATTGCCGCAATCCTTACTAACCCACTTGGAATACTTGGGATTGTGCAACCAAAGATCACTGAAATTGCACTTAAAACTCATATTTATTAAACACAGAAACAAGAAAATTCCAATATCTAACAATTAGATAACAACTAGAGACATCTCAAAGCAAAACACTAAGCCAACAAAAATTAAAGATTTTTCTTTTTTTTTCAGTTACTGCACACACATCGCAAAGAACTTTCCGGAAAAGCAATGTAAGGAATTCCTACTCAGTAATGCCATGAGCATTGTGTATAATCCTATGTTATTGCCAGATACATATGAGTAATATAATACTTTGTGGCCAGAAAAAAGTGCAACCAAAATACGGAAAATAAACCAACACAAACAAATAATTTCAACTTTTTGTTCTCGTGGAAAAACAGCAGCAAACAGGATCTGGTGGCATGCACAATTTGTCAATCACGTCTGCCATTTCATTCGCAGTTCCGTGGGCCACCTGTTGAACTGCCTCCTTCCCTAACTAACCACAAAAATGCAAAAAAAAAAAAAAAAAAATACATTTTCCGAATTTTTATTTAATACAGCTGAATTTTTGAAAGATGCCATAACTTGGTCTTATAAGATTACCCTGCAAATTTTGCTTGGATCCAATGAAAAGTTTTTAAATTGTGCACTTTTTTTATTAAACCTTTCGAGTGGTTTGAACGTGCTGTGCACATTCAAGGTCACCCCTTTCTAAAACTGCTCGACCGCGGTGGGGTGCTGATAAAATGCACCTATAAACAGCATCGAATGAACCGGCTTTGAAGCAGATAAAGAAGAAACAAGAAGGGGAAATCCCCGCCTTGCCGTAAGGAAAATCATGGAAACGATACGATAGTTTTCCCCGTCGCAGAACAAGTGCTCTGGGGTAGCATACACTGAACTCCTCTCGCAGTAGATTGGGGGGTCAATCTTGAAATAGTTAACTCCCCGTCAGACCGCAGTGCACACTTTCTCCCAGTGACACAGCTGCTTTGAAGTTTACTCTTTTTGACTACTGATGTCAATGGGGGATTGCAGTAAAAAAGTGAAAAATAACAAAAGGAAAAACATCGGAAATTCTGATCGAAATTTTTCGGCTGTGGGATTTTAAAATTCAAGGACTTTTCAGGCTAATTAAAAAAGGCCTTGATTTTTTTTTTTTTTTTTTTTTTTTTTTTTTTGGAATTCAAGGACTTTCCAGATTTTTAAGGACGTGTGGGCACCCCTGTCTTATATCCAGACAATCGTTCAGCAATACTGCTGTGGTTTCTAATCAATTGCATTAATGCTAGCAATCTCTGTTAATGTACAATGAGTGCCTGGCACCGGTAGTTCATGTAAAAACATATTTCAACTGAGTTTGCAGTTTAGAGAGAGAAATGCAGCAGTTTAACAAAACTTTAGATGACATATCTTCATTACAATATTTCACAGATGAAAAGCTCCATCCACTGCAATGCACATAAAGTACCATGCTTCACAAAAGCCACATTTTACTTCAAGGAAGTTTCTACACAGAGTTCAATCACATGATTGAAAATTTCAGGACTCTTAAAGGATATCAAATTTCATAAACATCTGCTAATAAAACAAAAGAATTTACGAACTGAGTAAAAACTTAATCTCGCATGAAACACGAGAGAATGAAGAAAGTCCACAGGAAATATACTGTTTACAATATCGTATTACCATTTGTTTAATAAATGTAAAATTACTGTCACAAAGGAAATTTTGAAAGAAATCATTCTTACTTTTGAGAACCATTTGAAGCAAGCTTCTCTGTCTGTCACATACACAGCATTTTCAGCTAAACACGTCCATATCTGGAACCAATCAAACTTTTGATAAATTCATTTTGAATATTTCACTTAGCAATTTAATTTACAAAAACATTTAAAATGAAATGTTTCATGGTGCATAACTTTCAAAAGTATTGAGGGATTAGGATGATTAAAAAGCAATACACAGTGTGGAATGCTCTCTGTATATGACTGATTAAGTTTTCTACACAGTTTCCAAACATTAATACATTTTTAGAAACAATTTATTATAATTTTTACACAGCTTACATCAACATTTATACATTTCTTATAAGAAACAAATTATTAAAATGTTTTAATCTATTACAGAAAAATTCCTTGATTTGATTTTTTCACTCATTGTCTCATAAATCCTTGCACTTTCATTGTTGCACTGAAGGTGTTCTTTTAGTTCTGGAAGAACAAATAAATAAAATAAAATAGAAAAATGGAAATCTTGTGAAGTCAGATCTGGGTTGAACAAAGAATAGGGAGGATGGTAAAAGCTAAGCATCTATATTATCTGTAATACAGCACATAATTAGAGAGCTCTTGCATCGTTGTAATGCACTACAGAAGGCTTTTACATGATGAACCCTATTGATTCGATCCTTCCATTCTGTTAATGTTTCAATTCAATACTTCAACCTAACTGTTGTGGCTGTTTCCAGAAATTCCATAACTACAATACCACCCAGACTATTATTATCATCTTTTTTGGGGGGGATTACCTTCAAGGTTCATACACAATGACAGGAAATAAATTCCAGGAGCTTATAAAAAAAATTACAGTGCTTTGTTTTATATTTTGCAAACTCGGGTGAAGTGTTTACTACGTATTTACAATACACAGGGGTTGTGCTGCTGATCACATTCTTCGCAATTTGTGAAAAAACAAAACAAAAAAAACCCCAACCCTGTTTAGGTGAAAATATTGGTGATTACCTTTTTGTACTATTTTGACACTTTAGTGGAAGAAAAAAATTGAATTTGGTGAAAACTTTCAACAACCATAAGTAATATCCCTTTAGGAGCCTGCTGCCATGGGGCATCAGATTGCATTTGTCTTGCATTGTTTTACTACCAGCGCATCGACACTCATTTGGTAAACCCAGGCATCCTGGAAAAGGGAGTTCAGGGACAAAACACATCCTCCAGAGCAGACTTCAGACGGAAGAAAACAGAAAACCCTGGAAAAACCGCATGCAGACTAGATGGGCGGCAGGACCGAGGCTTGAACACTGGAAGAAAACGGCTGCCTCCTGCACAGTGCATAGCAACTTAACCACCTAACCAACTGTGCCATGCTGGGAGGAGGGGGGGGCGCTGAGCTAAAGTGAAAGACCACTGAGCACGAATTATGTGCAATCTCAGGACATAATCAGTGAATCCATTAATGAAGGAAGACTAGATGGCAGGAGCTCATACATGTCAATGATCTTAGATGGCAACCTATAGAAGTCTGCCACTACTGCACACAGATTGTCCACCCTAAAAATATCCATGCACAATTGTGAGAGTCAACAGCTTTCGAATATGAATGCTGCCAACAACTCACCAACATTTCCATTGATGAAACTACATCAGAGAGTCATGGGAAATCCTCACAAAATCTTATGGGTCATGCAGTTTTGCAGGTACAGCATATTCTTATGTGTCACATATTTGATGAAGTGGTAAAAATTTCCCCATATATAAATTGCTCTGTATAAAATTTATAAAAGGCAATTGAAACTTAGCACAATAATGGAACTACAGGACCCATTCGACTATGAAGAGCTTCCCCCACAGCACTTACTGTATTGGTCACTTTCTGCCATAAATTCATACAATCACCAATAAGTGCTTCATCTGATAGATATAACTAGTTACATTGGAATCTCTGTTCTACACGTTTTTCACTTAAATAGTAACACTGTACTAGTGGTCCGATTTATTGGCGTAGAAAGTAGACCCAACAGCGCTTCCAAGTTTTTGCACATCAACCAGATGAAAATGACGAAGCTGAAAAATTTGTAAAAATTGATGCATGGTGTTCAAAAGTATTTATATTTTCGAAGCTCCACTATTCATCTTTTATCTAAAATAGTGGAAGCTGGCATGCATTCATGATAGATAAAATTGTCATCCAAGGCCATTAAAAAATAAAAAAAATATTAAAAGAAATGGGAAGGGAAACAAAGATATCAGCAAATGAAAATTTTAGTTTAGTATTGAAACACCACAGGTTTATGAGGCTAACATTATTTTTTATTATATATTATTATTTTAAACACAGATAATACTAGTTTAGTTATTGTGGCATGTGCAGATATTTTTACAGCATATTTATTTATTGATATAATTATGTTTTGTTTTGTGGTAAATGGCGTTCGTGCAAAAGTTTTACTGATGCACAATTTCCATTGGCAAGAATGCTAAAGCACTAAAATCTACATAATTACGAAATTTAAGAGATATAGACAATATCCGCAAGAGACTAAGATGGGTGTAAGCTAATTTTAACTATCAAGTAAAACAGTTTAAGTACCAACCTGCTTTGCCTGAGGAGCACACAACCATAATTGTCCATCCTTTAGTAAAAACCTAAAACAGATTTAAAGATAAAATCATTTACTAGAAATCAAGAAACCATTAACTGCAACTTATAATAAAATGATACATATATTCAAAAACATATCAACAGAAGAAAAAGAGCTTGCTCACCTGAGGAAATTTAATCTCTCTTGAACTTGTTGGACATGACTATATCGACTGTCAGGAGACACTGAATTAGGATCTAGATCTTGATGATCTGAAAAATGCAGTGTGGTTTGTTACTTACAGCAGCCAATAACAAAAAACAAATCACATCACTAAGGCATGATAGAATGCTAAGAATGAAACAGCAAACAAACAAACAAAAGAAAAACTTAAAACTCAAATTCTAGTAGGTTGAATCCAGAATTGAAGTTTTAAGTATATTTTAACCCTACTTCTGAAGATTTCAATGGATTTTAACCAACTTCGGTAATCTTCTTTGTCAAGCTCATCCCGCTTCATTTTTAGTGTTTTAACAGAATATTTCTTTTGTTCATTCGGCGTTGGACAGTATTATTATTTTGTCAACTTCAGAAGTAACCTGCTGGCTGTAATGATGGTTAGCAGATTGGTTTGGTATAGACAATCCTGTTTTCGATGTCCCGGTCTTTAATATTCCTCACTTATAACTTTATTGTTGCCTTGTTTTCCACACAAGGCAACAATAAAGTTTACATTGTGACAGACTATGAGATGACAGCTAAGCGGGATTATAAACTCAGAAAGCTATCCTTCAGCAATATGCACCTGATGTGCAATGTGAGTTATGACTTTTAATTTTGATTTATTCACTAATCATTGGATTTATGTTGACAATTTTTTACGTTTTTCATCATGAGTGTTGGTGAATTTTGACTAGATACTATAGAGGGTTGACCCGATGTATATATAATATTACGTGAGAAACAGTATGTACCAGTACTATGTACTTATAATCCACTCTTAATATTTGGGCCACGTAATACATATATTTCATAGTTTATAGGAACATATATTCTTTAAAATCCAATTAATCTTTTCCGCCTTCTCCTTCCTATCTTTTGCCTTACTCAGGCAAACCAGCTCAGCGGCTTCACGCTTCTTACAGTGATATTCATCCACAGAAACTCTACCTTGCAACATCCCCAAATAGGCTTCCTTCTTTATCTTTACTGCCTCTTCAATCTCACTATTCCACCCACTTTCTCTTTACTGCCTCTTCAATCTCACTATTTTAACCAATATTATGGTGCTACAGACCTCTTTAGCTGCAGTGACAACACAGTTCTTAAAACATTCCCACTTCTTTCCTACATCCCTCTCACCAGACTTTCACTCCTTCAGTCGTTCTCTGAGTAAGTCAAAATAACGCTGATGATCTTCAAGGAGTCTATCAACCTTTATTATTTCTATCCTGGGTCTCTTCCTATTCCTTTTCCTCCAACCAACATTAAGTTTCACTCGTGACACTACCAAGTAATGATCAGAACCAACATCTGCACTTCTCATCACACGGGTGTCAACAACTAAGTGTTTCAGACGCTGATCGTAGACAAAATCTATCACACTCTTTTGACCAAGACTACGATTTTCCCAAGTATATGTGTGGATATACTTGTGGTTGAAAAACGTATTAGATACACACAAACCATTCTCAATGCAGAGTTCAATTAATCTTTCACCATTATCATTCACACAAGGATCATTAAACTTACTGAGAAGATTGTCAGAAATTGCATTCTGCACACCTACTCTAGCATTGAAATCCCCTGCTATTATAACTTTTTCTTTAGCACCAAACTGGCTCAAAACAGCTTTCAGCTCATTATAGAAATCTTCCTTCTTATTAGAAGGTTCCGAGTCACAAGGAGCATACACTACAACAATTACGATTCTCTGAAGTTTCGCTTTCAAACGAATCCAGAATTCTTTCACTTATGCAACTATTGTGAATCAAGTTGTTCATCTTTTCTCTTAAAATCACACCTACACCAGCTTGTCCTCTCACATTATCCAATACTCCAGACCACACACTCACTGTGCCATTCACTTCTTCTACCCCAATTCCCTTCTTTTTGGTTTCACTTACACACAGCACATCCAGTCTATACTTATTCATCTCCTCAATCACCTCATTCATCTTGCCATTTATACCTCTAAGTTGACAAAATACACCAATTTTACACTCACTAAGCCGAGATCTTTTTCTTATACGCCGTTTAGAAAGTCCAGGTCGATTCCGTGGTGGACCGTCTTTCTCAAGTGTGGTAGGTCCACCATATCCCACACTTGAGTCCGGATATTGATTTCTTTTTGTCTTTTTAATCAGGTAAGTACATCAGTGTGGGGGATTAGCCCACAGCTGAGGGTTCCAGTTGGTCATTCAACCTAAGGATTCTGGAACAAAACCCAGTGAGTTGGGGTCTTTTTGCCAATGTCACACAGAACTAGCTGGCACTTCTCCAAGATTCACAGAGGCCCTAGTTGCTGCTGTGTGTGCCATTGTTACCACGGAGCACCCTGAGGAGGCAAACCCATTGCTCACTACGACCGCCCGTCCCTTTTATTGTCATTATATAATTTTACAGAAAAAAATTAGACAAAATTCTGAAAATCTAATGACGTACAATTCTCTTCAATGTTCCAGAAAAACAATGCTGAATAAAAAACTGTTTGGCTTACTGTTTTCTAGGCATCTTAGCAAAAAATGATGTAATCATACTTTTCTCAAGATTCTTCTGAATGATTTCCACTTTCCTTTTCTCTCTCAGTCTTTTTTTCCGTTTGCATACATTTTACTCCCTTGAGCATGCCTTCAGCTAATTTTGCTCCCTTTAAATCCTTTTTTGTTTTAGTGCTTTCTTCAATTTAGCCAAAGCTTCCAAAAAGAGTTCTCTTGCCTCCTTAGTTTGTAGGGGTCCTTTTTTCTTGTCATTCAGAGCAGCAGTCTCACATTTGATTGACTTTTTTATTTTATTCACCTTTTTCATATTTTCTTCATAATTTGTTCTTTTTTGTTTTTCTTTTAGCTTTTCTTTTAATTCGATTTTCTTTTCCCTCCTACATTCTTCCATAAAGGCAGTGTACTTTGAATGTGCTTGTTGTTTGTACTTAATGAGTTTTGGATTAATGGGTACAAAAAGAAAATTAGGATATTGTTTCAAGGCATCCCTCACAGTCAGTACACTGATTAAAAAATTTTCAGTCATTGCTGATTTATCTTCTCGTGCTTAGAAATCAAAAATCATCTCTTTATGTCAGCATTTCCATTTGACAAAGTAAGAGCTGCCCTTTATGACTTTTGCAACATTTGGAAACTTTATATCTTTTGATAATGAGTCCTTTTTTAAGATGTGTTGTTGCCAGTAATCATCAACAGTTTTGTCAAATGCTGTATCATCTTTTTCCAGTTGCAAAATTTTTCATTAATCTAACAAATAATCCAGTTGAACATGAAATGGCATAATTTCTGCAACTTTCAATATGTCCCTGCAGCTTCTATCATTCATTCCATCTTTTTAGGTCTAAAAATCTAAAATTTTTAGGTGATCCATTTGATAAGCAAGTCTTTTCCATCACGTGCTTACACAAGCAGTAATATAGTGCTTTTGAGCTACCTTCAGAAACAACAACTTATCACTTTCTTTCAGTTCAGAAAGCTTGTCTGTGACCTTTTCATTAATGACAAGTTCTTTAAGAGGAAGCAGATTACCAACTGTAAACAGTTCATCACGATCAACTTTAGAAAAATTAGTGATTTTTCTAATGACAGCAGTCTTCAAAACACGAGCCATGAAGGTCTGAAGAACGTCCTGTATTTCTTCATGCAATTTGTGGATCATGGGTGCTTGGCACTGAAAATGTTGTGTGAACTTCATGAATAGTTCTGCTGATGAAATAATGAAATGAAGTTCAGCTTTTATTGAAGGTTTCTTTAAGACACTCAAAACAGCCTTGTAGGATCTGGATTGAAGAGCAGCAGAATTTTTTCTCAGAGGCATGTGCTTAAGGAAATAGAACTGAATGTCCCACTGCTCCAAAATCCTGTTGGCTGAAGGCCCCAAGACCAGCCACCTTGTTGTTGCAGTTTCAAAAATTTGTGGCATGGAATGTTATATTTAGATTGGATTTTTTCAAACTCTTCTTAATGGGCAGGCCAACTGTCAAAATAATGGTAAATATTGATCAGAGGCTCAGAAGCTTCTTCACTTAAACACTGCGATAATTTTACATATGCATTGTGTGGATGTTGCAGGTACATATGTTTATATGACTTGCCCCTTGTGTCTCCTGGACATAACTATTTAAAAGCCTAAAAACGTTTTTATTAACATTAGGTTCATCTGATCCCAGCATTAGGCCTCTGTTTCGTAATAAACTGGCCTCAGAAAGTGCTTCACATAGTTTTTTACGCAATGTTTCACCATCCACATTACCTAAAAAGAAAGTTCTGAGGTATCTTAGTCGTTATGCCACATTTGCTTTCTGACCAAAATGTGATGGCTATTTACAGCTACTTTTTATTTTTAACAGTAGTTGTTTCCTCATAACTCAACATGTAGTACGATGAACATGCTTCCTCTAACGTAAGTATATACTATGATATTGCAATCTATTGGTGGGAAATGATCTTCACTTAGCAGGTGGTTTTTGATTCTTCAGGTAATGTTCCTAGTAGGTTGGTGGTGGTATTGTCAACTTCAGTACAAATTTTGAAGATGGCAATCCATTTTTTGGTGTAAATATGACATTTATCGTAAACAACAAAATCAATAACACTGTTTTGACCAAGAGTAAGATTTTCCCAAGTGTATGTGTGGATATACTTGTGGTTGAAAAACATATTAGATACACACAAACCATTCTCAATGCAGAGTTCAATTAATCTTTCACCATTATCATTCACACAAGAATCATTAAACTTACTGAGAAGATTGCCAGAAATTGCATTCTGCACACCTACTCTAGCATTGAAATCCCCTGCTATTATAACTTTTTCTTTAGCACCAAACTGGCTCAAAACAGCTTTTAGCTCATTCTAGAAATCTTCCTTCCTATCAGAAGGTTATGAGCCACAAGGAGCACAATACTCTACAACAATTACTATTCTCCGAAGTTTCACTTTCAAATGAATCCAAAGAATTCTCACTTATGCAGCTATAGTGAATCAAGTTGTTCTTCATCTTTTCACTTAAAATTACACCTACACCAGCTTGTCCTCTCACATTATCCAATACTCCAGACCACACACTCACTGTGCCATTCACTTCTTCTATCCCAATTTCCTACTTTTTGGTTTCACTTACACACAGCACATCCAATTTATACTTATTAATCTCTTCAATCACCTCATTCATCTTGCCATTTATAAACCTCTAGTATTCCATACACCAATTTTACACTCACTCAGCCGAGATCTCTTTCTCATATGCCATATAGAAAGTCCAGGTCGATCCCGTGGTGGACCGTCCTTCTCAAGTGTGGTAGGTCCACTATATCCCACAGTTGAGTCAGGTTTTGTATTTCATTTTGTCTTTTTAATCAGGTAAGTACATCAGTGTGGGAAATTAGCCCACAGCGGGTGGTTTCAGTTGGTCATTCAACCTAAGGATTCTGGAACAAAACACAGTGAGTTGGGGTCCTTTTGCCAATGTCACACAGAACTAGCTGGAACCTCTCCAAGATTCACAAAGGCCCTAGTTACTGTTTTGTGTGCCACTGTTACCACAGAGCGAACCAAGGGGGCAAACCCATCTCTCGCTGAGATCGCCCACCAGTGTAAAATGCATCGCTAATTTAACCTTGCTTTCGAATTTCTGCATTCTTATGTAAATTTAGCTTTTCGCGAATTTTTTTTTTGATTTAACAACACATTCTTCCCCAAACAGCTTTCTCAGTTTTTGTGAGCAGTCAGTAAAACAAAGACATCATGTAGCAAGTATACTTTGTTGGGATAACATCTTGCTAGCAATAAGAGCAACCGGGAGATGGCAGCACAAGACCACACACCACAACCCTATGATAAAAGATTCAAAAACTGATCAAAAACAGAGCAACATATGCGTCTTACAGCTGACGAGAGCACTAGTGGTTGAAATTATGGTCCTATTATAGTTTTCTTTTACTGGCTTTTTCATAAGTATCATCTTTGATTCAAAACCGATCTAACATAAGAACAGTTTGTGATATCGTGTGTATTTTGTGATAGTGGTGAGAGGTTCAATTTTTGAGAGTGACTTATTACAAGCACATTTTAATATGGGGTCATTCCATAAAATATATTACATGGTGGTGGTTTTGACACATTTTAGAAAATTTTTATATTTTTACCATGGAATAGCCATTATATGCACATTTCAGAAATGCATTTAAATTTTTTATAGACCACAATATGTAGAAGAAAATAATCAAAATGGCCACCTCCGACAAGCAAAATTGTTCCTGCAGTCGTGTTTGCTTTTTATATCTCCCAAACTATTAAAGATAACAGCTTCAAATAAAATCCAGTAACTTAAGTAATTGTCTAAGCTATAAAGTGAGGTATTAGCATTGCATTTAATATTTTATTCAGTACCAGAAAATTTGACATGTGTTTTCAGCACAAAATTGAATATTTCACTAACTAAGATTTTTTAACTTATAAAGGAATTACATACACAAAATGAAACTCTACACTTAAATAAAGTACATGTAGTTAGACAATTTAAAACTGCTGAACTCAACATTAACACCCTCCTTCTTATTAAAAAAAATGTTTAAAAACTACAATTTGCGAATTTCGGCCATATTTGGCAAGCTGTATCTAAAAAGGGAGTGTATGAAAAAATCTGAAAATTTTATAGAATGTACTTCTAGCAGAGATGTTGGCATTGTGTAAGTATCATATTGTGTTTTTGATCTATATAGCTGCTGTAAAATATTGAAAATCATAAAAAGTGGCAAATTACGAAATATCAATTTTGTGCATCGTAATAACTTATTTTGAGTATTTATACTATTATTTATAGGCAAACAGGAAGTGGAAAATATGATAATTTCTATAAAATTATCTGAAAAAAGTTGGGTTTTCAAAACAAAGCTTGCTGCTTACATTTTATTTATAGTTGATGCAATTGATTAAGATTGTTTTGTTTAAAAAAAAAATTCTTGACAATCTTGAAGTTAATCTTAAGTATTACAATGTTCAGTTCGTACACCACAAGCAACATTTAGGTCACTTTTTTTGCAGTAAATAGGTAAATAGCTGTCATGTTAGCAACAATGACAACTTTGTGTTCAGATCACAACTAATGTTATGAGTCTGTCCTGTTGCTTTACTGAGTTCCAATGGTAAGATTTTCCTTAATAAATTTTCAGCTTTCACCCAAACTTTGTCATCTCTTGATAATTTAAAACTAGTGCTTGGACTACAAAGATGAAAAAAAAACAAAAACAAGTTAGTAAAATCATGCAATGCATTGATTATGATACGCTTTCCAACATACTAGAAATCATTACTCAAGTTATGAGGAAAATGGCTGTGGAATAAATCTCGCTGTGCCCTGGCCTTTGATCCCATTTCCATGATATTCAACAGAACTGGTTCAGTATATCTCCGAAATAACATGATAAAGTTTTGTCGCAATCGAAGCAATTTTACGTAAGTTATGATGCATAAGGGCTATGGAATTGATCCCGCTTCTGTGCCCTAACCTTTGACCCATTTCGCCCATTTTCAATAGGATTCGTCCCTAGGCCCCTACAACAAACTAACATTTCACCCAAATCGAAACATTTTTATGTAAGTTATGACGCATAATGGCAATGGAAGTGATTCCGCTCCTATGTCCTGACCTTTGCCCTCATTTTGCCAATTTTCAATAGGGTTTGTCCCCAGGTGATCCCCCACCACATACTAAAATTTAATCAAAATCGAACCTTTTTTACGTTAGTTATGACACATAAGAGCAGTGGAATGGATCCCACTCCTATGTCCTGACCTTTGACCCCATTTCGTTCACTTTCAAGAGGGTTCCTTTCCAGGTGTTCCCCTACCACACAATAAAATTTCATCGAAATCGAACGATTTTTATGCGAGTTATTGTGTGAACGAACATACGCACACAACGCATGACGTAATGAGGCAGATGGGAATCTCGACCATCTGCTCGCAAGAGTGTGACATCATAAAACTTTAATAGGATCTGCACATTTGTTTGTCTACTGACGTCATGAAAATACAGGTCGTGCCATCTTTTTTCTGGACAATTAATGCAGTCACAAGGATGAAAATTTGAACATCGATTAAAATAACTTCATTTTATAACTTGGAATACCTAATATTTTCTAAAACATAACCATAATTATGCAATCCAACATTTGTTTGTCGACTGACGTCATTAAAGTACAGGTCGTGCCATCCAATTTTTCTAGTTTCAACACCACCAAAGGAAAAAATATTGATTTTTAAATATAATTATGGTTATGTTTTAGAAAATATTAAGTATTCTAAGTTATAATAAGAAGTAATTTTACTCCATGTTGAAATTTGCATCCTTGGGAACACATTAATTGTGAAGGAAATGTGTACAAAAGTTTTTCCATTGGAAGTATAGGAAGCAAAATTACTTGACGTCCACCTTAATAATATGAGATAAGGGCGATGGAATGGATCGCAATCCTATGCCCTGACCTTTGACCCCATTTCGTCCATTTTCAATAGGGTTCGTCCCCAGGTGGTCCCCTACTACATACTGAAATTTCAACGAAATCGAACCATTTTTATGCATGTTATGATGCATAAAGGCAGTAGAATGCATCCTGCTTTTATGTCCTGACCTTTGACCCTAATTCACCCATTTCAAATAAGGTTCGTCTCCAGGCAGTCCCCTACCACATAGTAAAATTTCATTGAAATCGAACCATATTTACGCAAGTTATGACGTATAAGTGCAATGCAATGGATCCCGCTCCTACATCGTGACCTTTCAGCACATTTGTCCCATTTTCAGTAGGGTTCGTCTCCAGGTGGTCCCCTACCACTTACTAAAATTTCATCGAAATTGAACCATTTTTACACCAGTTATCGTGCGGACGGACAAAACTGGAGTATATACGCTTCTTCAACCTACGGTTGGAAAGCGTAAATGAATGAAAAAGTCATTTGTGCTGGCAGATACATTTTCAACTACACATAGCCACCATTTATTGCCATAAACACAACATACAAAGTCATTAATTTTTATATCACATACTAAAAAGTCATTTTTCTGAATATTTACTTCTGTACATATTGCTGATCCAGAAATAATGCACACTTTTACTGTAAATTTATTTTTTGGGATGAAACAGTGATATTCTCTTGTGTGCTTAATTGTAAGAGCTTTATTATATCTATCTTCCAAAAGATTCTGTATTTCTGTAGTAAATGAAAATTTAAATGTGATTCTAGTAATATTTTCATTACAAAATTTATACATATCTTCAGCAATTAAAATTTGATTTTCAAATGGGTTTTGGAGACTTGCTTTCCTGAGTTTAACGGTACCCACAATGCCGTGAAATGGCCCTTATCCATGAGCAGTAGCAAAAAAGTGCCACTCAGCAGGTATTCCAAAATCTTCATGGTAGCATAAATAGAAAAAGTTTTTGCAATTTTTATATTGTCTGGCACACCCATTTTTTCAGTAATATACTTTTGTAATATGGTAGTTTTTTTTTTTTTTTTTTTTTGTGATTCTAAAAAACAAGTTCCTTTTGGGAACAGTAAAATGATGTAGTATTATGACAATTAACACAACAATCAGACATCGCTGAATTGACTGTAATTACTGTTTCACACATGAATTAAATCGTATAAGAAAACTTGAAAATTCCATCGCCGTGGAGTGGGAACCGAACCTGCATCTCCTTATTTTCGTTCGATGTGTTAATTATCATGACGTATTTACCACATATTATGAGAAGAATATTTCTTCAACTCTGAATGTAGTATTATGATCTAAATAATCACTGATTACACAAAAACTGTAAGGATTTTACTTCATTCTTCTCATTTTTGAAATACACAACAAATGGGTGAAGGGTTATCTGGCAATTTACCCAGTGAAATGACTGAATTTCATCTTGCACCACTACAGAATAATTTTCAGAGAAATCACCAATTACAATTGCTTCTGTCTGTAATAATTTGGGTTTTAAATGTCTAAAAAATTCAGACAGACTTTGAAATGAAATGATGCTTCTTCAAAATTTCTATAAGTTTTGTTTTGAAGTCTGAAAATTGCTCACAAACAAACTGTTACTAAGTTGCAGCTATCAGTTGAAATTCACTGTTTATATTTCACTTCACCAATAATAAAGTCATAGTCTTTTTTCTCATCAAGAAATTCTAAAACTGCTGAAGAACCTGGGCACAGATGACAATCATCCAACATGCATGCTTCTTGTTTTAATTACCATCATTTTAAGTAATTCTTTATAGTTTAACTTTTTATCAACAGCACGGACCATCAACTTAACATTTGGATGTATGACACAAACACTTATAGAATGTGTTCCTGAAGCACCTGCGTAATGCACCATTTTGGCCTAACCTCTGCAAATTTAGAAAATCCAGTTTTTATGTTGGAGTGAGTGCTTTTGAACATTTCATATATTTCTTTCAAATTGTATAAAATTAAGCATTTTTGTTTCATTATTTTTATTCCATTTTCATTTCTAATAGATAGACAATCTTTTTTTCCCGGGACATATTCGACTAATATAATTTTTGTAATAATTCTTGATAGTATCCATGATACTTTGTTTTAAAGAAGTCTTTCCACTTGGACTCTCTTGACCTGCAGGAAAAACACCATACTCTTTTACTAGCTTTCTAATAATAGCTATATTAGTAGTTAAATATTCAGAGACATTGAATTCAGTCATAATCTTTTGTTAATAAACTTCGTATATAAATTTTTTTCTTGTGTTGTAGTTGCATCCTTTATTCTGTCTTTAAGATTGTTTATTAAAATAGAATAATTATCTTTCTGATTAAGAATTGAATCATCAGAATCATGTTCTAAGGATAGACCTAATTCTAATTTTCTTTTCATTTCAGTTTTTACTTTATTCATTTTGACATTTACAGCTTTATTTCTTTGTTCTGAACTTGAGCACTTAATTCTTTTTAAAGGAGAAATTCCTAAAGATGTACATACCAATTCTCCCGATTCCAAAATTTCTCCTGGAGGAATATATTCAGCATATTCACTTTCTTCAACACTTTGAAACTTGACAACTTCATTCTAACAGTTAGAACATAATGATTTACCAGGAATTATTTGGAATCTGTGGCCTAACTTTCCATACAAATCTACAGTTATTTCTCTCAAGCAAGCAGACACTCTTTTTATGACTCTGAAATGGATCACTACATGTTTGCCCAAAAATATGATTATATTCTGACAAATACTTTTCATGATACGTACAAATAGTTGTAATATCCTTACTTGTCTTTATATTAAGAATAAATTGTTCCTTTTTATCATACGAGGAAAAAGATTTAATTTCTGTGAAGTTGCTATAAGCATAACTTATTACAGTCTTCACTCAACATTTTTCCCACACTACTATTTCCACACTCCATTTTTTGTTATGAAAAGTAGAAGACACTAGAAATAAAAGCCACAAAATACTTAACACTTAAAATACGATACTTGGCTGTATAACAACTTTACATCATCTCTCGAAGTAAAAATCGACTTTAGGACTCGCTAGTCTCGAGTGTACAGTGTAAAATAGATTGGGAGGCAAATGTTGAATATTCATGTTACGATTGGTTCTTAATGATGTCTAACTGATAGATGAAGGAACACTGGAAAAGGGAGTGATAAGAACCACTTTGTTTACTCTGGAGGTTACAGACACTGAATCATGTGGTACTCAAAGAGTAGCGTGAAATTTTTTTGACACTTGCTTGCCCTGCACCATGTTTGTGAACATTGTTGCTGTGGTTGCTGGATTTAAGAGGACCTAAAAGCAGGATTAACAGGTAATTATTTGTCTTTTTTAACACTTTCCAACCATAAGCAGCCATGTCAACCTTCAAAATCTGAAAATTGGGAGATTTCTACAGCTCATAAAACTACATGCACTATTTTTTTTTTATCGACACTTTTCAGACGTAGGAACAAATTTTCAATAATAGTATTATTGTCCACTAAAAGTTCTGACCCCCCCCCCTTGCAAAAGTCAACACTTTGTCCCGTATCATGAAATTTATTTTCGCATACATCGATTCTGCAAGATAACGAAAACATAAAATGGCCAGCATGATGTTTTTTACAAATAAAACAGCAGCCAACTGTTTTTAATTTCTTTTTTTAGGTTGTGCGCGAAGGTGACAAAAAGCATCATACTAACATTGCCTTTCGTTATAAGACGAGGTCAACAGTAACTACTACCTAATGTCTTTAAGTGAATTTGCCGAAACTAAACTGTTTATCATCAAGCGCGTGGGTAGCTTTGTTGAGGCAAGGGATTGAAACAAAGAACTGCAAGGAGAAAGCAGGGCGATTCCCACCTGTCAATCAATTACTGACCCTACATGGCATTTTAGTGCCAGCGCGGGTGAGCTCTTTTTGAAGGCATCGTATGACAATTGGACTGGGAGAAATTTTTTTTAAGCACATTTTGATTTTTAATATAAGTGAGTGAAATTTTTTTTGCAGTGAATGAGATGTTACATCAAAAACTTTAATTTTTGCCAGACTCCACTGAAAACTTTAAAAGTTATACATTAATATTTTTAAATTTTTTTATTACTACACATCCATTAACTACTTTTTTTAAAAAAGATATAACTCTGCAGTTTTTTTCTTTTAAATCTTTTTCTTGCTCTGGCATTCTTCAGGATAACTTGTGTAAAAATGCTTCGATTTTGATGAAATTTTAGTTTGTTGTTAAGCAACACCTGGGGATCTACCTATTTAAAATCGTTAATCGGACAGCAATTTAATTAGAAATCCAATCCCAATGAAATTTTCATTGAACAGGATAACCCATGTACAATTACTTCAATTTCAATGAAAGTTTAGCGTGTTCCTAAGCTGCACCTGGGGATCAATCTTATTCAAAATTGTTAAAATTGGTGGGATATTTCTTCCAAAATCAGCCCACAATTATTTACTCAAGGAATAGCATTATAATTCTGTGCTCCATTTTCCACGGAAGTAGGGAATAGATGGAAGTAACTGAAATATGCCCATAAGTAATATTACATATGAAAATGCCCTAAATATTAATAGGATACAAATAAGAGTATAAATACCCAAAATGAGTTATTAAGACGTGCAAAATTGATATTCCGTAATTTACAATTTTTTATGATCTTCAATATTTTACATTAGCTATACAGATCAAAAACACAATATGAGACTTACACAATGCCAACACCTCTGCTAGAAGTACATTCTATAAAATTTTCAGATCTTTTCGTACACTCCCTTTTTAGGTACAGCTTGCCAAATATGGCTGAAATTTGCAAAATGTAGCTTTTAAACATTTTTTTAGTAAGAAGGAAGGTGTTAATATTGAGCTCAACATTTTTAAAATGTCCAACTACATGTACTTTATTTAATTGTAGAGTTTCATTTTGTGTATGTAATTCCTTTATAAGTTAAAAAATCTTAGTTAGTGAAATATTCAATTTTGTGCTGAAAACACATGTCAAATTTTCTGGTACTGAATAAAATATTAAATGCAATGCTAATACCTCACTTTATAGCTTAGACAATTACTTAAGTTACTGGATTTTATTTGAAGCTGTTATCTTTAATAGTTTGGGAGATATAAAAAGCAAACACGACTGCAGGAACAATTTTGCTTGTCGGAGGTGGCCATTTTGATTTTTTTCTTCAACATGGCTGCCTATAAAGAAAAATTATAAATGCATTTCTGAAATCTACATACAATGGATATTTCATTGTAAAAATATAGCATTTTTCTAAAATATATCAGCAACCAATTTAATTTAAATCATGTGATATTTTATGGAATGACCCTATGGCATCTTGTTAGAAATGCACACATTGTGCTTATCTTAAGAACTGCAAACCAGCAAGTTGTATTCTGTCTAGTGATGACGTATCTGTTCCGAAGTGACACTGACTAATAAATGTGAACTCTTGTAAGAAGCTTATGGGGCCATTTCCACACGAAATCGTCAGATTTTGAATTAATTTTCCACCAACACATCTCCGATTCTTACGATCTTTTTTTTAATGGGTAGCTACTCCCAACTTATAAAAATCCTGAAAGTTTCAATTTTTTATTTCCGATAGGTTAAAAGCAGGGCAAGATTTCATCTTTTTTGCTCACTAGCAAATTTTGCTAGTGACCAGATAGTTTGCTAGCAAAACATTTGCATGACTAGCAAGTAAAACTGAATCACATCGTAACTTATTTTCTAATAAAGTTACACAGAAATTTAAATGTGTATAAATATTTTGACTTACCTTTTTGAATAATGAATAGAATCTTAGATAAGTTTGGTGACTATCTTTATTATTAATTTCTAACAAATTTTCATACCACATGAATACATTTCACTGACATTCTAATTCAGATTTCTTACCATATGGTTTACGCTCAGGGTGTCCGACTTTGTCATCATACCACTTTATAACTGCTGACCGTGGATTAAAAATCTCTTCTTGTGGCCCTTCTACAGTATTTCAATTGTCATCAGAGCATTTAAAGTTTCAACAGACATTGTTCCTCCAATCCCCTTGTATTCTTTTTAAAAAACTGAATCCCACCTCACAACATGCAGTACTAAGTGGAAGTATCGCACACATTTCTGCTAAACTTCTACACACTTCATATCTGCCAACTACCACACAATGCCGTAGTTTCTACGGAATTAGTTGTCTGACTACGGAACTCACTATCAAAACTACGGATTATACAAATTTTCATTTTGTTTCAAATTTTTCTTTTGCTATTATTTTTATGATATACATGAGATTCTTACAGGGATTCGCAGAATCCCGCTTTATTTTTTTTTTTGTCATCAGTTAGATCATTCTGAAGATCGATATTTGGGAGGGGGGGGGGTCGTCTTCCATTGGAGACGAAATTTCGTGCTTCAAAACTTTCAAACACAGTAGTGAAATGGAGTAAGAAAATTTTGCCATAATCGCAAAGTTTTCTCCCAATGTTGTCTTTGTGTCCGCTTTTCTTGTTAAATATCATTTTATTGCATAAATGTTTGCATTTTAGCTTGAAATTGTGGAGAACAATTTGCAAAAACGGAAGTTGGCTGCTGCAAAATTTTTCTGTAATCTTCAGGCATGAGATTCTTCCGCGAATTCAAGGAATTCCAGCTTTTTCGTTATTATTGGAATTCCGTCTTTACGAAACTAGAAAACGAAAGGTCGACGGAATTCGGTTTTTTCCGAAAAAAAATTTTTTTTTTCAATGTTGCCTCTGTCAAGTATTATTGCTCATTAACGTTTTACTGGATAAATATTTGTATTTCAGCTTGAAAATACAAGGAAAATTTCCAAAACCAGAAGTCAGACGAAGCAAGTTTCTTCCGTAATCGTTTACCCCCTCCACGAACACGTTTCGTAAAAAAGAGTCTATCTATGCCACGCAATAAAGGCGATCGCTTGGCTTAGGGTACGACAGGAGTTGAGGACAAAGTTCGTGGGGCAAAAGAAGGGAGGGTGGCAGAGCAGGTGGTCAAACAGCCGATCCATCCCAGAGCTCTGGGTTGCCACAGCAACCATTGCCGACGTTACGTTCAGTTTCTGTAATAGACCAATGAGGGCACGATGGAGAGGAGTTTCAATGCACTTCTACGACAGTTTGGAAGGGATGAAAGATATGGGGAGGATGGGTATTAAGTGTCAAAAGGAAATTGGCGAAAGAGAATCGCTGATCGTCGCTGTTTTAACAAGTGTAATAGAAACTGTTATGTAAACTTCGTGGATTAATAATGATTTTTGGTTACTTTAAATAAAGAAATTAACCTTACTAGCAATATTTACTACTGCGATTTTTTTTCACTAGCAAATTTGATTTTTCACTAGCTATTTGCTAATCGGTGAAATCGCGCCCTGGTTAGAAGATATAATTTTGTGAATTTTGGTGCATGGCAGACATATTTTGCGTAAAAACGCAAATATCTCCGTTATTTAGAATAAAAAGAAATGCATAAATCATCATTCTTTCTTAATTTTTACCAAGGAATCCATTGGTGCAAAGCACGCATTTATATCTGCTTTAGTTTTTGAGTTATGAGCAATGAGAGAGCCTTTTTTTTAATGCTTAAAAAGGCAATGTAGTACAGCACTTAGAAAGCTGCAGTTATTATTCTTTGCAAAGAAAGGTTTAATCTATCAAATGAAGAAAAAAAAACCCTTGGGCTTTTGCCTGAGCGCCGAGAAAAGAATTTTTAAACATGGTGCATGGCTAGTATATTGCCACGGTGACGGCGCAATCGGCGTCGTGGCCACGGCTGTGTGGAGACTTGGTACCGGAAGAAGAACAGCATTCCTCCCGCACGCAAGAAGCGACCCCCCCCCATAGCGCGGACACTATTGTTGAATTCACGTTTTGAAGGAAAGGAATTCTTTATTTTAAAAAAGCACGATTAGTTCATGAACAATGTTTATATTTCGATGTCTCACAACGCTGAGATCAACTCCCATGTCAGTTTTTGATTATATTTAATCAAATCAGACAAGAGGAAGTTGAGCTTCCATGGAATGCATATATATATTTTTACGAACACGAATTTGGCGATTATTATAAAATTTAACATCTACAGGTTTTACGGTGTTCGCGAGATTTTCCCGCGTTTAGTGTCATCATCTGAATCATTTCTTGAAATCGATGCAAAACCAAAATTATGGGGGGGGGGGGTTGCTGCTGCTGCCAATGCTTTCGCTCTATAGAACGAGAGATCGTGGTGAAATTTTTTCGGCTAATTTTGGGAATAGTCGTGTATTTTTTTTTTATTCTGGCGAGTATGTATGTAATGTATACACGGATAAAAAGTTCCGTCATGCTGAGTTTTCAGATTTATCATGCCTGCGATGAAATAAAGCCTCTCTCCTTTTTAGATGTTGTTTGTAGAGGGTTACTGCAAATGACCTGACGCTCCAGACCTTTTGCGCACTTTGTCTGATCAACATCCCGCAAATTTATTGCTCCTCGTAAAGACATCCTTAAGTATAAACTTGCCGCCCCGGCGGCGCAGTGGTCTAAGCGATGACTTATGAATATGGTCATTCGTCCAAATTGGGTCCGGATTCGAATCCCGGTGAGGCATGGATGTTGTATTTGTCTTACGGCGCTGGCTCTTCCCTGGAACCAGTGGCCCCAAATTAGGGTCGGGCGACTGCTTATAGCCCACTGAGTTGCTCACGGTGGTCGTTAAACCTCCAATAAAAAAAAAAAAAAAAGTATAAACTTGCCGTTCGCCGTAGGATGAAAAATGATGTTGACAAAAAAGTGTTAGGAAGATTTTATATGTGCACGCAAAATCTCAGATTATTTTTTGTGAAGGTAATACACGTTTTCTGTAGCGTGGAAACTAAATATGACACGCGAGAAAATTTAATATTCGTGTCACCGATGTAAACCAATCTGAATCAGTTCTAAACTCTCAGCTTTTTGAAGTTTATGAATTGTAGCCTCTTAAATAAAAAAGCAAAACTGCATTCCACATGGCTGTTAGTTTTTGTACTTATGGGAGGGAAGAGGGGGGGGCGAATTTCTAAGAGAGCAGCAGAAACACGCGTTTTGGAATTATAGTTGAAAACGATCAGAGAGATTCCTTGTCAGGTTACAAACTGTACTTCATAAATAGCCTTAGGAAAGAGAGAGAGAAAGACCTAAGCAAGCTAAAATTGCGAATAGTAACTTGCCATAGAGATTTGTATCGATGGTTCCCATACTACGTACAGTATTCACTTGAAAACTTTTTTTGACTAGGGATAACATTATCAGCGTCAAGTAAAGTGCACATGAACGGAATTTTTGCCAAACACTTCAAAGTGTGTGTCTCCTCTCCCATCACGTTTAGCCCCTTCCCCTTTCCTTAATGGCCCACCCAGTTCTGAGCAGCTAGCGTTGCCACTGCCCTGCGTTTGTTAACTTATTTGCCATTGTGGTATGATGTTTTCTGTTCGCCACAGATGTAGAACTGTTTATTTTTCTTAGAGACGATTTACTCTTTTTATCCGTGCTATGGCCGACACGCTTGCTTCTAGTTTTTTTTTCTGTTAAAAACAGGATAGCCCCAGACCTCGAATCCCTCAGATCCTAATTTACGACCTCTGGCAAACAGAGAACGAATTTCTAAGAGAGCACCGCAAGTGGAAAAGCTCCGTAGTGTATTTTCTCAGATCTCTTTTATTCTCTTGCGATTTGAAAGTTGCTGCCTAGTTTTTCAGCGTCTCTGTGCATTGTTATTTGTGGCGTAATGCATTAAATTAAAAAAAAAATAATAATAACTAATTCTTAATTCAAGAGACAGTTAAAGCAACTTGTCAATATGAGGACGATAACTGCTTTGCTACTGATAAAGAGAAGCAGAAGCTCATAAAACAGAGCGGACAAATTACGATCGCATACTTGTTTTTCATAAATTCGTAATCAATAATTGCAATACATTGGGCATTACATTAACGAAAACGTACTCAAACGTTTGAGGTCTGTTAATGTTTCTCATTATTTCTAAATTTATTGGCATGATTAATAAAAAATAACGGAAATAAATCCAATTGCTACCACTCTGACACCGGGATGTGATTATAGGAGGCATAAAATTTTTCGTTCAGTGTAACCGTCAAACTGTATTTACCTATTTTTGGGCTACACCACTAACAGTTAAACTGTGTTTTTCTTATTTTAGGGTGCTGTGGTGCATTTTGTTTCATATGAGCTTTTGAGAGTTTCGTGAGATCCCACCTGACACGTAATCTTAAAATAAGCAACTGAAATAAAAAATAAATAAATAAAACACAGGCAAGATGACAACTGCGAGATATACTCGTTATTTAAATACCAGATCTACCAGAAAATAATCTATAACAATTTTTCTAACCCGACGCTGAGCCTTGCTAAACGTCATCATCTGTGATCGTCAAGTATCTGACGTTAACTAAAACGCAGTATATATCTCCTCTACCTCGCAAGAATAGGCACCGAGCTATATATCCCCGTTAACTTTATTTCTCAAGCTGTCATTCCTTAATCATTTTCTCTTATGGCAGGCGTGGACAACTAAACTATTTATTAATTCCTGAAATAGAACTGTTTCACGTCTAAAAATTCTGTCGGATATTGCGTGAGCTGTAGAAATCATTAATCAATATTCCAAAAACTATTTTCAACGTCAATTGCATACTTTATAAGTGTCAGTACTGTATATCGTTAAGCTACACGGGGAGAAAAAAGTTTATATTAGTTCGTATTGACTTTGATTGGTAAGAACACCAATATATTTCCGACGTCTGTTGCATAATTATTATGCGTTATTTGTGTGTAACCTTTTTCACGGTATAGCTCATATTGGTAAGCTGTATGGAGAAAATGGTTTTTATTAGTTTTCCTCGTCGTCGAATGGCTAAGAATCTGACGATTTGGCGTGAAATGACCCTTTAAGTAATATTTAACAGTTGTATTATTTGAAATGCCTTTAAACATAACATTAATTCACTATCCTTCCTCCTTCAAGCATCACATCAAATTATCGTGCGATCTGACCAACGCGTGCAATAGTATCTTGATCTCCAGCCCATCCGACAGCAAACATCCACTCCTGCTGCCGTTGGCAGGCTGCCAACGCTACTCGCCGCACGCTGTTTCACAGTGGCAAAATACGAGCCGTGCACCATATTTAAAAATTCTTTTCTCAGCGCGCATGCGAAGGCCCAAGGGTTTTTTTTCTTCATTTGTTAGACTAAACTTTTCTTTATAAACGAGAAACAATTGTGATCTTCTAAGTGCTGTACTACATTGCTTTTTTACGTTTTGAAAAAAGGCTCTCCCGTTGCACGTAACTCAAAAACTAAAGAAGATAGAAATTCGCGCAATGCACCAATCGATTCCTAGGGGGAAATTACAAAGTAGTGGTGATTTTGGTCTTTTTTTTTATCCAAACAATGGAGATATTTGCGTTTTTATGTGCTAAAGGCCCGCCATGCACCAGAATTCGAAAATTAATATCTTCTAATCTACGGAAAATAAAAAAATGAAACTTTCAGGATTTTCATACCTTGGGGTGATCTATTCATGAAAAAAAAAATCGTAAGAATCGGAGATGGTGTGGTGGATAGCATCTGACGATTTGGCGTGGAATGACCCTATGGTGATTTAGCACCCTTGGCAGTTTATGTTTTCTATCTTAAATGTATTTATGTTATCAGGTTTGGAGACAGAGTTCATAGCTTAAGCAGTTAGCATTTAAGCAAACAAACCTTACAAGCTTAAAACTATAATTATTGGGTTGTCGGAAAAGTCATGACGTATTTTGGCACCCAATGGTGGTTGGGCGGTTTTGGAAGTACTAGAGGCATGTGCAGCTCTGTTATTGCTATGGTATTCGACAGGTGCCAGTTCTAGCTGCAGTCTAAAAGGAATAGTGAGCGATTTAGTTGATTTGCGGAGATTTGACATCAAGTTGAAGATGGAAGACCAAACTGTGCATTTTTGCCATATTTTACGGTTTTACTTCCATAAAGGGAAGAACGCACGTCAAGCTTGTGAAAAGTTCTGTAAAGTGTGCGATGATAATGCTCTACAAGAACGTCAGCGCCAGCGGTGGTTCGCAAAATTCCGTGCTGGTGATTTGGACCTCAACGATGCTCCTCGGTCCAGGAGGCCAACCGAGGTTGATGACTACCAAATCAAGGCATTGATCAAGTCAAATCAACATTACACGACACGACAAGAAAGATTGCAGACACATTGCACATCCATCATTCAAGCATTCACGACCACCTGAAGAAGCTGGGATACGTAAGCAAGCTCAATGTGTGGGTTCCTCATGAACTCAAAGAAGCTCAATTGACGGCGCGTATAAACATCTGCGAATTGCTCATTAAACGTATGGGAAACGATCCTTTTTTGAAGCGACTGATAACTGGTGACGAAAAGTGAATTGCGTACAACAATGTGCTGCGCAAACGGTCTAGGTCCCAACGCGCTGCTTCGCCTCAAACGACATCCAAAGCAGACAGTCATCAGCGGAAGGTTCTGGTCTCAGTGTGGTGGGATTTTAAAGGTGTCATGTTTCTCGAGCTCCTACCACGGAACCAAACAATCAATTCGAATGTGTACTGTCGAAAATTGGACAGTTTGAATGAATCCATCATCCAGAGCTCGTACATAGTAATGGTGTTGCATTCCATCACAACAACGCGAGACCACACACAAGTTTGATCACCCGCCAAAAATTATTGGAGCTACGGTGGGATGTGTTGCCACACCCAGCATACTCGTCTGACCTTGCGCCGTCAGACTTCCACTTGTTTCACTCTCTTCAACAGTCCTTGCGTGGTATAACATTCAATTCCGATGAGGCTGTAAATCAGCACCTTGAACAGTTTTTTGCCACAAAAGACAGGTCCTTCTATGAACGAGGCATTCTGCAGCTCACTGAAAAATGGCAAAAGGTTATCGAACAAAACTGGCATTATATCATTGATTGATCTTTGTTCTTTCTATCAATAAATGACCTTTGCAAAACATGGCTAAAACACGTCATGACTTTTCCGACAACCCAATAATATTTCACAACAGCCATTTATACATTAAGGAAGCTTGTAGTCACAGGATAATGGCTCTTATAACTAAATACTGCTAAATGCCATTTGAAAATGGCGTTCAGCAATATACATTATACAGTAACTAAATACCATTTCACTTTCCAAATCACCCTGTGAACATATGCATGTGGATGAGTAAAAGTGAGTTGCAAAACACACACAGTGCAGTGGGCTTTGAGACCTTAGCTGTACTGCCAGCAAATGTCGAGTGACACATTCCTAATCATGAGAGACATGGCTGAAACATTTGCCAAAGACCAGCTGCTTTTTCTGAAGACTTTTCAAGAAGATACATATACATATCACTAAGCTGTTCTCTGAGATTCAGAGGTTAGCTCCAAAAAGAAATACAAACTACCAAATATTTTTACTTATTGTTGTCGTATCAAACTTCTCCATTTACAGTGATCTTGACATACAACTCGTGCTTCACTGATATCCATTACACGCCGTACACAAGATCTTTTATACTTCATACTCATAATCTTTTTCTCATGCAGACACTCCTGAATCTGATCCACCCATGTCTTCCTTGGCCTTTCTCTGCCTTTCCTTCCTGCCACTTGGGCTGAAAAGATTTTCTTAGTAAGCATTTCATCACTCATTCTTTCAACATGGCCAAACCACCGAAGCATATTGGTCTTCACCTTGCTAACAACATTTTGCTTCACATCACACAACTGCAATACATCTTCATTTCTCACACAATCATATTGTGTCTTGCCACAAACCCCACGTAAGTAACACATTTCTCCAGCACACAAACGACTCCTATGTTTCTTCTGCAGTACCAAGGTTTCACTGCCATACATCAGAGTAGGAATAATTACAGTTTCATACGCAGCCATGCGGGACTCTCTAGAGAACCCATCATTCCTGTGAAAACCTCACAGAGCAGCTATGACTTTCAAAGAAGAATTCACTCGCCTACTGATTTCACCATCCAACTTGTTCTCTCTGTCCAACATGCTACCTAAGTACACAAACTCACTCACCTGGTCAATCACAGTGCCATTTATACTTACATTACACTCAGTGCTACCCGTTCCTCTCTCAAACACCATAACTTTGGTTTTTCCCTTATTTATACTCAGTTTGAATTTCATGCAAACTTCGTGCATCCAAGTCAACATACTCTGCAACTCACTTTTGCTCTCTGCCAACAGGACAGTGTCATCAGCATACAGCAATCTGCACACACGGATATCACCAAGACATAAACCACTGTTATCTATTTTGGCATCACGCATGCATGCATCCATAAATATATTAAACAAACATGTTGACATTACACAACCTTGTCTAACTCCTGCACCAATGGAAAACCATTTTGATAAAACACCATTCACTCGTACACAAGCTCTATTACCAGCATACATGGCTTTTACACTATTAAGTAGATTCCCAGTAACACCATATTCATTCAATACCTTTCACAAAAGTGTCCTATTCACTCGGTCGTAAGCTTTCTCTAAATCTATGAAGGCAGTAAAAACTTTCTTCCCAACAGCCAGATACTTTTCAATCATCATGCGTAATGCAAAAATCTGGTTAGTGCAGCCTTTACCAGGCATAAAACCACTCTGAACATCCCACACTTTCAATGATGTAATCACCTTTTCCCTTATACAGGGGAACAATGAAAACATCCTTCCAATCCCGAGGGACCACTCCTAACTCCCAGCACAACTGGCAAATTTCAGTTAACCAGTCAATTATAGAGTCACCACCATATTTCAACATGTTTGCAGTTATGCCATCAACTCCCGGAGCCTTGCCATTCTGAAGAGATTTTAGAGCTTTACACACTTCTTCTTTTGAGATCCCTCCTGTGCTTTCATCCCTCATTGTGACATCATCTGCATCTGTCTCAGAATCATCTTTCATTTCCTGATCTAATAACTCACAGAAGTATTCACCCCATCTGTCACTTAACTCATTGGGCTCCCATATCATTTCCTCAATCTCATTCTTCACACAACTTACAACTTTGTTTCCCCTATTTTTCCTGAGTCTCATGTACTTCCAGAAGGACTTCCTATCTTTCCAAAAAGCCAGTTCATGCCTTTCCACCTTCTCCTTCCTATCTTTTGCCTTAATGTGGCGAACCAGCTTAGCAGCTTCACGCTTCTTACAGCGATATTCATCCACAGAGACTATACCTTGCAACATCCCCAAATAGGCTTCCTTCTTTCTCTTTACTGCCTCTTCAATCTCACTATTCCACCAAGCATCACCTCTATTGTTACCCACTATTGTGGTGTCACAGACCTCTTTAGCAGCAGTGACAACACAGTTCTTAAAACATTCCCACTTCTTTTCTACATCCCTCTCACCAGACTTCAGATCCTTCAGTCGTTCTCTGAGTAAGTCAGAATACTGCTGATGATCTTCAAGGAGCCTATCAAATTTTATTCTTTCTATCCTGGGTCTCTTCCTATTAATTTTCCTCCAACCAACATTAAGTTTCACTCGTGACACTACCAAGTAATGATCAGAACCAACATCCGCACCTCTCATCACACGGGTGTCAACAACTAAGTGTTTCAAACGCTGATCGTAGACAACAAAATCTATCACACTCTTTTGACCAAGAGTACGATTTTCCCAAGTATATGTGTGGATATACTTGTGGTTGAAAAATGTATTAGATACACACAAACCATTCTCAATGCAGAGTTCAATTAATCTTTCACCATTATCATTCACACAAGGATCATTAAACTTACCCAGAACATTGTCAGAATCGGCATTCTGCACACCTACTCTAGCATTGAAGTCCCCTGCTATTATAACTTTTTCTTTAGCACCAAACTGGCTCAAAACAGCTTTTAGCTCATTCCAGAAATCTTCTTTCTTATCAGAAGGTTTTGAGTCACAAGGACCATACACTACAACAATTACAATTCTCTGAAGTTTCACTTTCAAATGAATCCAGAATTCTCTCACTTATGCAACTATAGTGAATCAAGTTGTTCATCTTTTCACTTAAAATCACACCTACACCAGCCTGTCCTCTCATATTATTGAATACTCCAGACCACACACTCACCGTGCCATTCACTTCTTCCACCCCAATTTTTGGTTTCACTTACACAGAGCACATCCAGTCTTAGTTTTGCACAAATATTGGGATTGTTGGGAGGAGGGGGGGGTTACATCAAAAACTTTTCTTTGATGAAATTTTTTTAATGAATTTATAGAATAATGCACTAGCAAATTATTTTCAGTATATCCAATGCAAAGTGTGAAGCTGGTGGAATATGTGGCTGAGAAGAGGGTAAAATGTTTCATGATCATTTTACCCTCTTCTCAGCCCCATATTCCACCAGCTTCACACTTTGCATTGGATATACTGAAAATAATTTGCGTGTGCATTATTCTATAAATTCATTAAAAAATTTTGATCGAAGAAAAGTTTTTGATTTTACCCCCCCCCCCCCAAACAATCCCAATATTTGTACAAAACTAAATATTTTTTCTTAATCACTCTTAAAGTTTTTCCAAATTTGGATCACTTTTAGCGAGTTTTGGTTTCCATTTCCATTAGTGTAAAGGCAATATTTGCTCTTCTTACCATCAAACATGAAATCTTCACTTGTGTTACAAGACCCTTGTCCTTTTTTTTGTCATTTCTTGCCCTTGCTTCTTATCTCCCATCACACATGCAGAGACAGAAGAAAAATGCACAAGACCATATCGGTAATTCTTCAGTTTACCTTGGACCTAGGTTTTGTACACTTTTTCCACACTACATGGAATATTAGGCCCTATAGGAAATGAAACTGAAGTCCTTATATGGGGCCGAGGCATATTTTTTTTAGAGATTTTTAAAGTTTGGACTACTTTTTCCTCCGCATAGTGCTTACCATCGCAAGTGATTCGGCATCTTCGTACTAGAGGTTTACCTCCGACCTAGGTTTTGTAGACCATGCCACTGGGCAAAAGCAATTGCATTTTTTCTTATATGCAGATGTCTTTGTTCATTAAAATATATACATTGAAATAAATATAAACATTTTTAAAGAAATATAAATATTTTGTAATATAATATATATATATACATACATACATATACAGATGTCGTTATTTAATGACAAATTGTTATGAATTCCTTAGTCTACCGTCTTCCAGAAATGGTGAATCCATTCCTTTTCATCCTGGAACGTACGCTTGAACTGGAACTCTGCTAAGTAACCTGGGTAATGAGGCTTCCGACTTCCGTAACGAGGAACACCACCTTGCCAAACTCTCTAAATGGCAATGGGGCGCATGCCAGTCTGCGGTTCGACGAAATGAAGTGAGTGATTAACAGTGAAGTGTTTAAAACCTATGTCGTTGAGGTTATCGTACGCCCTCCAGCAGTTTGAAACCAGGTGGTCCCCAGCTCAATCCATCGCTGAATCAATCCCTTGAGTCACCCGATCGAGATTCAACGTGCACAAGGCAAACGCAGCAGCTTTCCCTTTTAATTCCCCCGAAGACCCACTGTCCTCGAATGTACTTCCGTTTTCCAAATTTTGCTTTGTCAATCTCAACAGTCTTTCCTGGGCCACCTAACTTCTCTGAAACATTAATTGCATAATAGAAGCAGATTTCTCGGCAGAACTGCTACCAATCGACAACAGTACCCTGCACAATGTTGAGCTGATTGTGAATAAAATGGTGCTGTGGGTGACGTACGAGAAGCCACAGCAAAACGAATTTCAGAATGGCGCAAACAGACAGGTGCTATCCTTTAAAGAAAGCTCCCTTCCTGGCCGAAAAGTAGAAAGAACATTTCAAGATCTGCTTTTTCTTGTAATTTGTCCCACGCATTCGGCGACATTTGAAATGCAAGTTTTCCTCATCCAGAGAAATCTGTTGATTACAAGTGGAGCAGCAAACTGTTGAAATCATACAACCATGCCGCTGGGCAAAAGCAATTGCAGCAGCTGACTAACAAGAAACCGTTTTGACGAACTCAAAAAGCGTGAACGAACAGCCAGCACCAAAGTCCGATGTTGACGAATTGGAAGAATTTCCTAAAGTTGACAAAGCCATGCTAAAAAATAAAGACAACCTCTTTTACAATTGGAAAACACAGCGTCAGACAAAGCACTAGTCTAACATTACATTAAAACGCTGAGAACTGCTCGGAAGCTCTAAAACCTCTAAATGCTGAATCACTTGCGATGGTAAGCACTATGCGGAGCAAAAAATATGGTCGGTTGTACTTCAGTTTTATTTATTTATTTATATATATATATATATATATATATATATATATATATCAGCAAAACGAAGGTGGGTTAGATATTCTCCATTAATCTTTATCCCTTTGTTTTCCCAGTTCAGTGATTGAAAGACATTTTCCAATGTCGCATTAAAGAGCTTCGGAGATATGGTGTCACCTTGTCTCACTCCCTTTCCAATTTTTATGTGTGTTGTATTTTCAAACAGCCGAATCTTTGCACTTGCATTTTCATAGATGTTATTAATTTTTGCAACTACCCCATCAGAGCTGCAGAGGATCCAGGAACTTGCTGACAAGAGTAAAGAAGTGGGATTAAAAATGAACTTTCAGAAGACAAAAGTGATGTTCAATGCTTTTACAAGAAATGAAGATTTATCGATTGATGGAGAAAAACTGGAGATAACAGATACGTATGTTTATCTTGGACAGCAGATATCAAGTGAGGGTCACATTGATGAAGAAATTAATTGGCGTACAAAACTTGCCTGGAGAGCTTTTGGAAGAAACAGCATAATTTTCAAGAGCAATATGCCATTATGTCTTAAAAGAAAAGTGTTTGATCAATGCATCCTTCCAGTGCTTACGTATGGTGCAGAGACGTGGACCTTAACTAAAAGAGACATACAAAGGCTGCAGACAACTCAAAGAAGCATGGAGAGGTGCATGCTTGGTATAACCAGGAGAGATAAGAAGAGGAACTCGTGGATCCGAAAAATGACGAGAGTGGAAGACATCATGATCAGAGTTAAATCCCTGAAATGGCAATGGGCTGGACATACTGCCAGAAGGACAGACCATAGATGGACAGCCGAAATTTTAGATTGTATTCCAAGGGACAGGAAACGACCCAGAAAAAGACCACATGGGAGATGGGTGGATGAAATTCGTAAATATGCGGGAGTGACATGGAGGAGACTGGCACAAGACAGACCGTTGTGGAGGAAACTTGGGGAGACCTTCGTCCAGCAGTGGATTGATAATGGTTGACAATGATGATGATGATGATATATATATATATATATATATAATATATATATATATATATATATATATATATATATATATATACTAAAGAGCAAAACTGAAGACTAAGGAAAAAATTTTAGAATTTAAAACGAAGGGGATATATATATATATATATAAAACGGGATGTAAGGTCAGGTGATGCGTAACATCACAGCCTCTCCTTGACAAATGTCAACCCCGCCTTCTCGTGGTGCATCCTGTTCCCACTAAAGGGGCTCTGACGACCGCAAATAGTGGTATAACTATACCATCGGGATCAGAGGAAATGCTATCCCACACTCACCAACCCGCTTGGCCAGCGTGGTGAGTTATGGCCAAACACCTCCAAAATGACTCTACAACTTAAATCTTGGCCCTCAGTCTCCGGCAGCTGGAATGTACCTGGCCAAGGCAGCGGCCAGTGCGACATGAAGGCAGAGGGTGCTAAGAATCCCCGGAGGACCGGACTAGGCTGCCATTTGATGCTGACCTTGGCTACCTACAACGGACGCTCCCTATCTTCTGATTCAAGGCTTCTTGAATTGGAAGAGGAACTACAAAGGATCAAGTGGGACATCGTTGGGCTGAGTGAGGTAAGGAGAAAAGGAGAAGATCTCATTGAACTGAAAAGTGGACATCTCTTCTATTATCGTGGGACAGATACTGGCAGAACTAGTGGTGTTGGATTTATAATAAACAAGAAACTGAAGGATAAAGTGGTAGAAGTTGAAAGTTCCTCTGACAGAGCTGCACGACTCGTTATCCAACTATCGAGAAGATACCAGGCTCAGATTATTCAAACTTATGCACCCACCACAAGTCATCCTGAAGAAGAAATTGAAGAATTTTATGAGGAAATTCGTCATCTAAATAATAAAGGTAAGCAGCACTTGAAGATAATTATGGGAGATTTCAATGCAAAAATAGGGCACCGGCAACAGAATGAAACTTCAGTAGGTAAATTCGGTCACGGCAACAGAAACCAGCGTGGAAATACTCTCGTTGAGTTTGCAGAGGCAGAAGGATTTTTCATCTTGAATTCCTTTTTCAAGAAAAAGCCACACAGGAAATGGACATGGAGACATCCAATTGGGACGACAAGTGAAATTGATTTTATTATGTGTAACAAAAAATTCGTCATCGAAGACTGCAGTGTGCTAAACAAGTTCAACACAGGTAGTGACCATAGATTGGTGAGATGTAAGATGCACCTCAACACTAAACTGGAACGTGGCAAGCTCATAAGACAAACAAAATGTATTGACATAACCAACCTTAAAAAACACCATAATACTTTCAAGTTGGAACTGAAGAACAGATTCTCTGCTTTAGAAGGCCTAACATCGGAAGAAGTGGATATTTCGGAAGTTAACAGAAAAGTAACCAAAGCTCTTATGGAAACAGCAACAAAATTAGCTGGGTCTAAGATCAAGTTGCATGTAAACAAATTATCAGGAAAAACCAAAATGTTGATGCAAAAAAGAAGAGAGATGAGGACAACTAAAGAAGATGTGACTTCCAAAGTGGAATATATAGAGCTATGCAAGACAGCACGAAAAAGTATCACTGAAGACGTAAGGAAATTCAACTGTGAGCTAGTGAGGAAAGCAATTGAAAACAACCAAAGCCTAAAGATAGCAAAGGGACATCTCAGTAAGGGAAGAAAACAGATTATGGCTCTGAGAAAAGAAGATGGTTCTATAACAAGAAATAGAGGCGAAATTTTGACAAGAGTGAAAGATTTCTACTCCAAATTATATGAAAGGGATGATACATATACTCCAGACATCATGAAAGGTACCAGAGTTCTTCCAGTCCTCCCAGCAGAAGTTGCACATGCAATCAAGAACATGAAGCGGGGAAAAGCTCCAGGAGAAGATGGAATTACTATAGATAACATACAAGAAGCAAGTGGAGAAATTGAAACAGTACTCGCCCAAATTTTCACTCGATGCCTTAATGAAGGGAAGATTCCTGAGGATTGGAACAATGCTACAATGATCCTGCTACATAAAAAAGGTGACATTGAGGATCTCAGGAACTACAGACCTATCAGCCTCCTATCAGTGGTTTATAAAATCTTCACTAAAGTTCTTTCACACCGCTTGAAGGTAACACTGGACATGGCTCAACCGAGAGAACAAGCTGGATTCAGGAGTGGCTACAGCACAATAGATCATATCCACGTACTGAGAGAACTAATTGAAAGAGCGAGGGAATATGAACTTCCATTGTGCATGGCTTTTATCGATTATGAAAAAGCCTTTGATTCGGTGAAACCATCAGCAGTTACCACGGCTCTGAAATCCTGCGGTATTGAAGATGCATACATTAATATTATTAATAACATCTATGAAAATGCAAGTGCAAAGATTCGGCTGTTTGAAAATACAACACACATAAAAATTGGAAAGGGAGTGAGACAAGGTGACACCATATCTCCTAAGCTCTTTAATGCCACATTGGAAAATGTCTTTCAATCACTGAACTGGGAAAACAAAGGGATAAAGATTAATGGAGATTATCTAACCCACCTTCGTTTTGCTGATGACGTAGTCATTTTTGCAACTACCCCATCAGAGCTGCAGAGTATGATCCAGGAACTTGCTGACAAGAGTAAAGAAGTGGGATTAAAAATGAACTTTCAGAAGACAAAAGTGATGTTCAATGCTTTTACAAGAAATGAAGATTTATCGATTGATGGAGAAAAACTGGAGATAACAGATACGTATGTTTATCTTGGACAGCAGATATCAAGTGAGGGTCACATTGATGAAGAAATTAATCGGCGTACAAAACTTGCCTGGAGAGCTTTTGGAAGAAACAGCATAATTTTCAAGAGCAATATGCCATTATGTCTTAAAAGAAAAGTGTTTGATCAATGCATCCTTCCAGTGCTTACGTATGGTGCAGAGACGTGGACCTTAACTAAAAGAGACATACAAAGGCTGCAGACAACTCAAAAAAGCATGGAGAGGTGCATGCTTGGTATAACCAGGAGAGATAAGAAGAGGAACTCGTGGATCCGAAAATGACGAGAGTGGAAGACATCATGATCAGAGTTAAATCCCTGAAATGGCAATGGGCTGGACATACTGCCAGAAGGACAGACCATAGATGGACAGCCGAAATTTTAGATTGGATTCCAAGGGACAGGAAAAGACCCAGAAAAAGACCACATGGGAGATGGGTGGATGAAATTCGTAAATATGCGGGAGTGACATGGAGGAGACTGGCACAAGACAGACCGTTGTGGAGGAAACTTGGGGAGACCTTCGTCCAGCAGTGGATTGATAATGGTTGACAATGATGATGATGATATATAAAACTGAGATGTAAGGTCAGGTGATGCGTAACATCACAGCCTCTCCTTGACAAATGTCAACCCCGCCTTCTCGTGGTGCATCCTGTTCCCACTAAAGGGGCTCTGACGACCGCCAATAGCGGTATAACTATACCATCGGGATTAGAGGAAATTCTATCCCACACTCACCAACCCGCTTGGCCAGCGTGGTGAGTTATGGCCAAACCCCTCCAAAATGATTCCACAACTTAAATCTTGGCCCTCAGTCTCCGGCAGCTGGAATGTACCTGGCCAAGGCAGCGGCCAGTGCGACATGAAGGCAGAGGGTGCTAAGAATTCCCGGAGGACCGGACTAGGCTGCCATCTGATGCTGACCTTGGCTACTTACAATGGACGCTCCCTATCTTCTGATTCAAGGCTTCTTGAATTAGAAGAGGAACTACAAAGGATCAAGTGGGACATCGTGGGGCTAAGTGAGGTAAGGAGAAAAGGAGAAGATCTCATCGAACTGAAAAGTGGGCATCTCTTCTACTATCGTGGGACAGATACTGGCAGAACTAGTGGTGTTGGATTTATAATAAACAAGAAACTGAAGGATAAAGTTGTAGAAGTTGAAAGTTCCTCTGACAGAGCTGCACGACTCGTTATCCAACTCTCGATACCAGGCTCAGATTATTCAAACTTATGCACCCACCACAAGTCATCCTGAAGAAGAAATTGAAGAATTTTATGAAGAAATTCCCCATCTAAATAATAAAGGTAAGCAGCACTTGAAGATAATTATGGGAGATTTCAATGCAAAAATAGGGCAACGGCAACAGAATGAAACTTCAGTTTGTAAATTCGGTCACGGCAACAGAAACCAGCGTGGGAATACTCTCGTTGAGTTCGCAGAGGCAGAAGGGTTTTTCATCTTGAACTCCTTTTTCAAGAAAAAGCCGCACAGGAAATGGACATGGAGACATCCAAATGGGACGACAAGTGAAATTGATTTTATTATGTGTAACAAAAAATTCGTCATAGAAGACTGCAGTGTGCTGAACAAGTTCAACACAGGTAGTGACCATAGATTGGTGAGATGTAAGATGCACCTCAACACTAAACTTGAACGTGGCAAGCTCATAAGACCAACAGAATCTATTGACATAACCAACCTTAAAAAACACCATAATACCTTCAAGTTAGAACTGAAGAACAGGTTCTCTGGTTTAGAAGGCCTAACATCGGAAGAAGTGGACATCTCTGAAGTTAACAGAAAAGTAACCAAAGCTCTTATGGAAACAGCAACAAAATTAGCTGGGTCTAAGAACAAGTTGCATGTGAACAAATTATCAGGAAAAACCAAAATGTTGATGCAAAAAGGAAGAGAGATGAGGACAACTAAAGAAGATGTGACTTCCCAAAGTGGAATATATAGAGCTATGCAAGACAGTAAGAAAAAGTATCACTGAAGACGTAAGGAAATTCAACTGTGAACTAGTGAGGAAAGCAATTGAAAACAACCAAAGCCTAAGGATAGCAAAGGGACATCTCAGTAAGGGAAGAAAACAGATTATGGCACTGAGAAAAGAAGATGGTTCTGTAACAAGAAATAGAGGCGAAATTTTGACAAGAGTGAAAGATTTCTACTCCAAATTATATGAAAGGGATGATATATGCACTAAAGACATCATGAAAGATACCAGTACCAGAGTTCCTCCAGTCCTCCCAGCAGAAGTTGCACATGCAATCAAGAACATGAAGCGAGGAAAAGCTCCACAAGAAGATGGAATTACTGTAGACATCATACAAGAAGCAAGTGGAGAAATCGAAACAGTACTCGCCCAAATTTTCACTCGATGCCTTAATGAAGGAAAGATTCCTGAGGATTGGAACACTGCTACAATGATCCTGCTACATAAGAAAGGTGACATTGAGGATCTCGGAAACTACAGACCTATCAGCCTCCTATCAGTAGTTTATAAAATCTTCACTAAAGTTCTTTCACACCGCTTGAAGGTAACACTGGACATGGCTCAACCGAGAGAACAAGCTGGATTCAGGAGTGGCTACAGCACAATAGATCATATCCACGTGCTGAGAGAACTAATTGAAAGAGCGAGGGAATATGAACTTCCATTGTGCACGGCTTTTATCGATTATGAAAAAGCCTTTGATTCGGTGAAACCATCAGCAGTTACAATGGCTCTGAAAACCTGCGGTATTGAAGATGCATACATTAATATTATTAATAACATCTATGAAAATGCAAGTGCAAAGATTCGGCTGTTTGAAAATACAACACACATAAAAATTGGAAAGGGAGTGAGACAAGGTGACACCATATCTCCGAAGCTCTTTAATGCCACATTGGAGGGTGTTTTTCAGTCGCTGAGCTGGGAAAACAAGGGGATAAAGATTAATGGAGATTATCTAACCCACCTTCGTTTTGCTGATGACGTAGTCATTTTTGCAACTACCCCATCAGAGCTGCAGAGTATGATGCAGGAACTTGCTGACAAGAGTAAAGAAGTGGGATTAAAAATGAACTTTCAGAAGACAAAAGTGATGTTCAATGCTTTTACAAGAAATGAAGATTTATCGATTGATGGAGAAAAGCTGGAGGTAACAGACACATATGTTTATCTTGGACAGCAGATATCAAGTGAGGGTCATATTGATGAAGAAATTAATCGGCGTACAAAACTTGCCTGGAGAGCTTTTGGAAGAAACAGCATAATTTTCAAGAGCAATATGCCATTATGTCTTAAAAGAAAAGTGTTTGATCAATGCATCCTTCCAGTGCTTACGTATGGTGCAGAGACGTGGACCTTAACTAAAAGAGACATACAAAGGCTGCAGACAACTCAAAAAAGCATGGAGAGGTGCATGCTTGGTATAACCAGGAGAGATAAGAAGAGGAACTCGTGGATCCGAAAAATGACGAGAGTGGAAGACATCATGATCAGAGTTAAATCCCTGAAATGGCAATGGGCTGGACATACTGCCAGAAGGACAGACCATAGATGGACAGCCGAAATTTTAGATTGGATTCCAAGGGACAGGAAAAGACCCAGAAAAAGACCACATGGGAGATGGGTGGATGAAATTCGTAAATATGCGGGAGTGACATGGAGGAGACTGGCACAAGACAGACCGTTGTGGAGGAAACTTGGGGAGACCTTCGTCCAGCAGTGGATTGATAATGGTTGACAATGATGATGATGATATATAAAACTGAGATGTAAGGTCAGGTGATGCGTAACATCACAGCCTCTCCTTGACAAATGTCAACCCCGCCTTCTCGTGGTGCATCCTGTTCCCACTAAAGGGGCTCTGACGACCGCCAATAGCGGTATAACTATACCATCGGGATTAGAGGAAATTCTATCCCACACTCACCAACCCGCTTGGCCAGCGTGGTGAGTTATGGCCAAACCCCTCCAAAATGATTCCACAACTTAAATCTTGGCCCTCAGTCTCCGGCAGCTGGAATGTACCTGGCCAAGGCAGCGGCCAGTGCGACATGAAGGCAGAGGGTGCTAAGAATTCCCGGAGGACCGGACTAGGCTGCCATCTGATGCTGACCTTGGCTACTTACAATGGACGCTCCCTATCTTCTGATTCAAGGCTTCTTGAATTAGAAGAGGAACTACAAAGGATCAAGTGGGACATCGTGGGGCTAAGTGAGGTAAGGAGAAAAGGAGAAGATCTCATCGAACTGAAAAGTGGGCATCTCTTCTACTATCGTGGGACAGATACTGGCAGAACTAGTGGTGTTGGATTTATAATAAACAAGAAACTGAAGGATAAAGTTGTAGAAGTTGAAAGTTCCTCTGACAGAGCTGCACGACTCGTTATCCAACTCTCGATACCAGGCTCAGATTATTCAAACTTATGCACCCACCACAAGTCATCCTGAAGAAGAAATTGAAGAATTTTATGAAGAAATTCCCCATCTAAATAATAAAGGTAAGCAGCACTTGAAGATAATTATGGGAGATTTCAATGCAAAAATAGGGCAACGGCAACAGAATGAAACTTCAGTTTGTAAATTCGGTCACGGCAACAGAAACCAGCGTGGGAATACTCTACAGTTCGCAGAGGCAGAAGGGTTTTTCATCTTGAACTCCTTTTTCAAGAAAAAGCCGCACAGGAAATGGACATGGAGACATCCAAATGGGACGACAAGTGAAATTGATTTTATTATGTGTAACAAAAAATTCGTCATAGAAGACTGCAGTGTGCTGAACAAGTTCAACACAGGTAGTGACCATAGATTGGTGAGATGTAAGATGCACCTCAACACTAAACTTGAACGTGGCAAGCTCATAAGACCAACAGAATCTATTGACATAACCAACCTTAAAAAACACCATAATACCTTCAAGTTAGAACTGAAGAACAGGTTCTCTGGTTTAGAAGGCCTAACATCGGAAGAAGTGGACATCTCTGAAGTTAACAGAAAAGTAACCAAAGCTCTTATGGAAACAGCAACAAAATTAGCTGGGTCTAAGAACAAGTTGCATGTGAACAAATTATCAGGAAAAACCAAAATGTTGATGCAAAAAGGAAGAGAGATGAGGACAACTAAAGAAGATGTGACTTCCCAAAGTGGAATATATAGAGCTATGCAAGACAGTAAGAAAAAGTATCACTGAAGACGTAAGGAAATTCAACTGTGAACTAGTGAGGAAAGCAATTGAAAACAACCAAAGCCTAAGGATAGCAAAGGGACATCTCAGTAAGGGAAGAAAACAGATTATGGCACTGAGAAAAGAAGATGGTTCTGTAACAAGAAATAGAGGCGAAATTTTGACAAGAGTGAAAGATTTCTACTCCAAATTATATGAAAGGGATGATATATGCACTAAAGACATCATGAAAGATACCAGTACCAGAGTTCCTCCAGTCCTCCCAGCAGAAGTTGCACATGCAATCAAGAACATGAAGCGAGGAAAAGCTCCACAAGAAGATGGAATTACTGTAGACATCATACAAGAAGCAAGTGGAGAAATCGAAACAGTACTCGCCCAAATTTTCACTCGATGCCTTAATGAAGGAAAGATTCCTGAGGATTGGAACACTGCTACAATGATCCTGCTACATAAGAAAGGTGACATTGAGGATCTCGGAAACTACAGACCTATCAGCCTCCTATCAGTAGTTTATAAAATCTTCACTAAAGTTCTTTCACACCGCTTGAAGGTAACACTGGACATGGCTCAACCGAGAGAACAAGCTGGATTCAGGAGTGGCTACAGCACAATAGATCATATCCACGTGCTGAGAGAACTAATTGAAAGAGCGAGGGAATATGAACTTCCATTGTGCACGGCTTTTATCGATTATGAAAAAGCCTTTGATTCGGTGAAACCATCAGCAGTTACAATGGCTCTGAAAACCTGCGGTATTGAAGATGCATACATTAATATTATTAATAACATCTATGAAAATGCAAGTGCAAAGATTCGGCTGTTTGAAAATACAACACACATAAAAATTGGAAAGGGAGTGAGACAAGGTGACACCATATCTCCGAAGCTCTTTAATGCCACATTGGAGGGTGTTTTTCAGTCGCTGAGCTGGGAAAACAAGGGGATAAAGATTAATGGAGATTATCTAACCCACCTTCGTTTTGCTGATGACGTAGTCATTTTTGCAACTACCCCATCAGAGCTGCAGAGTATGATGCAGGAACTTGCTGACAAGAGTAAAGAAGTGGGATTAAAAATGAACTTTCAGAAGACAAAAGTGATGTTCAATGCTTTTACAAGAAATGAAGATTTATCGATTGATGGAGAAAAGCTGGAGGTAACAGACACATATGTTTATCTTGGACAGCAGATATCAAGTGAGGGTCATATTGATGAAGAAATTAATCGGCGTACAAAACTTGCCTGGAGAGCTTTTGGAAGAAACAGCATAATTTTCAAGAGCAATATGCCATTATGTCTTAAAAGAAAAGTGTTTGATCAATGCATCCTTCCAGTACTTACGTATGGTGCAGAGACGTGGACCTTAACTAAAAGAGACATACAAAGGCTGCAGACAACTCAAAGAAGCATGGAGAGGTGCATACTTGGTGTAACCAGGACAGATAAGAAGAGGAACTCGTGGATCCGAAAAATGACAGGAGTGGAAGACATCATGATCAGAGTTAAATCCCTGAAATGGCAATGGGCTGGACATACTGCCAGAAGGACAGATCATCGATGGACAGCCGAAATTTTAGATTGGATTCCAAGGGACAGGAAAAGACCCAGAAGAAGACCACATGGGAGATGGGTGGATGAAATTCGAAAGTATGCAGGGGTGACATGGAGGAGACTGGCACAAGACAGACCATTGTGGAGGAAACTTGGGGAGACCTTCGTCCAGCAGTGGATTGATAATGGTTGACAATGATGATGATATATATAATTGAAGTATACACACACACACACACACACACACACACACACACACACACACACACCTCAGTCCCAAATTAAGGACTTCACTTTCATGTTCCATAGGGCCAAATATTCCATACAGTGTGGAAAAAGTCTACAAAACCTAGGTCCGAGATAAACTGAAGTACAACCAACCATATCTATTATTTGTGCCTTTTGATAAAACATTCACTCTTTGTAATACAAGCATTAAATTTAATCATTTATTAAAGCATAAGTTTAAAGCAAAGAAATACTACACACACACACACACACACACACACACACACAAAAATGTGACACTAGCTGGAATTCCACACTGTTTTTTACCTACACAAGTAAGTAGCAAGACTGATGCAAAAAGGAATTATAAGTAAATACTACAAAAACCATTCCCTATCTATCTGCACATTTGCAACTGTAAGTAACAGGAGAAACCCTGTTTGTTACACAAAAATGGAAATTTTAAGATTTCTCAACTCAAATGATAAGCTGTCTTTAACCAAAATGACTACATATGATCTTTTCATAAACATTCCCTTAACGTACTGGAGGGTCGTAACAGTGATAACTTTGACACATGTAACATAGAAGGATCAATACAAATCTTTGAAGTTGTGAAATCCATTTATTGGTGTAAATATGACATCAACGGTACGCCAGATAATATACAAAAAACTTGAAAATTTTGTCAATCATCCTGGAGTGGGAATCGAACCAGCGTCTCCCGGCTGGCGCCTAAGTATGATAACCGCTAGACCACCCAGAATGACCAAGTCTCAAGTTTCCGATTGATTTGAATATAACCATTCATGCCATATTTGCACCAATAAACGGATTCACAACTTCAAAAATTTGTATTGTACAATGGTGTTATCCTGTATTTCATACATAGATAAAAGGTTCAGTTTGAAACATTATTTTATACCCAATTTTCATTATGTTACATAGTTCTAAATTTTAAAGAAGCAAAAAAGGAAAGCCTTCCTTGCAGAAACAGGCTTCTTACCTCTAGCTACAGTATGAGCTTTATGCATGTATGAAGTTAGATTGTCTGCAACCAAGATGACTAGAGAATGATGTTGCTGTAAGCGATTGATTACTTCATGCCTGTAGAACATGTGAGGTGAACGCTGAGCATGATTAAAATTTGGAGGAGCTTCAGAATATAAACAGCAAATTTCTCGAATTTGCTTTAGAGCAGGAAGAACCCACTTGTCATTCTTTAACTCTTCCACACAACGGTCAAGCCAATGAGTCTTCTGGGAATCCCGATCCTAAAAACCAAAACTGAAGTTTACAACAGTGGCTTCATGAAACCAGCAAAATTAATCTTAAAATATAATATGTGAATAACATATATACAAGAATTTCACATGATTGCAATGAAAAAACGATTCCCAGGCAGTTTTGGCAAATACATACATCATAAAGAATACACTTGTAAATGTGGCTGTAATCTTAATGATTCACTGAACAGTACTGCAAAGAATGCATCATGTTTACACTACCCTGAAAATTTTCTAGGTATCAAATTTCTGTAGAAGGTAAATTAACTAGAGCTACATTCCCTCCTGATGCAAAAACATACTGCAGTAATGCTTGCACACATCAGTTACATCTTTGTCAAATCTCCGTGTTTAGGCTAATTGCTTTTTACAGTTCCTGTTATATATTTTGAGAAGAGTCTTTAATAAGAAATCATGGATTCTGTTTACTCAGACAAAAAAATTTACAAAAAATAGTGAGATCACAAAAGGGTTCATGCCATCCACAAATGCATGTGCAATATTAATAACAAATTATTTAAAAACAATTGTGATTAAAATATTCCTGGTTTCTGAAGGAAGATTAAGTTCTGATGCAACAGACACATCAGTATAGCATGCTATAATACATCACACTTTTTTTTTTTTTTTTTTGCTAAAACCATCAAACTATTCATACTGCCACCATGCAGTGCCAAAAATAATAATGCATGAAGTAAAAAATGTGAAACAATGTTTTAACAAGCCACCTGAACTATGAAGAAATATGTAATTAGAAATTAGTTGCAGCATAAAGGTGGGGTTTAACAACCCCCATGATCATCTAAGGCAGTTGCTCTTAAGGTCTTCAGGTTCTGCCAAACATTATTGTATTAAATTTTACATCAGTGTACTCTGTATTACAATAGAACCAAAGAATTATCCTTATTCGTAAAATTTTCAATTAAAAATATAAACTTCAAATTAAAAAAAAAAGATTTATTAGGTGAATTTAATGAGACCTGCAACAGATTTTTAGCAATTTTGCTGAAATTAGGTGCTGAAGCAGATAATTAACAGCAAATGCTTGCTCAAGTACCAATCTTTCCTTTTTTTTTAATTTTGTGTCATAATATATTGACAAATCCACATTCACATAAATGCATCATCACAAATGCTTAAAAGTTTACACACACAAACTGTTTTGTCTACTATTATTAGGGAAGGAGTCTAACAAACTTGCTCCCAGAATGAAGACAGTGAACACTAAAGAACATTTCTTGGAGTGATGTGATATATGGATACAAGAGAGGAATTTTGGTTTTTCAAGGAAACTTTGGCCATCTACCTGTAATTTTCGGATTTATTTGAAGAATATTTTTCTAGACTGACAAGAAAATGTTCTTGAAATAAAATCAACAACTGTGTCAGATGGTCACTTATTGTTTTCAGCATGTCTGAGTTTGCAGACATATTTTCTGTAAGCCTGGGTAGGTGGAAAATTTGCAAATTTTGTCAAATAAGATATGAATATTTTAATGCAGTACCACAGTCACACCAGTTGAGAACCACAGATCTAAGCCTATAAGCAGATGATTGAAAATATTATTAATTAGTACCCATGATCTAAAGGAAAAGACAGACAAAACACCAAAACTGGAAGCATGTCTTGTTTCAGTATTCAAACCCAGAAATTAGCATAAGAAATCTGAAGCTATCCATACACCTATTTATTATTATTATTATTTTTTTTTTTTTTTGATTGGAGGTTTAACAACCACCGTGAGCAACTCAATGGGCTATAAGCAGTCGCCCGTCCCTAATTTAGGGTCACTGGTTCCACGGAAGGAAGAGAGCCAGTGCCGTAAGACAAACACAACATCCATGCCTCACCGGGATTCGAACCCGGACCCCTTACGGACAAATGATCATAGGCCAGCGCCTTAGACCACTGCGCCACCGGGGCGGCTAAACTACACCTATTTACCCAGGGTAGAGTGGAGGGGTATTTTGCTTCATTAGTTGAATCCACTTCTTCAGTGAGTAATGAACAACTCACCTGTAAACTAAGCAATCATTTGAGAAAGTCTAAGAACTACTTGTCTTCAATAAGAGCATGATTAGCTTATAAAGACAAGTTTCATGTTGAACAGAATGACATTCATAAATATTAATTATGAATGCCATATTTATGACATTCATAAATATTTATCAGATACAAATATAAATATTTATGAATGTCAAATATTATATCTGAAAGCATAATATTATAAATATTTATGCTTTCAGATAAATATTTATAAACATCATATCTGTAAGCACATGGTTTCCCATTTCTTAGTTGCTTCTTGCAATTTCATCAGACAAAAACAGCAAGTGTTTTCCCTTTTGTTTACATAAAATGAAAGTTGAAAATTGCAATTTCAACTCTCAATTGCCTTTTTTTGTTCCCTATAAATTAATTTCTTCTACACAGTGAACATTAATTTCACTTTAAACAAAAGAAATTGTTGCTCTTCCCCTTAATATAGCAAAAAATGATTAAGGAATGGGAAAACACACATTTTAAGCAAAATTAAATAAAAAAAAAAAAAAAAAAGATCGATATTACATTGCCCTCCTTGCAGCGAAAACAATTTTACAGATCAAGGAAATGGCTCAGATTTTACCACAGTCAGAATAAGTACCACTTTTAAAATTTCACTTAAAAAAGGAGACAAAAATATTTGGTCCACTGTTTAGTTCCGAAGAAGATACTATTAGAGAGCGGAAAAAGTGCATTTCATCAGGAAAAATAAAAAAAAAAACTTACAGAACAAAAAGTTTAGTTGCTCTTTTTAATTACGACCAAATATATTAAAAGCGAGGTACAAGATCAGAAAAATATTTTAAAAAATGAATATAATGAGAAAGAGAAACAGAAAATAAACAATTCAAAAAAATTTCAAGATCATAGAAAATTGTCATCCCTTCTAGAATTATTACTTTTGGTGGTTCCAAACATTTTTGGCACGCAGATGGCACGAAAACTTCTAAATAAACAATCCTAAAAATGTTAAATAAATAAATGTTAAGACACCTGAAAACATGAAATAAACTTTACACACAGATGTGGAATAAGTCATTCCATGTCGAATCAGCAAGGCTCACAACCTGCCATTTTTGATTTTCTTGAAATTTGGTGTGATTATTAAGCATGTAGACTTGTACATAAACCTTAAATTTTAATTCTGTCCACCCATGGGGGATTCAAATGACATGATCCTGAAATTAAAAAAATTGTGACATCCGTACAATCTGCGAGTAGTTGTATCTCGTTACCTAATTCGGCGAGAGGTTGAAATTTGTATCTTTATATAGTTTTTTTTTTTTTTATGAGTTTTTAAATCCTGTACTGAAAAACAACAATAGTTTGACCTTTAACCTTACATATTTAAAAAGAACTTAAAATTTTGAAAAAATTGCATGGCATCCTTACAGTTTTGTTTAGTAGTGTGCCTAACATGTTTCCTTTTACTGTGGCCCTCTGTTCTTATATGAAAATGGTAGTGCACAGCTTAAAAATCAGTGACCTGTTTAAGGCAACATTTCCCCAAGAGCCTGCCAGTTCTGATGTAGCCGTGACACTTATGTGTGATGGTCTCGCATGCAAAAATCACAGCCATTCTGTGGTCTTGGAAATGAAGCACCCACCTTTCTCACACCGACTATCTGCTCTCATTCAAAGTCACTTACTTAGGTTGCCATGCTCACCTATCACCACAGTTGCAAGTATACTTTACAGAAGATAGGTACCTGACCTATTTATAACCCACAAGGGTTTTGGGTTCGCCCAGGTTCGTGGATATATGCAATGTGAATGCAAGCAATACACTATCACCAAAGATATTAAATATTAAGAACATAGCAAGACAGTGAACTACCAACTGGAATATGAATCTAAGACCAAAAATGTCAGAACTCAGAAGTCCCAGCTATTTATTTCATTATTACATTATATAAAAGTAAAAAAAAAAAAAAAAGTATGTTGAATACATTTTATCACAATTTTTGCAATGGATTTTTAAAGAATAGTTCATGGGATAAAAGAATGGTAGAATAAACATTGCATGCTAGTCTGTATGCAATTTATGATACTACACAAATTCTGTTAATTCTTCATTGAAAGTCACGGCTGCTTTGGGAGGTTTTCACAGGAATGATGGGTTCTTAAGAGAGGCCAGCATGGCTGTGTATGAGAGTGTAATTGCTCCTACTCTGACAAATGACAGTGAAACCCGGGTACTACAGAATAAACATAAGAGTTGTTTGTGTGCTGGAGAAATGCGTTACTTATGGGGGGTTTGTGGCAAGACACATTCTGATTGTGTAAGGAATGAAGATGTGTAAGGAATGAAGATGTGTTGCAGCTGTGTAACATGAAGCAAAATGTTAGCAAGGTGGAGACTAATATGCTTTGGTGGTTTGGTCATGTTGAAAGAATTGAGTGATGAGATGCTTACTAAGAAAATCTTTTTAGCTCAAGTGGCAGGAAGGAAAGGCAGAGGAAGGCAAGGAAGTCATTGGAGGATCAGATTCAAGAGTGTCTGCATGAGAAAAAGATTATGAGTATGAAATATAGAAGATCTTGTGTACAGCGTGTAACGGACGTCAGTGAAGCCTGAGTTGTACGTCAAGATCGCTGTAAATGGAGAAGTTTGATACGGCGACATTAAGTAAAAATTATCTGGCGGTTTGTATTTTTTTGTGGCGCAAACTTCTGAATCTCAAAGAACAGCTTAGTGATATGTATGATGTATGTAAAAATACTGTTCCTCCATACAAGGAAAATAGCTTTCTAGCTGAGATGTTTAGTTGTTCAAATGCATTAACATTCCGATGTCAAAATAAACTTGACATTGGAGAGACACTTCACTGCTTGAAGAAATGATACACTTTGCTGAGAGGCAGGCCTTTTAAAATTGCTATAGCAACACCCAGATGAACATTCATTGTCTTATGGCAGTCATGTCCAATGTAATAAAATCTAACACTTTCCCAGTAAATCATTGCACAACCAAGTTTTTCATGTTCATAGTGATCACATACCATGAGCAAATATTTTTGGATTTAAGGATAATGGGTGTTCAACTTGTATTGCGAAGTATTACAAACACATGGTAAAACATTCTACAAGAACAGGCAAACATTGGTAACATACCTGTGAACAACTATAATCTAAAATTTTTACATGTGCAGTTAAGGCTTGGTCCATAATATCAGTAGGAACATCATCACTGTGAGCTAGACTCCACAAGAGATTCAACACCTACAGAAAAAAAGGCAATTATTCAAAATTTGCATGTCAGATTACAATTTTCAGACAGTAGCAGTCCTGAAATAATGTGAATACAATGGAGTAAGATGATAGTATCAGACTATCTTAGCAGAAACTCCAACTTTCTGGCACCAACAAGATTGCAAAATGAAGATAAATGCTTTTAGCATTTCTCACATGCAATGGAATGCCAGTGGTGTTGGAATTTACAGCTGTGAATTACCACTGAACATTTGCTTTGAGGTAATGACATGTTCTAAATTTTAATATAACATTAAAAATTATATATACATTTAAAAAACAAAAAAAACTATTCTATTATGAAAATAAGAATAAGCACAAGCACAGGAGGAGGATGCATTAAAATGCATAGAGAGGAAAGCATATTTTAATACAGTGATGTTCCCACCACTGGGTAAAGACATTTAGATCCAGTGACTAATTTCTTTGTTTTGTGCTGTATAGCCACGTGAAATTGTTGTATTAAACACCAACCTGATGAAAGCCTAAGTGTTAGTCAATCCTACTAACTACAGAGAACTTGGTCCAGCTCAGTTTGACCCATTTCGCATATATCAGACCAACAAAGAAGAAAGGAAAGCTGAACTTTTTAACTGGCTGAAAAATCAGAAGGCGGCAAGAAAGTGTTAATATAATGTAGCATGACCAAGGTGGAATTGTTCACTGTAATATATATTTATATAAATATTAAACTGGAACAGATCACTGTGTTAATATAAAATTACTGAATTCAAAATAAAATTATATGGTTTTAAAAGACATTACTTCAAACAGTTCGCAGCATCTATTGCTTAATATTATTTTTGCTGAGATATCACTTATTTCTTAATTGAAGCTTTTTTTTTTTTTTGTTATATATCATCATCATCATCGTCAACCATTATCAATCCACTGCTGGACGAAGGTCTCCCCAAGTTTCCTCCACAACGGTCTGTCTTGTGCCAGTCTCCTCCATGTCACTCCCACATATTTACGAATTTCATCCACCCATCTCCCATGTGGTCTTTTTCTGGGTCTTTTCCTGTCCCTTGGAATCCAATCTAAAATTTCGGCTGTCCATCTATGGTCTGTCCTTCTGGCAGTATGTCCAGCCCATTGCCATTTCAGGGATTTAACTCTGATCATGATGTCTTCCACTCTCGTCATTTTTCGGATCCACGAGTTCCTCTTCTTATCTCTCCTGGTTATACCAAGCATGCACCTCTCCATGCTTCTTTGAGTTGTCTGCAGCCTTTGTATGTCTCTTTTAGTTAAGGTCCACGTCTCTGCACCATACGTAAGCACTGGAAGGATGCATTGATCAAACACTTTTCTTTTAAGACATAATGGCATATTGCTCTTGAAAATTATGCTGTTTCTTCCAAAAGCTCTCCAGGCAAGTTTTGTACGCCGATTAATTTCTTCATCAATGTGACCCTCACTTGATATCTGCTGTCCAAGATAAACAGATGTATCTGTTATCTCCAGTTTTTCTCCATCAATCGATAAATCTTCATTTCTTGTAAAAGCATTGAACATCACTTTTGTCTTCTGAAAGTTCATTTTTAATCCCACTTCTTTACTCTTGTCAGCAAGTTCCTGGATCATACTCTGCAGCTCTGATGGGGTAGTATATATATATATATTCCCTCAGATGACAATTTTATACATCACGCTGAAAGAAATTTCAGTTTGAAGACCATGAATGCATGATATCAAAGCTTTCATATTTTAGGTAAATGGTGTATAGCTTTGAGAACATGAATACTTTTTAACACCTTGCATCAAGTTTTTACAAATTTCCTAATTTTGACACTTTCATTTTCAGAAAATGTTTCCTCTCTTACCAAGCTTAAATGCAAACATATGGGGGGGGCATTTAGCAACAATACAGGATAGTGGGAACGACGTAACAAAAGATGATTATGGTGGAAATCTACGCTCTGCCAGACTTCCATTTTTGGAAATTTTCCCTCCATTTTTAAGCTGAAAAACAAATATTTATGGAATAAAAGGATATAAAAAACAATACATACTGGGCAAAAGGAGCATCGTGAGAAAAAAAGATTATGATTATGGGAGAAATCTTCACCCTGTCTTCCGTTTTCGAAAGTTTCGAAAGATGAAATTCTGTATTCAAACTGAAAAAGAACCACTGCCTCCAATTTTTCAAAATTCTGTTCAGTTGTGCATCGATCTCTTGAATGACCCAATGACGACGAAAAAGGCAGAATTCCTCGAATCCATGGATGAATTTCATGACTGCAGGTTACAGGAAAATTTTCGAGCCATCTTAACTTTCATCTCTGGAAATTTGGCCCACAGTTTTGTGCTTAAATACAAGCATTTATGCAATAAAATCATATACTACTTTGAATATTTGCCAAATGCCAGTGAATTTCGCCATTCCCCGCTGAGCAAGCGAAGAGCATGATGTGCCCGACCAGCCAACCAGTTTGATCCAGATTCAACACGTACAGCGTATGTGTGTAGTTCGTGATTACAAGCATTCGAGGCTCTCCGTCGTGAGGACAACGATGTTAAATTTTGAACAGCGTTCAAGTGTAAAATTTTGCGTTCTGCTCGGAAAATTTTTCGCAGAGACTTTTCAAATGATAAGTCAGCGTACGGTGAGAATGCAATGAGTCGAACTAGAGTTTATGAGTGGCATCGACGATTCGAAAACACGCGACAAAGTATTGAAGATGATGAGAGGTCAGGATGACCAACATCCACAACGGATGAACAAATCGCTATTGCCAAAGAAATTATGAAAAATGACTGTCGCAAAACTGTTGCAGCGATTGCAGAAGTTGCCATGGCGTTTTAACAGAGAAACTGGGCATGCATCACGTGTGCCAACAAATTGTTCCCAAAAACCTGACACAAGAAAAAAAAATGGATGAGCGCATGCAAGCTTGCGGGGATAACATCGATAGAGTGAATGAATTCAGATCCTGATCTCTTGAATCAATTGATCACTGGTGATGAGACCTGGTGCTTTCTGTACGACCCCCAATCCAACCGGCAGTCAAAAGTGTGGAAATCACAGTCGTCACCACAATAAAAAAAAAATTAAGGCTGAGCGCTCCAAAGGAAAGGTCTTGTTAACAGTTTTCTTCGATTGCAAGGGGGTCATACACAAGGAATTCCTTCAACATGGTCATACAGTAACTAAAGAAGAGTACGTCAACGTCCTGAAACGTGTCCGAGAATCAGTTAGACACAAGCGACCTGATCTTTGGATGACCAACTCGTGGGTGCTCCATACTGATAATGCGCCGACTCACAGATCCCTCCTAGTGTCAGATTACCTGTCCAAACATCACATTCCTGTTCTTCCACAACCAGCTTATTCCCCTGATCTCGCCCCATGTGACTTTTTTTCCCAGATGAAGAATTTGCTTAAGGTGCGACGCTTCTCAAGTTCCGAAGAAATGCAACAAGCTGCGATGGAGGCATTGGAGGATGTGGCAAAAGAACGCTTGCAATCTACATTTAAATCTTTGTATGAGGCCTGGCAAAATTGCATACTTGCACAGGGTAACTACTACGAAGGAAACACAGCATAAACAGGTATTATCTGTACTCATTCTTTTTTAATATAAAAAGTTCCGGAACTTTTTGAACGTAGTAATATAACAACACTGGACATAAACAAAAAGAAAAAAGTTACGATTAAGAGAAAAAATACTTTTTTTAACTTCCATTTTCACAAAAAATGAGCCCTCCCTCCCCTCACTAATTCACAAAAAAAAATTCTTCAGTTTTTTTTAGCGTCGATCTCAAGAATTAACCCAAATGACAAAAAAAAAAAAAAAAAAAAAAAAAAAACGAATTCCACGAATCCCAGGAGGAATTTTGTGTATGGTTTTCAGACCTGGCATTACTTGAAATGTCTAGAAAAATTGGCACTCAGAAGAATAGTTCTGCATGAAATGTTTCCTAGATCTTTGACTGGAAGACTTTTGCTCCTGTCATTCATGGATTGCTTTTGGACCAAATAAAATTAGAAATGGATTGTTATTGTAACATTAAACAGTTCTGACAATGGAACAGTCCAAAAACTATGACTACATCACAAAACCTACAGAACAGCTGCACTTCATTTGAGATTTACTGGGTGTTGGGTGAGATGCAGAGGGTGTAGTAACACTTGAATGAAAAATCTGAATAAAATGATTACAGCTCATGTTTATTGGTAAGAACTCCACTGTTTTAGAAACTTGAAGTGCAAAACAAATAACTGCTTAGATCAGTGATAAAGAAAGCAATTATTATGGTATCATAACTTAAAAGCAATTACGTTACTATTTTAGTGAAAATGAATTTTCAAACAGAGATTATTATTAAAGGAAAACTATTTGCCTCAGAACATGCACTACTGGACTTTCATATATCCCACATCTACAGTAGGATGGGCCGCAAAAAACTTTTTTTCAAAATTAATCTTGGTAAAGCATGGAAAAGTTGCTTAATGAATCTTGGTAAAGCATGAAAAGTTGCTTAATGAATCGCCACTATGGCATTTCATTCAGGAACTCGATGGCTACACAAAAGGACCACATTCCTACTCTGCACCTGTTGGTTCATTTCTAAAAGATTGTGAAAACAAGACAGTGGTCAAATTTGACAAAATTGATACTACCCTGCCGCATTTAGACCCTAAAGATATCAGCAATCTAAGCACTGATCAGCAATACTTGTATCGCATATGCATTGCTGTTAAAGGCAGCAGTTGCCTCCCAAATCTGGCTAAGATCGTCCCGGCAAAATCAGTCGTGAAGGCTGGCCGACGACCGCAAACTGTCCGTTACGATTATACATCAGTACCCAAAATCCATATGATAATCTTCATATAATTGCAAAGTTTGTGATGCTGGTTTATGTACCAATGTGGTTTGAGATAAAAATGAAACCACAGTGCCAAGATGGAGCCCGACATATATGGAAGACTATTTCTCTCACAAGGCAGTTGCCTGACCACGTAAAGAGAAATTACCGACAAAGTAATTTCAAACAATGCATACTTTGCACACCCCGAAAATATACTACTGGCAATGCTAACAGATTCTCGAAGCCACATCTGGAAATTGGCAGTGAGGCGAATCCTGAACACCAGGAATAAGGTATTCGAAGACTTACGCCTTTTCAAATCTCCCGAACTCAACAATGGCTTTAAAAGCCATTGATTATATTGATGTAATAAACTGGTTAAACTGCACCATAACAGAGCCACCTCTTACAATGCATATAACAGATAAAGAGTTAAAATATATGTGCAAACAAGAACAGGTTCTGCCACTAACTTTCCAGAAGTTTTCATGTCACACTTAATCAGTTGTGAGATGTGTTAAACTCATGCCTGAAGCTTCAACGAAAGTTTGTGGTGATACTGCAAGAGACTGTTACATACAGGCTAAGATTCAAGCAAGAAGAGAATTTCCAACCTTTAAAAAAAAATCCGAAAAAAGGCTTCAAAGCGGATTTTTAGTCTTTTTCTTACTAATTCAATGCCAGAGGACACGGCTAAATATTGAGCAAAATTGATTAAATTTTTTGTGGGTTCTAACTGATGCATTAGGCAACTTTTCCATGCTATACCAAGATCGATTTAAAAAAAAGTTTTTTTCAGCCCACCCTAATCTACAGTTCATCTGGACAGAAAAACATTACTGGTTTGGAGGCTAATAAACTCCCCTCCTTCAATGACTCAAAACCAAGATAAGATGACTGTACAAATAAGACATTCTAGTGAAAACATTGGAAATAGTAAAGAATAAGGGTAATATATGTTTAATTAAAATTTGATTTAATGAAAATGAATTTCAATTTGAAATAAGCTGTGAAAATGGCTATTACTTATGAGACAACATTACACATAATGGCACATAAAACTTACGTGCATGCACACACACCCATGATACAAGCTTTTAAAGACAGCATACCTGTTTTATAAAATGCACTGTATCCCAACCAACCTTACTTTGTTCAAACTACTTTTAAGGAAATAAAGTTTGGAAAAAGAACGTGTTGCAGTACAGCGAGGATACAACCCTTCCATTATAGACAAGGCTCTAACAAAATTCCAGAAACCGAAGCCCATCTCCACATTAACTCCTGTGATGCGCCCATTGCAAGAGAATTTTGCCATTATTCCATTTTCCCGTGACATTGCCTTCAAAATTAAAAAAATTCTCAAAACCTTTAATTTTAAGGTGATTTTTAAACCCACAAACAAAATGAGATTTTTAGGATCAAAGGACTATGTTGAAGACAAAAACTCGTGGGGAATTTACCAAATTCCATGTGAATGTGGCGCTTCGTACATAGGACAGACCAGTAGAGCCTTACGTTTTCGATTGAAGGAGCACAAGACCTACATTCGGAAATGTGACCTAAAGAAGTCATCGATGGCTAAACACTGTTACGAAAAGGACCACAAATTTCTCTTTGAAGAGGCAAAACTTATTGACAAACCAGATTCAACCACCAAACTTAATATTTTGGAAGCTTTCTATATATATCAGAAGTCTTTGCAACTTGTTAATGACATGGCATCCACGCCATTTCTATCAAATGCGTGGATGCATCTAACCAAAACACGTGACTGTTAACACCATTTATGATGTCATGTACAATTTGAATATTTACGTGCCATTCGTCCTGATGAAGCTAGGTCAATACCCAGCGAAACCATGGTCGGCTTGAGAAAATAAACATTTGTGACACCTACGTTGTATTATCTTAATCTATATACTCCTTCCATGATAATCTTTATTCACATTAACTAAATTACTTCAGTAAATGCTAACAAAACTTTAATCTGCTAGTGAGAACATGCCAAACTCACACAGATTAAAACTTAGATCACACTACGTCGTTAATGGGATCTCTGGTGAAAGAATGGCATTTTCTCACAAGTTGGTAAGATTTAACAGTCAACACAGTGGACAGTAAAAGCAAATTTGCCAGTTACACTAATGATGCTGAACAAATAAAAAAACAACAACCCAAAAACAAAACTCTTAAACATGGATAAATTAACTCAATTACATTAAACCCTTGACATACCACCACCGTTTGTTACATTACATTGGGGCATTAGATCAAGGGAGGCTTAATATAAAATTTGCCATTTATTTTTAAGTAATCGGAATTTTGTTAATATTATGGTTCCTCATAAATCATAATTCGGATTAAATTAAAAACATGTTAATTAGAAAAAATGCAGTCTTACGCTATGCACCTACTGTGCACTGCAGCTCGAAGTGCCTGTTTTCACCTCGGAAGCTTCTAAGTTGTGTTAAAAGGAGGAAATTTACTTTGCATAGTAAGAAAGCAAAGCTAAAATTTTAATTATAAGGAAATTAATAAAAATCATGTTACATTACTAAAACTTCAAGTGAAAATTAACAGCATTACACAAAATCCTTTTACATACCTTAGTTGCTTAAAAAAAAAAATCTATTTTAAACTGTTAATCCAATTTTTTCCAGAGCACAATCTAGTTTAACCAGTGCATCTGAAATATCACCATTCTGCGAGTTTGCTTTTTTTTTTTTTTTTTTGATTGGAGGTTTAACGACCACCGTGAGCAACTCAATGGGCTATAAGCAGTCGCCCGTCCCAAATTTAGGGTCACTGGTTCCAGGGAAGGAAGAGAGCCAGTGTCGAAAGACAAACACAACATCCATGCATTACCGGGATTCGAACCCGGACCCCTTACGGACGAATGATCAGAGGCCAACGCCTTAGACCACTGCGCCACCGGGGCGGCCGAGTTTGCTTCGAAGAATCTTTTTAATGTTGAAAGAACCTGATTTTCACTTTTGATTCAAGGGGAGGCATTTTCCAGTCTGGTCCTTCAGTTTCATCTTCATTTTCTATATCACTCCCAGGTTTAGCAATTGAGATGTCGTCCACCAGTGGCGTAGGGTGATTTCAGACAGTGGATAATCTCACATTTTTCACACCCCACCACCTAAACAAGAATTCACAATATATATATATATATATATATCATCATTGTCAACCATTATCAATCCACTGCTGGACGAAGGTCTCCCCAAGTTTCCTCCACAACGGTCTGTCTTGTGCCAGTCTCCTCCATGTCACCCCTGCATACTTTCGAATTTCATCCACCCATCTCCCATGTGGTCTTCTTCTGGGTCTTTTCCTGTCCCTTGGAATCTAATCTAAAATTTCGGCTGTCCATCGATGATCTGTCCTTCTGGCAGTATGTCCAGCCCATTGCCATTTCAGGGATTTAACTCTGATCATGAGGTCTTCCACTCTTGTCATTTTTCGGATCCACGAGTTCCTCTTCTTATCTCTCCTGGTTACACCAAGTATGCACCTCTCCATGCTTCTTTGAGTTGTCTGCAGCCTTTGTATGTCTCTTTTAGTTAAGGTCCACGTCTCTGCACCATACGTAAGCACTGGAAGGATGCATTGATCAAACACTTTTCTTTTAAGACATAATGGCATATTGCTCTTGAAAATTATGCTGTTTCTTCCAAAAGCTCTCCAGGCAAGTTTTGTACGCCGATTAATTTCTTCATCAATGTGACCCTCATTTGATATCTGCTGTCCAAGATAAATGTACGTGTCTGTTATCTCCAGCTTTTCTCCATCAACTGATAAATCTACATTTCGTGTAAAAGCATTGAACATCACTTTTGTCTTCTGAAAGTTCATTTTTAATCCCACTTCTTTACTCTTGTCAGCAAGTTCCTGGATCATACTCTGCAGCTCTGATGGGGTAGTTGCAAAAATGACTGTCATCAGCAAAACGAAGATGGGTTAGATAATCTCCATTAATCTTTATCCCTTTGTTTTCCCAGTTCAGTGATTGAAAGACATTTTCCCAATGTGGCATTAAAGAGCTTCGGAGATATGGTGTCACCTTGTCTCTCTCCTTTTCAAATTTTTATGTGTGTTGTATTTTCAAACAGCCGAATCTTTGCACTTGCATTTTCATAGATGTTATTAAAAATATTAATGTATGCATCTTCAATACCACAGGATTTCAGAGCCATTGTAACTGCTGATGGTTTCACCGAATCAAAGGCTTTTTCATAATCGATAAAAGCCATGCACAATGGAAGTTCATATTTCCTCGCTCTTTCAATTAGTTCTCTCAGTACGTGGATATGATCTATTGTGCTGTAGCCACTCCTAAATGCAGCTTGTTCTCTTGGTTGAGCCATGTCCAGTGTTACCTTCAAACGGTGTGAAAGAACTTTAATAAAGATTTTATAAACCACTGATAGGAGGCTGATAGGTCTGTAGTTCCCGAGATCCTCAATGTCACCTTTTTTATGTAGCAGGATCATTGTAGCGGTGTTCCAATCCTCAGGAATCTTCCCTTCATTAAGGCATCGAGTGAAAATTTGGGCGAGTACTGTTTCGATTTCTCCACTTGCTTCTTGTATGATGTCTACAGTAATTCCATCTTCTCCTGGAGCTTTCCCCCGCTTCATGTTCTTGATTGCAGGTGCAACTTCTGCTGGGAGGACTGGAAGAACTCTGGTACTGATACCTTCCATGATGTCTGGAGTACATGCATCATCCCTTTCATATATCTTGGAGTAGAAATCTTTCACTCTTGTCAAAATTTTGCCTCTATTTCTTGTTACAGAACCATCTTCTTTTCTCAGTGCCATAATCTGTTTTCTTCCCTTACTGAGATGTCCCTTTGCTATCCTTAGGCTTTGGTTGTTTTCAATTCCTTTCCTCACTAGTTCACAGTTGAATTTCCTTAAATCTTCAGTTATACTTTTTCGTACTGTCTTGCATAGCTCTATGTATTCCACTTTGGAAGTCACATCTTCTTTAGTTGTCCTCATCTCTCTTCTTTTTTGCATCAACATTTTGGTTTTTCCTGATAATTTGTTCACATGCAACTTGATCTTAGACCCAGCTAATTTTGTTGCTGTTTCCATAAGAGCCTTGGTTACTGTTTTGTTAACTTCAGAAACATCCACTTCTTCTGATGTTAGGCCTTCTAAAGCAGAAAACCTCTTCTTCAGTTTCAACTTGAAGGCATTATGGTGTTTTTTAAGGTTGGTTATGTCAATACATTTTGTTTGTCTTATGAGCTTGCCATGTTCGAGTTTAGTGTTGAGGTGCATCTTACATCTCACCAATCTATGGTCACTACCTGTGTTGAACTTGTTTAGCACACTGCAGTCTTCTATGACGAATTTTTTGTTACACATAATAAAATCTATTTCACTTGTCGTCCCATTTGGATGTCTCCATGTCCATTTCCTGTGCGGCTTTTTCTTGAAAAAGGAATTCAAGATGAAAAACCCTTCTGCCTCTGCGAACTGTAGAGTATTCCCACGCTGGTTTCTGTTGCCGTGACCGAATTTACATACTGAAGTTTCATTCTGTTGCCGTTGCCCTATTTTTGCATTGAAATCTCCCATAATTATCTTCAAGTGCTGCTTACCTTTATTATTTAGATGGGGAATTTCTTCATAAAATTCTTCAATTTCTTCTTCAGGATGACTTGTGGTGGGTGCATAAGTTTGAATAATCTGAGCCTGGTATCGAGAGTTGGATAACGAGTCGTGCAGCTCTGTCAGAGGAACTTTCAACTTCTACAACTTTATCCTTCAGTTTCTTGTTTATTATAAATCCAACACCGCTAGTTCTGCCAGTATCTGTCCCACGATAATAGAAGAGATGTCCACTTTTCAGTTCAATGAGATCTTCTCCTTTTCTCCTTACCTCACTTAGCCCCACGATGTCCCACTTGATCCTTTGTAGTTCCTCTTCCAATTCAAGAAGCCTTGAATCAGAAGATAGGGAGCGTCCATTATACGTAGCCAAGGTCAGCATCAGATGGCAGCCTAGTCCAGTCCTCCGGGGATTCTTAGCACCCTCTGCCTTCATGTCGCACTGGCCGCTGCCTTGGCCAGGTACATTCCAGCTGCCGGAGACTGAGGACCAAGATTTAAGTTATGGAATCATTTTGGAGGGGTTTGGCCATAACTCACCACGCTGGCCAACGGGTTGGTGAGTGTGGGATAGCATTTCCTCTAATCCCGATGGTATAGTTATACCGCTATTGGCGGTCGTCAGAGACCCTTTAGTGGGAACAGGATGCACCACGAGAAAGCAGGGTAGACATTTGTCAAGGAGAGGCTGTGATGTTATGCATCACCTGACCTTACATCCCATATATATATATATATATATATATATATATATATATATATATATATATATTAATTTTGTTAATAAAATTATTACATAATGAAAAGTTTCTTGTTTATGAATTCATGGTTTTTAAAACTACGTTCAAAGTTGAAATATAATTACTAATGCTCAACTTACTTCAGTTAATAAATAAATACATTGCTCCTTCCACGTCCCAGAAACAAACATCTGAAAAATTGATTTTCAACCGCCGCTGTGGAATTGAACCAACAGAACTCTCGATATCTAGCCGAGCGCGTTACATATACGCAACATATATATATTTTACTTCAGTTAAATATAAAATCCATTCGTCTTGTCTCAGGGTTCATACTCTTTTTGGGGGAAAAATTCAAGGACTTTCCAGGCCTTTTCCAGGCCATATACAAAAAATTCCAGGATGATTACTACGCTTTACAGTATCATGCTCAAATTAGTTTTTAAAAGCAATTTCAGTTTTAAGTAATAAAAATGATGAAAGATGCAAATGGATGAGTGTGCTTTTTTACCCATTACATTTCTTTTTAATGTTTTTAATTGGCGAATTACCCAATAATGCTAAATTGAATCATGATGCAATTACCACAAGGCTATTCAGAAAATCCTTTCCCTCAATCAGAAAATGATTAATTCAATCAGTCATTTTAGCTGCATCACTATTCTGCACTATCTTCCATGTAATCAGACTATTATTGATAACAACTGAAATTATTATAAAATAAAGTGAGGGCAGATTCAGAATTTAAGAATGGGGAGGGCGCACGTCTAACAGAGGACTGGTAAAAAAATCTCTGAGATTTATTTCCTCCAAAAAAAAACACGGTGGTAAAACATGGAGGACCCATAAGGGGGAGATGGGGTGCTTGCCTGTCAGAGTACATCACAAACAGCAGTTCTGAAGTACTGCTGTGTGGATCACTGAAAAGTTCGGGCCAATGTAAGACAAAACGTGGAGTTGCAAATCCATAAGTGAAAAAGTGTAATGTCTGAAAACAAGAAACGTGAGACAAAGCAAAGCACTTATCTACTTACTCACCCCCCACCCCTTTTTTTTTAAATGGGGCATGTGCCTGTTATGCCCACAGGTGGATTCTAGCTCTGATAAAAAGTGTTTCCATACATGGGAATGATTTTTTTTCTTTTTAACATTCCCAATGACTGCCACTGGTGGATGCATATTGGGATGTGACTTTTGAAGGCAATGAAAATCTTAATTACTAGACAGAATATGTTCCAGACTTGAGGAAAATTTCATCCAATTGTAGTACAGTTATGTTAAATCAAAAAGCATAAGCCACGGAATCACTATGCACCTCAAGAAATGATTCGGGAGTGGACGATCATAGAAAGGTGAACCAATAGAGTTTAAAACAGAAAGTGTAATTTTAGGAACATGGCAACAAATTTCAAATAAGTTTCATCATAGAAGTCAGAAAGTCCTGGCCCACCACCCAACCCAAAAGAATCTAACCACCTTTATGTCTACCAGTACACTTGCCTCATATTACTTTCCAAAAATTATTTTTCATATCAAACAAGATTGCCTCAATTTACTTTTATTTTTTTAAATCAAAATCACTGCTAAACTAAATTTATGAAGTGCTACCCCAAAATGTGGAACTAGCTAAACTATTTATAAAAACCTTAAACATAAAACAATTTCAGTTTTTTATTGGTATAAATTAGGATATTCTTAAGTATTTTACATAAATGAAAAATGATGAGCATAAGGAATCTCTACCTCCAGTTAAGCTTCAATCATAACCAGAATCAGAATAACCACTTTTGGTTCAACTCCCAAAACATAAGACAATTATATGAATTAAGTTTTTAAAAGCTTTTTTTAAAAAAATTGAAGTTTGTCAGTTATATAAACCAAAATCTGATCAATGCATTAAGGACAATTGATTGAATTGTTTTGGCCACAAATTCATAGTAAAATGTACAGCAAAAATATGTTTTAGGAGCCCATAAGTATTTACTGTACAAGTATATATAAGGTTTTATATTACTTACCAAAGTTTTAGTCCAATAAGAAGCCCAATTGTGGAAGTTAGTTGCAGAAAGTTATAAGTTTTTGGAACAGAAGAGTTCATTAATCTATTTACATGAACTTCATATGAAAAACACTAAATAATTATGAAGATATAAGATCAAAACTGGTTTGAAGTTCAACATGCTTCAAAGAAAAAAAAAAGTTCATTTCTATTGTAAATTGTACAAATATAAAAATTTTATGTTTTAGTATTAATTCTCTATATGCTTGGAAGATACCACAAATATGGAGTATCAATGGATGGTTATACAGATTTAAGATTGCTGACTTTGGTTTCAAGTTCCATATCCATTTTTTAAGTACTGCTCTTTTCTCATGAGCAGTTTTTCTAAAGTTATTAGATTTTACAATGTATGTAATGTTATTTGTAGTTTCAGCTTTTAAAGCTAAATCATCAGCAGACTTTGACTTCTCCTTCAATGAGTTTCCTTTTCTTTTCTATGCTATCAATTTCATCTAAAATAGCTTTCCTTTTTCCACATATGGCTGCTTTTTCCTTTTTTTTTGGACTTATCATCCAAATAATGTATGTATTTTTGCCTTGCAGCTCCAACTGATAACAGAAGGTATTTTGAGATATTTACCTTATCAATACCACCTACATAGGATATATGATCATAAATAATTCTCTGTGCTACGATTGACTCCTCTCTCATGTTTTCTACAATGAGCTCCTTATTGACTGAAAAACCCCTCTCAACAGAAGCTTGCCCATGTGACAACAGTAAAAGAAGTTTCACAACTTTCCACAGTTCACTAAAAGCTTTAGTAGAAGACATGTACTCATACAATAATGTGTCTACTCTTTGTTGTTTATCTTCTGGATCAAAGTTTATGAATGAAGATTTTACTGCTGCAACACTGGTCACAAATTCCTTAAACTGCCATATTACACCATCACATAATTCTGGTTGTATTCTATGAGCATCAACAAGAAGTGTGAGAATGGATGTTAGATTCTTAATACAAGTCTCACTATTTTTTGACATCAACCGAGGATCTAAACACTTCATGTGGCGAACAAGGGAGTACTTAAGTGGATTTTTTTCCAATAGCTTCACAACTAGCTTTTGCAAAAATATTCGGCATTCCATTCTAAACTCCATAAGTTTGCATTCACTAATGTTCTTAGCACTTAATTCTTTCAATACCTTCTCTGTTTGAAACCCAACATCAATTTCTTTATAGTGACAACACTGAGATGCATCTGTAAGGTCTACTTGTAACAGCTTTAAGGCAGAGTTAGCTTCTGCCATTACGGTTCTTTTAACAAAGCGATTCATCATATTTCTTAGCATCTTTTCAAGATCTGTGGCCATAAAAGGCATCATTGGCTTATCTGACTGATATGCCTTGAGAAATGGTACCAGCTGTTTTGAAACTGAATTGAAGAAATGCAGTTTAGCCAAAACAAAAGGATCTTTAGTGAAAGTTTTGATAACATCAAATGATACAGTGTGGGGATTCTTGATGCACTTCTTTTCAACTTGGTTAACATAATTTTCAATGTCTGCCCAAATTTCTAATGCTCGCTCGCAGGCAGGAGTATTTTCTAGCCACCGTGTGGGCAGAATTTTAATGGCATCTTACTGGCTAAAATTATTTTAGAAAAATCTTCCCTCCTTGCAGGTGAATCTTTAAAAAGCCTAAATAATGATGAAAGCAACTTTTGAATTTCCCACCCTGTTGCTGAGGCTCCATGTCGAAAGGCATTGTTTGCAATGTGAAGTCCACAGCTCCCTGTGTTTAGGAGTTGGACATTTGAGTCAGCACTAAGTGTTGATTACAGCATATCAAAAAACTTCCAATTAACATTAGGTCCATCCATTGATAACTGCACAATGTTACACAGTGGGAGGCACGCCATGCATTCAAGAAATTTTTCCATCATTATGTCTGCACTAGCATGACCCAAAAAAACTGATGACAAATATCTGGTTGAAACTGTTCCTTTTTCCCATAAACGAACATGTATATCCATTTGTTTTGACTGACTAAACTTGTTTAAACTTTCATCAAACAAAATCACAAAATTTTCATTTTCAGTTTTGACTTCCTGAACCAACACTGATTTAAAGTGAGGTGCCAAACCAAAGCAACAAATGTAGGAACATTTTTTTGCCACAGCTGAAGTTTCCAGCAATTCTGCTGTCAGAAAACATTAGGCGGAATAAAACATCATTACCTGCACAAGACCTGTAAGAGTAATGGGATTTAACCACTTTTAAACACCACAATGCTTCTGCTTTAATGGTTGCATTTTTTTCAAGAGGAATATGCAGAGGATTAGATGTGGATGCAATAGGCTGTACTTGTTTATCACTTGATACACATAGCAATTTATCAACAGTTAGTGGAACATTTTTACAGCTTTCTGTCAACACACTATGTTTTTTTCCTTTCATGTGGCTTCTTAAAGCGGATTCCCCCATATTCGAAACATCTATTATTTTAATGGATAAAAATGCATTTTGCAACATGGCAATTGCTTTCATCTTTTTTAATCCATCCAGCATATTTAGGATTTATTAGCCAAAGATCACTAAAAGTACACTTACCCATATTTAATGGGGGGTAAAAAAAATGGGTAAATCAACTGAAACAGTAAATGAAAACCAAAAAAAATATCTAAGATCAGGAACCACACAACTAAAAATTGAGAATTTCCCCTGAGTAAGGGGCTACACATGTGACCAATTACTATAGGCCAGATTTTAAGTAATTAAAGAAAAAGGGGTCTTACTGCTATGTTCTTTCCTGCTCCCCCAGCTTTGTCCTTTAGGCAGCCTGGGTTGCAAATACTTTGGCATTGATTTAGTCTTCATTCAAAACAAGGAAACAACACTTAGTGAAGTTACTGTTTTATGACCTGTATGCCAATCAGTAGACAGAGTGTTGTGCTAAAAGACTGTTACAAAGCATCACCTCATACAGCTGGGCTCCAAACCAGAGGAAAGGAAATGTTAACAAACACTTAGTGCCTGAGGGAAGCAAAACTTTGTACTGGGTCACCTCCTCCAAGTCTCAAATCTTTCATACTTACCCAGCTGGAGAGTGGACGTAGGGCTTCAAGCTTGGAGAATGAATACTGCTCTTATATCTATGCCTTTGAATTTAATTTCGACCATTTTCAACAGGGTAGGTTCCTAGGTTGTACCTAACAGCATACTAAAATTTCGCCAAAATCCAACCCCTTTTACGTGAATTATCGTACGGACAAATGGAAAAAACCAAAGCATAAACGTTTCTGCAACCTACAGTTCGAAAGGGTTAGTAATTTCTAAAATAAAAACATAACGAACAGCGTGAAAACTAGCTCATACACAGAATATTTGAAACTACAGTATGCGCTCTCAATTATTAGGGATGATAGGGGGGAAGGGAATAGAACTGTCCATAATTAGCATGTTCTCGTTGCGCTAGGCGCTTAAGCACTGCTGAATTCCGTCAGACCCCCAATGGTCAAATGATTGAAATGTGCTGATGTTCATGGAATGAAATGGTTGATCAGCTATGATAACCGCATAAAAGTTCGAAGGGGGGGGGCGATTTTTTTTTTACTTTATGCAACATTCTACATTACTCCAGTATTTATCTTGTCATCATCAACAATAGCAATGTAACTACCACTTACGATCGCGGATATCGGCCAACTGAAAATCTGCCATACAACTAAGGGATACAACACACAGGTATCATGTTACAGTGTATTGTAATTGAAAAAAAAAAAAAAAAAAAAAAAGATTTCAGAAATTAAAATCGAAAAAAAAAAAACTTTCAGAAATTAATATCATCAAGTCATGGTGTTTCAAAAATCCGCTTTCCTTTATAATGTTTAAAAACATGTAATGTTTTTCTTTTTTACCTGTCGTGTATAATAAAATGGGTTGATTTTTTTATGGAATCAGACGTCCATATGTCCGATTGTCTTCGTCTGAGTTCACACGTTAGCTACTGTGTACAAGTAGACATATTTTTCAGCTCAAAAATATGTAGTTTTGTATGTATTCACAGTATAACTCATTCCGTATTCCCACAGAACAAAATTCAGCAGATACAAATGAAGAACATCAAGACCCACCCAACACCATGTTTCCGATTGTCTGCTGTTTATATTCAAGAAATGCGAATATGGATCAATGGTGAATGCAGCGACTATGGTTTTTATTTATTACCAAGAAAAAAAAGGAGCCTGAAAGCTGTAAAGCTGAAACGGATATTTCTCCCTTTCCCGAAAACATTCCGATTAAGTTCAAACAGCAGGAGCACGCGTCCACGCACACTCAACCTCTGGAATGTCCTGATGGAACGGCTTCTTTTCATTTGGCACATCGCCATAAATCACCACCTGCAGCTCACTGAAGTGTCTTCCTCCTTCACCCTAACTATAGGAGAAAACGTAAAAAAAAAAAAAAAAAAAAAAATGCTGCCCAATTTTCGACAAAATGACCAAATTTACGTCATAACGTTGCAATTTACTAAAATACGTTTATCTGCTGAATTTCGCCTAAATCCATTGAAAACTTTTTAATTATAGATTTTTTTATTAAAACAGTAACTCAGACATCTGAATAAAAATGTATGTTTGTAATTAAAATAGAGTCCATATCATCACAGAAACAAAATTTAAGGATCACTCTGTTTAAATAAACCATGGCATCTAAAAAAAAAATAATTTGCTTGCTTTTCCCGTAATTTATAATTGCCGTTTCTTTTTTTTTGAATCCGATTTTGCAACGGAAGATTTTTTTTTTTTTTTTTTTTTTTTTGCATCTGCTAAAGTTTCAAACGGAATTCGGCGAAGTTTGCACTAGAACTTTATTGTGATGTATTTTAACCACTGTAAAAATTTTACTGTGTTATTTTCAAAATTCCGGAAAATGGATTTCTGAAAATATCTCTTAGTCCTTTTGAGCCGTGGAAGTGATAAACAGGTGTTTGCTTTCTTCCCAACCAAGGGCTTCGGATCAGCGCTCCCAGCTGTCAATCAACCGTTGCTATGGTAACACACTTTCTGCTCAAGGCTCACTGTCTAAAGAGGCACACATAATAAAAATTTCCAATGCTAACTTTTTAAGTTTTAAACCGATTCAAATGGAATTTTGGGAGTGAGCTTCTGTAATCCAATTATAGTAAATGTAAAAATTTCAGCCACTTTTGTGAAAAATTCGCAAAGATAGTTTTCTTATTTTTTATCATAAGTAGCCGAAGTCTCTTGAGGGGTGGGCCGGAAGCAAGCGTCTTAATGCAATAAACAAGGAGCAGATGAATGTGTTGTTCAGGCATACTCTTCACTGGTGGATGCCAGCTGACTTGGTAAACACGCGACCCCCTTGCAAATGCTAAATGTCTCTTCTTTCCCCTTCTGTTCTCAGTAGTTGTCGGACGGACATCAAGCTCAGGGCTAGAGAATACATCAAGCTCCCCTTCCCTAACAGACCTGCTAGTAATCATCCAATTTTATTGCACTGGAAGTAGTGCTTCCCCCTCCCCCCAGCCAAATTAGGATTTGGGCACATCCGAAACACCACTGTAGCCGGCGGTTTCTTTGAGAACAGAGGAGAGGAACTTAAAAAAATTAAGGGGTAACAGTCAGTAACACGATTTCCTAAAAGGGCATTTTTTTTAAGCACTAATTTCAAATTTCAAGGCTTTTCAAGACAGCATTTAAAAAATACCGTTTTTCCAGGATATTCCAGGCCTTGAAAACGTAATCATGATTTTCCAGGACTTTCCAGGTTTTCAAGCACGCGTGCGCACCCTGAGGACACTATTGTCAAACGGCAATACCTTCAAGTATTTCACACACGATTGATAAAACAAACGTGCACCTAAATAGAATTTTTTTTCTGTGAACTTGTCCACGTTTCCATTTCACCTTCAGTGTCCAAGCCAATTTCTACCTTTTTCTTCCAGTTTTCACTTTTATCTAATGAAATTTCTTTTAAATTGAAGCCTTTCTTCTCTTGAAAGCAGGTTACAATCAGGAAACGACCCATAATCCTTTTCACCAAAGTTACTAATTCATCATATAAAATATGAACTAGTGGCTCATTTCTTTGAAATAACTTCAGAAATCCAACAAATAAATCAGCAGCATTTTTCAGGAGCATTGCTTTTGCCAAAAGTGTTTTGTCCTGAAATACTCCAGTGATGCGTTGCAGTCGCTGCATTTCCCTTCTGGAATCCTGACTCTTCCTGAAGAAACTCTGTAGCACTTGGAACTGCTCAATGAATCGTATTAATGATGTTTGCAAAGTTAGCCATCGACTGCTAACATGTCTCACAAAAACATGTACCGGAACTTCCATCAAGCACTGAAGATTATGAAAATCATCACTTCCTGCAGCAGAGCGTTTAAAATAATAATATATATCAATTAACAAGCTCTCCACATCACCCCTAAAACAATTTAGTGCAGAAGCAAAAGCATTGTGTACTTTGTGGAGGGTACATTCCCCAATGTCAATCAAATGAGGGTTTGTATATTTTATTTTTCCTTTAAGGCACTTCATTACATTAGGGCCATCACTATGAAAACTGAGCAGTTTTGGTGGCGAGAGCTCAGATAGGGCAGTCATTACACAACTGTGAATATTTTCTGCTGTGTCATGACCAATGTAGAATGACTCCAAGTGCTCAACAACAACTCTCTGTACTCTTTCACTATAAAAACGAATAAAAACGTCAAGCTGCTGTACACGTTTTTCTGCAACAGGAGTCTCATCCACCTGAATAGTGAAAAATGCATTTGATTTATTTATTTCTTGCATCAGGTTTTCCTTTAAATATGGACGCACCCCATCAGATATCATATAGGACAGCTTTGCCCTTGCACATGTAAAGTCAGCTGCAATTTTTGAGTCAGGGAACATACGAGGAAACATTTCTGTAGCAACATCTCCAAATGTGTAAGGAATGTTCTTACTAGCAACAGCAAATGCAAATAGTTTCTGCTGTAGCTGTGTAGCAACCATGAGAGTTGGTTATTTTTAATCCTTGGCAGAAACTGGCACCCAAGCATTGCTGAACATTGCTTTTCTTAAGCTGGTCCTTTTCATTTCTGTTCTTTCGACAATTCTCTATGTGCTTTTTCCCTGTAGCATGTCGCTTGATAGCAGATATTCCATGCTGTTTGCAACTTATTGTTGAATTGCATATGAAGCAAAAACCTTCTTCTGGTTTAAATCATTGCATGTACGAATTAGAAATAACATCTCCATTGCTGTCTGCTTGCTTTAGTACATCAGCATTAAAGTGGGTACATCTGTTATCTGAAAAAAAAAGGTAGTTTACACACACATTATATTTATAAAAGGTATCAAAATTTGTTTTCACACTTAGTGCGTTGTTTGAAAACATTCTTTATACTAAAGTACAATTCTTGTTCTCATCACTAACTCTGCACGTCTTGCTTTCCAGTCAAGTTTTTAGAAGTATTTGAAATAGATTTCTCATCATCTGAATATAGTGATAAAACTTCATTGTTATTTTCAAATGTTTTTAGGGTGAATCAAAGATTTTTCATTACTCAGGTGTTGAATCTTTTTCAAATACTTGTAAAAGTGGAAAGCAAGACTTGCCGCGCCAGTGGCGCAGTGGTCTAAGCGATGGCTACTGACCATTCGTCCGCGATGGGTCCGGGTTCGAATTCTGGTGAGGCATGGATGTTATGTTTGTTGTATGGCACTCGTTCTCTTCCATCCCTGAAACCAGTGGCCCTAAATTAGGGACTGGCAACTGCTTATAGCCCACTAAGTTGCTCACACTGGTCGTTAAACCTCCAATCCCCCTCTCCCCCCAAAGAAAAAGCAGGACATGCAGAGAGTAATGAGAACAAGTTGTACTTTAGTATAAAGAATGTTTTCAAACAACATTAAATTGTAAGCACATTAAAAAATCCATTTCGTTAGGTAAGGTTTATATTTATTTAGCATGTTTACAAAGGTTAATTCTGATGCCCACCATAAAACATTATAAAGAACATGTCAATGGGTACACTTTTCTTTAGTGCTGTAGGCTTTTTAAGATAGGGTGGACTTCTATTACAGCTCTTCAAGTAATTCTGTAAATTCCATATATTTACAAAAGGCCACTACACACCCATCATCACAGGGAAAAGAAGCTTGCTCTACCACAGAAGAAAGAAACTAAAAACCATAGGAGAATAAAAATATATTTATAACATGAAAGAGTAAAAATCAAAACACGAGGCAGAGAACACAAATTCTCAGCTTAGAAAAGATGAACTGAAGAATTTTTTTCACAGATGATTAATTACTTAAGCCTGAATGGTTAATCATAAGGTTTCTGAATAATTTCTTCCATTCTGACAACAGTTACTTTGATTAATTTCTGAAGTAATAGGAATGCAGAATTCAGCATCCTTCATCAAAACACATTCCAAAAGCTTGTTCGTCAAAGTTCCAACACAGAGGTATGGATTCTTTCACCTATTGCTTATGCTTCCTTTACTGATAATCTATGCAGCTATAAAATTACAAAATTATATATTTTAAGGGGAAAATTTTGGCAATTGGAATCTATTAGACCTACTACATATTTATACATTACATATAATTCTGTTCAATCACTTCCCATTAAAAACCATACAAAAGTAAAAATTTTGAACTAGCTGTAACAATTCCTCAAGTAAAAAACAGCACTTCTACTATTATTCTGCATTTGTCTCGAATAAAGAACTTTTTTCATAAAAAAATTTAGTATTATGGGCATCCTAATTATTACCATTTAAATACACTGCAAGCAATACAGCCGTGGAGCTAATTTCTCTCTCCACGATAGTGGGTGTGCGCAGGACTTGTATAAATAAAGCGCATTGATATGTGGAACTACTTAAAAGCTGACATTCATAAGTCCACCAGGCTTAGATAGTTTATTTATACAGGTTGCCACAATATGAACAATTGGAAGTGCTGAGTGATAAAAATGGGGCTATTATAATTCTATGAGAAAGTTCAATCAAATTATTAATTTATTAATTAGCGACTACAGTAACATTCAAAAAAATGAACTTAGCATTGCGTACTTTCTCATTTAAAAGCAGAATACTCACTTCAACAGTCTCTAACATCAAGCAGTCAGTTCTGTTTTCCTCCATAGTCTGAACTGATAATTTCATACTTGCACTCAAGGAACGAAACTCAATAATAAATGCATTTCCATAAAAATTTAAGTTAATAAACCTATCAAACAGCAAAGAGTAAGAACAAAAACCCTAGGCTGTTATTATTACACTAACTCTGTCCACTATTTAATAACATCAGTTTGCTTTATTTCTGTTATTAAGCTGGATTCCCTTATTCTCGAAAAAAAGTTGACCAGCCTAACAGCGAAAAAAAAAAAAAAAATTACAAAAGTACCCTTGCTCTTATCTTTGGTAGGTTGGTTGGTGAATTTTTATGGCGCAAGGGCAACGTGTGGCCAAAGAGTGCCAGACACAAGACTATCAGACAAAGTGTTAAAAATGAGGTATAATGCTTAAAAATCAGGCTGATATGATAAAAATGAAAAATGAGAATGAGGCAAAGTTTAAAAGCTAGATGCGATTAAAAAAGCCAATTTGTTTAAAAAAGCAAAAGACAGCCAAAGTATAGCTGTGGTCATCTAGGAGTCGCTGTAACGTCGTTCCAATAAATGAGAACAAAAAAATGAAAACGCACACATGAAAATGAACACAACTACAGAGAAGATGAGTGACAGTGAGTCGGAACATGACCAGACTTCTTTCTTTATTCAATTCACGTCTTAATCCTACCAAAGAGCTTTTTTATTTTTAATCTTAGGTTGGGTCAATTAACTTATTTTTCTTGAATTTTCTCAAAAATATATGAATGAGTGAAAGCAGACCTACAAACCTCTCAGAACCAAAAAAAAAAAAAAAAACAGGCGGGGCATGAAGAAAATAAAATTAAAAAAAAAATAAGATCACAGGAGAAATTTTCTCTAAAGGCTTTCAAGCCTCCATTTTCAAGCTAAAATGCAAACATTTCTGGACCCCCCCTTCCCCCAAAAACATGGCATTTAACAGCAATTCAAAACAGGTGAAACATCAAGAAGAAAAAAAAACAAAAAAAAACTATTGTGGGAGAAATTTTTCGGCATACTTCCGCTTCCGGATTTTTTTTTTTTTTTTTTTACGCTGAAGTACAAAAATTTACGCGAAAAAATATAGCATTTAAAAGCAATTCAGTACAGGCAGAGCACGAAAAAAAAAGCAATTACAGAAGAAAGTTTGCTCTGTCAAGACTCCCGCTATAGAAAGTTTCGCTTTGTCAAGATTCCCGCAATAGGAAATTTCAGCCTTTTTCAAGCTGAAATGCACACACACTTACGAATATAGGTATGGCATTTAAAAATTCAGGTCAGATGGAACATCGGGGGAAAAAATAACGATTGCGAGTGAAATTATCGTTCCGTCAAACTTCCGTTTTTCGGAATTTTTTTGTCTCCTTTTCCAGGCTAAAATACAATATTTATGGAATAAATTATCTTTACAAACAATAACACTAGCGAACATCACACACACACAAAAAAAGACGATTACCGAAGATAGTTTTGGAGCTCCGTCTAACTTACGTTTTTGGAGAAAGAAATTTTTGAAATACAGAATTATTCCGTACTCAGCATGCGAAAGCTTTCATGCGTGAATAAGTTAAATGGCCACTCTAACCACAAAAGTAATGTAATATAAAAACACCACCACCCAAAAAAAAAAAAAAAAAAAAAAAAAAGTGCTTTGAAGGCGCGGCTTTAGCGAAGACAAAAGAACATTTTTCCGATGACACAAAAAAGGACAGTCACGGAAGACAAAGACAATGGCACAGGTGGTACTTCGTCTCTTTTCGGATAGAAAGAAAATTCCTGAACTACGAAAAATTTTATATTTCGGATTTGCTGACGTTTTACTGTTTCTCTTACGACTGTTAATTAGCATTTCTGCCTGGGATAAATGGGAAAACAACTATACTACCCGCAGTTTATTGAATAGCCATAATGAAGGAATTAGATGCTGCCGCGTCCAAGAGCTGCAGCTATCGCTAATGAACATTTACAAATATACACTAGGCAAAAATAGCAAGAATAAATAAAATTTAATTACTGTTCATAGTTTGGTTGGTTTTTAGCAACATATTTTTCAAGATCTGCGGCATTCAGATGAAAATAGATTATTTCCGAAACCAAACGGCCGCAAGCCCGTTCTGGGTTGCGTGTGCATGGCAAACTCCTCAGCTTTCCCGAAGAAAAGCGTACCTCGGACATAAAAACACATAAAATAAAAATCAATGCAATATTTAATGATCAAATTGTGAACTTACCTTTTAGCAATTGTGTCATGATAACCTTCACACAAAGTGTTTTATATAGTCTTCGTCAACGACAAACTTTCGTTACTGCTTCTTACAATTGGAATCAAAACTATAAGAGAACAGAAAAATTCACTAAAGTTGGTTAAATAAGCGCTGCTCCCGCACTTAACGCTTGCGCAGACACGTTTTGGAATGGGATTGCTCTTCTTTCCTCCCCGCTCACACCCTTCAGTAGTAGAATCTGTTTAAGACATTTTCTTGTCGTTCCCTGAAAGAGCCACTCCTCTCTTCGTGCGTAAGGTCACGCATGTACAGACATTGACATAAATCAGATGATTGCTTGTTAGTAAGGGGTTCCACCCCACGCAGGGCAAAAATGACTGCCTCGCTCCCCGCATGCAGGGGGCAAAGTTCAGACGTAAAGGAAGAACCAAAAGAATGGTATTCCCAGGTTACAAGTTACACGATATAAACATCATCCTTTTATTTATTCACAGAACTCGTGAGAAATTTTAATTTATCGCAGAAATGATTTTGAATATCCTAATATTACGCTAAAATATCGATGACCAGAAAAAATTCCCTTTCGGCGCAAAATTGGCGCAGATTTTATCAAAATAGCAATTTGGTAGCAGGATGGCGCAACAACAACGTTTTGGCGCGGGCCGGCGCAATTGGCGCAGGTCTGGCAGCCCTGTGTTATATTGATATAAAACAGAGGATGAATACCAGTATGGCACATACATAAGCTTCAGAAAATGCTGCATTTACTTTTAATTTAAATTTAGCAGATGCAAAGTTCTACCATGACAGCTGTAATCTTACACTAGCATAAATTCCCATGGGAACATTTTCAAGAATTCTGCAAACACATGAACTTGGAGTTCCCTCTTCATTGCAACATAGCCAATTTCTAGTCACAGCCTAACAAGTACACTAATGTCAGATCTCACTCACTTGTAGGTAGTCTTTACAGAGGTATTTGCTGTTTATTTTCCTTTTTGCAATGTTTTCAAGGGGAGGAGCCATCATGTATGTGCACACATAATTTCTAATAACAGATTTATTATAGAAACCAAGCAGTGCTTGGTCAAACTTACCACATTTACTTGTGATGCACCAGAGTTTTGTACTGCTTAGCTTCCCGCCAGAGCTAAAAGAGAACTTTCTATCCAACACTACTGATACACATTTAACCACAGGGTGATGGTGGTAGTGAAAAGTTACCCAAACATCCAGTAGAATTAAGGTCCACATTTGTGTTCCATTTCAAAGCAGCATGAATTCCTTTACGGATTCTGTAACCCCCTTTCTTTATACTGTTTGACAATTCTGCTACAGCTGAATCTTACACTGGAAGCTTGTCACCTATTCAAAACAATTTATTAGGTAGCATGTTTATATCTATACTCCCCATCTGCTGGCAGTATGAAGTCAGAACAATTCTTGTGCATACAAACTTGGTACTGAGCATGAGACGTTACCATCTGTTCAGTTATTAAAATGCTGTCAAAAACTTTAATCAACTTTCTGTAATGAAACAAATTATTTTACCAAAATTATAAGCTTTTTTTTTTTTGTTTAAATGTTATTCCGCAGGAAACATACTAGCCTAGCTTATTTAATGAAGAATTGAAATACGGAAACTTTTCATGAGAAAATAAAACTTTCCCATTTAATTAAAATTATTAAAGAAGACAACGGCTAGCACAATTTCATGCAGTTTCTGGTTAACTGATGCTGTTTTCATTTGTTCTGTCAAGACAGATTAACTCCTCTTACTGGGGCATATCATATTTAAAAGGCAAATGAGCTTGTCTGTCCAATATCAAATACTGTGGTGAACAACCATTAACAAAACAGCATTCCATGTTCAATATAATCACTTTAATGAAAAACACTAAACAAATGAAAAGGCAATATACAAATATTTACCTTAACTTGTGGAATTCCTTTACTTGCTTTCTTTACAAGCTGAAAAAAGTGACAATAGTGACCATTTTCAAAATAGTCAGAAATACTGATCAATAGTAAAAACACTGAGTAATAGTTGAAAAGTGATAGTGTGATCCTTGCAGGCATCACTTTCACACAATCATGCTAGCTAACCATGTATTTGAAATTCAAAATATGGCTAGTGACGGTTTTGTAGTCTTCATCAACATCATCACAGAAATGCACTACAAAGAATTTAATGAGAAAAAAATATGGCTTATTATTGCATAGCATGAAAGGAGATAAAAATCGCACAGTACCCTCACCTTGTGAGCCATAACACCATCTTTATCATCTTCAGCCAGTCTTCGAATTAATTCTAGCAGTTTTTCTCGTTGCTTTTTGCTAGCATTTGTCCAGCTGGCCTAAAAAGAACAAGTCCTTATTAAGTGATGATGTTGCATAAATTTCCGAAGCATGCAATCATGAAAAATCGGTTAAATAAAAGATGGCACGTATGAAAAAAACTGATTAGGTTAGACATTTGCAAGTACCAATGTGAATTCAAATTGGGATTTTTTATCCATCTTCCTAAATTTCAGTTACTTGCTTTTGGGAAAGTGGAAAGATATGGAAATCAAGAGAATATGGGGAAAATACTATATATATGCAGCAATTTTATTTACGTCCTGGCGCTCTAAGTTACTTCACAATTGGCAAGTATCTACCAGACTATTCAAACACTCCCAAACTCTCCTCCCACTCCATTCAAATGAGTTCTTAAAGCAAAATTTAGTTTTACGCCCAGTCCTAACACTAATAGCAAACAGAACATATGCCATCACAATGTTAAGGGCTTAGTAGTTATCAGACAAAAAAAAAAAAAAAAGATAGCATGCCCAAATTGATCTAAAACCAACTTAAAAGTGAGTATCAAGTTTGTTGCGCAGAAATAAACCTGAGATATGATAATGCAGAAATTCAGTAATAGCTGAAACTATTTTTGCACATTTTCCCTTACCCCCCCCCCCCAAAAGACACGACAGCACTCTTCAAATCGGTTATATAAAACAACCAAATTTTAATTTTTTACACAGTGTAATTAATCAATACCCACATCACCAATACACTTAAGCATCACAACTTATTAAACGTGTCAAGATGCATTATATTTATTAGGGATAAATTGAAGTGGTGATATTTTATATGTTGACAGTCTCAAACAAAGAAATAAGGAACTAGGTTTTCAAGCCCTTCCATCTTGTCTGAAACAATAAGATTAAAAGTATATTTTGTCACTATCACAATGCTTTTTAAGATTTTATATAATAACCAATAAAAAGTTATCTAGCACAACTCATTAAAATAACAATACTGCATGCAGGGGTGTTAGTGCCCCACCATGTTTCTGAGAAATTCTTGGAATGGGAAAATATGCAATTTGAAGCAGAAACGTTAGGTTTTGGAGGAGTTAATGATAGCATTTTTAATTGTTTTAAGTCCATGCTATGCTTTAAGTTATGTTTATATCCTGAATTACCATTATTTTATGAACTATGAAAAAATGTTATATTTCAGGTATGTTGACATTTTACTGCTTCTCTTATGAGTGTTAATTAGCACTTCTGGTCATTCCTAGAGAGACAAATGGGAAAACAATGATACTACCCATGATTTATTGAAAACTACATGACCTGCAATATTTTAAGCGTCGGGGATTTTCTTCTGAAAGCATTTGTTTCGCTATTACGTGAATAGGATGCTGCAGCGTCCAAGAACTGTTGCTACTGTTACTAAATGCTTACCAGTTGTAATTGTTCACAACAATAACGAATATACACTTACGAAGAATAAATAATATGTAATTACTGTTTGTTCTTTGGTTGGTTTTTAGCAGCATATTTTTCAAGATTAATGAGATTCAGATGAAAATACATTATTTCTGAAACCAACCAACCGGCAAGCCACATGTACGTGGTTTGCGTGAGCATCACAAATTCCTAAGGTTACCTGAAGGAAAGCGTACCTTCGATATGAAAGGAAAACTAATGTAACATTTAAAAATCAAATTGTGAAATCACATTTCAGCAGTTACACCATGATACACTTCATACAATGTTTTTCATCCAGTAATTATCAACACCAAACTTTCGTTATTGCTGCGAACAATTACAACTGGAAAACTATATGATAAAACAGTGAGATTTAGTAGTTGGTTAGATAAAAGCTGCTTCCATTGCTTAACGCTTGCACAGTGACGTTTTGGTGCGGGATTGCCCCCCCCCTTCCCTTCCTTCTTCGGCAATAGTAGAATCAATTTATGGTATTTTTTGTTGTTGTTGTTTGAAAGAGGCACTGCTCTTTGCATAATTGGGGTCCTGCATGTATGGACATGGACATTAAACATTCCACGCACCTTCCACCTAAAATAAGAAAAGTGCAAGGGTGAAGATGTTCCCCAAGGTAGGTCAAAATGAGAAAAAGAAAACTTAAAAATTCTGCTCCCTGAATGTACGGGGCAAAATTCAGACTAAGTAAAAACCAAAAGATCGGTATTCCTGATAATCGATTACAAATTATGCGATAAAAACAATCCTTTTGTTTATCCATAGAGCTATTGAGTGATTTTAATTAACATACATGAGACTGACTAAGAAAAAAACCCACAGCTGTACTGTTTAATTTGGTGAAAACCAGACAGCGCGTTGAGAAAATGCGAATATTATGCAGCGTGAACAAAACTGAATCATTCACTGTCCTTTATGTATATATTTAACTAGATCACAGCACTGTATTAACAATGATAAAATTACCTAATTCCAAACAAAATAGGGTGGTTTTAAAAGACATAGCTTCAAACAGTGTTTATTCTTGGTTCTGTTCATGTACTTACTAGAACATTAGCTCCGGTTTCCTCTTGCGGGCAAGCCCTCCTTTCTTCTCAGCAAGTTCTACAGACATATTTTTCTTTTGTTGACTCTGCCACTGCACAGCATCTATTGTTTACTTTTTTTTTTTTTTGTTTCTGCTGATAGTTTTTCCATTACCATTTTTCTTTGTTACTTTTCTTTCTTCGTTTTTTTATTATTCCCTCAGATGACAATTTTATTTATCATGCTGAAAGAACTTTCAGCCCTGAGAACCATGAATTCAGATAACAGAGCTTTCACTATTTTAGATAAATGGTGTAATTTTCAGAGAATGAATACTTTTTTTAACACCATACATCAGTTCTTACAAATTTACAAACTTCATCACTTCCGTTTTTGGAAATTCCCCCCATCCTTATCAAGCTAAAACGCACACACATTTACAAGGGTGATGACATTTAACAACCACATGAGTGAGAACATCACGAAGTGGGGGGTACAATTAAGGAAGAAATCTTTGCTCCGCCCGACATCAGTTTTCGGAAATTTATCCTACGTTCTCATACTGAAATACAAGCATTTATGGAATAAAATGATATCTAACAAATACTGGGTAGATGAAACATTGCAAGAAAAAATATTACAATTACGAGAGAAATTTTACCTCCGTCTACTTTCCCTTTTTCGAAGGATGAAATTTACGAACTACCCCCCCCCCCCCCCCCACCGCCAATCCCCCAAAATTTCAGTTCAGTTGTGCATTGATCTCGTGATTTGACCCAAATGATAACAAAAAAGATGGAATTCCTCAAATCAGTGTAAGAATCTTGTGGCCGAAGATAACAGGGAAATTTTTTGCAAGGCCTAACTTCTGCTGTCGGATATTGTAGTCTACAATTTCAAGCTGAAATTATAAAATAAAATTATATTTAACAACAATACTGGAAAGAAGCAACATCGCGAGAGAAGATTACAATTATGGGAAAAATCTGCACTCCATTTAACTTCCATTTCCGAAGTTTAAAAAGACAAAACACAGATGTCCCCAGACTGAAATACAACCCCCCCCCTCCCACTAATACCCCAAAAATTTCTCTTTAGTTTTGCATTGATCACGAGTTGACCCAAATAATGACAAAGGGGGAGGGACTGCGTGAATCCACGGAAGAATCTCACGTACGAATAAACCGCTGAATCGATTTTGAATGTTGTAAAATTTCGTTAAAATATGGATCATTGATAAATTTTAACTTTTGGCGCTGGCTGGCAGCCCTGTGCATTGACATTTGATAACAAAACACATTTATTTGAATATTGTAATTGGGTCACTCCATATGAATTCACCAGGTGCTTGTAGTTGTGGGTTTTTTATTTTCCTCTTTTTTTTATATGTTACAGTACAACATAAAAGTACCCTGAAAACAAAGTTTGGGATGTATTTTCCTAACCCCTTTGGAGATATGGGTCCTTTGACCCCTAAAAAATGAGCTAAAATAAGGGCTATCGTTAATTAACACAAACTGAGTAATTGTGGAGATAATGATACTTAATGCATGCCTAAATAGAGGCAATAACCTGTACATTCATATGTAATAACCTAATTTCCATAGCATAATTAGTCAAGTTGTAGGGGGGGGTCAAAGTTCAAGGTCATGGGGCCAATTTCGCCACTTTTCGGCAGCATTTTTATAAAGAAAGGTACTTAAACGCAAAATGAATATTTTTTTCAGGCAATCCTCATATGTTGCCAAGAATGTTAAAGCATATTTCAACTTGTGTTATGTTTCGTTTTTTTTTTTTTATTCAGAAAATATTTTATAACTGCAACAACATCGCCAAAATTTCCATTTTTGGGATACAATAAATCAAAAGGGGTATCGAGACAAACACCTTATTTTTTCTGAGGACTATCTTCTATAGCATATCTAATTATTTTCAAAGCTTTGTTTTGTGTTTCACAATAGTTTCCGAAATAATGATAATGCACATTTGCCCTTCATGGTATACAATATGGGCATACTTTTTGCCTTTAATCTAACATGAAATGGTTAGTAGTACATGCATTTCATAAATGTTTACTTTAATACATTAAAAATTAATAATTGTTTTGCAAAGTAATAAGGCCGGTCATTGTTACCATGCAGCTGCAATACCCCCTCTCCCCATTTGTTTCCAAAAAATGTTCCAAACAAATTCTTTATGGTATTCATGTTGTAGGTCTTTTTGCTAAAATATAATGTCTTTGCCCAGTTTTAAGGGTTTTAGAAAAGCGATGCAATCATAAACTAACTAACAGCAATCATAAACTAACTATTCATGGCAGTCTGATATGTCCATTTGTAGGACTTTCAGTGTTGGATGATGCAATAAAATTAGATGTTGCATAGTCCACCTCAAGTAGCAGAACTCAACTTCACTGTCAATTCACAGTCAGCTTAAAACCTTTGAGGGTGAAACATCCAAGTTTTATTAATGCTACAAATTCAGAAATTATTTGTATCATAAAGTGTATTCATATGCATGCACCATACAGCACTGAGTGACTAAAATTGTGAGTATTCACCTGAACAACAGAAATTATTAAAAATGAGAATTAAAGACAATATTCAAAGTGTATGTGAGCACCATAAAATTAAATATTTGGATAAATACCACCACTTATATGGAAATACATGCTGTTATCCACACAGTATCCAAAAATAAAGAAATCATTGCGTAAGATAACAGTCAGCTTTGCTGAAGAACACTCACATCTGGAACTACCGTTTCTGCCTGAGAAATCTATGTTCTAACCATCAAAAAATGGTCACTAAGAGTGACAAGACTCATCATAGGACAGGTAAATGCAAGAAAGTAAATTACAAGGAATCATATTTTGACCTGATATTTCAGACCACGATGCTGAAACTAATGAGAATAGCTTGTATGAACCAAAACATGTTAAATTAGAATCAATCAAGCATGCAGCATTTTAGGAATTTCTCCAGTGAAAGCTCAAACTTTGCCAGCACAGAGGAGATATGCTGCCAGAGGAAAAAAAGTTACCCAAATATCTGGTAATGTTTCACATAAACTGCATGATTCGTTTGAGGTTTATGAACCCAGTACTTCAAAATCTAAGGAGACAAAACAACAGAATGAATATAAAACAATTTCAAACCTTAAAACAAAGATAAATAATGTTACTAGTTTTGAAGGAAAGGTCAGGATTTTCACTTTTCTAAAACCCTTAAAAACTGGACAAGGACATTATATTTCAGCAAAAAGAAAAGACCTACAACATGAATGCAAATAAGAATTTGTTTGGAACATCTTTTGGAAACCTGGGGGGGGGGGTATTGCAGTTGCATAGTAACAATGACTGGCCTTATTACTTTGCAAAACAATTATATACATTTTTAATGTATTACAGCAGACATTTAAAAAATGCTGCATGTATTAATAACTATTTCATGTTAGATTAAATGCAAAAAGTATGCTCATATTGCAAACCATGAAGGGCAAATTTTTGCACTATCACTATTGCAAAACACAAAACAAAACTTTGAGAATATTTAGATATGAAATTGAAGATAGTCTTCAGAAAAAATATGGTGTTTGTCTGCTATCCCTTTTGATTTATTGTATCCTAAAAACGGAAATTTTGGCAATGTTACAGTTATAAAATATTTTCTGATTAAAAAAGGGAAACATGACACAAGCTGAAATATGCTTTAACCTTCTTAGCAACATATGAGGATTGCCTGAAAAAATATTCACTTTGTGTTTAAGGCAGAAGTATCCTTCTGGTATAAAAATGTTGCCAAAAAGTGGTGAAATCACCATCATGATGTTGAACTTTGACCCCCTACAACATGAAGAATTATTATGCTATGGAAATGAGGTTATTACATGTGAATGCACAGGTTATAAAACATGTTTTTCATACGTTATTTTTTCAGGTAGAACCATTTACCTCTATTTAGGCACCCATTAAGTGTCATTATCTCCACAATTATTCAATTTGTGCAAATTAACGATAACCCTTATTTTAGCTCATTTTGGGGGGTTTGAGGACCCATATCTCCAAAGGGGTTGGAAAATACATCCCAAACTTTGTTTTCAGGGTACTTTTATGTTGCACTGTAACATATAAAAAATGAGTATGCACAGATTTCTTGATGTATCGAGATTAAAAAACATGTTTTTCATACGTTATTTTTTCAGGTAGAACTATTTAAATGGTGGTTTTAACTGCTGTAAATTTTTACATGTTATATTTCCTTTGAGTGAAAAGCAATTTCTCAGTTGGAAGTTAATAATATTCACTGCAAATATATATCTTGGTAATCAAATGTGATTTAAGGAAAAATCTTTCATGTACCTCTCGGTTGTAGGTGGTCAATGTTCAAATCTTTGCACGGTTGTTCTCATCAGGTTCTTGAGTGTAGGCTTTTTTAGAAGTTAGTCTGCACATTTTCTTGAATAGGATATACTTTTTTAGTTGAACTACGGGGAGTCACATGAAGATGGAGATGTGAAAAATTATGTCGGAAAACTTGAAAAAACTGAAAAATGAATCACTCGAAAAATATATTTGCATGAAGAAATGCAATCACCAAAAAACTTCGTCAGACTTCCTGGATGTATTTGTCCGATGCATTTTGGCAGGCATGTCTGCCATCTTCTGAGACCTCTGGTCGTCCGTTTGCTGGGCAGTCTACGTTAAATATGCCACGTGCTCAATTTGGGAATATTTGTGTGTTTTACAACATCGGATGTGTTGCGTTGCCACTCCTGCGATTTGAAGACTCTGGATTTTTTATATATATATATATATATATATATATATATATATATATATATATATATATATATATATATATATATATCTGCGTGTTTGCATTGTTTCTGTTGTGTTTGCCTTCCCATTTTTTTTTTTTTTTTTTTTTTTTTGTTGATCTCTTCTATCAGTACCTTCCATGGAAATGGCATTTCTACTCCACTACTAACGTTGCAGTTTTTCTTTGTTTTTTGTTTTTTTTTTCAATTACGATTGCTTTGGCGAAACGGGTGGTCTTTTCAGTTGGTTGTTTGCAGACAATTTCGATGTTTTCAAAATATCGAAATTGTCTGCAAACAACCAACTGAAAAGAGCATCCGTTTTGCCGAAGCAATCGTAATTAAAAAAAAAAACAAAGAAAAACTGCAACATTAGTAGTGGAGTGGAAATGCCATTTCATGGAAGATACTGATAGAAGAAGAGAACAAAAAAAAAAATGGGAAGGCAAACAGAACAGAAACAATGCAAACACACACACACACACACACATATATATATATATATATATATATATGCATATATATATGTATGTGTATATATATATATATATATATATACTTAAGAGCAAAACTGAAGACTAAGGAAAAACTTTAGAATTTAGAACGAAGGTTGCAAAATAACCTGAAGATCAAAACGCGCAACGCAGCAGTTTTGAAAATTCAGAATTCACATTCTATAAAGAAGATACCTAAGCAAAAAAATACATATAAAATTTTGACTCACACCTAGTACAACATAGAAAAGGTTATGTATCTACCTGTGTGAGTAAAAGGAGAAAAGATAAAAAAATAAAATAAAACTACTGAATGTAGAAGGTGTCGAGAATACTGAGCCTTGGCTTTATCAAGGACCAGCAAAAACTCTGCATTTTCTCACTTCCACAAAGACCTAGTTGGAAATGGGTTTCTGCAAGGCCATAGATGCAAGTAACATTCCCACCTAAAATAGTTTAAAATATATATATATGTCATGTCCTCCGTAGAGTTGCATGACCTAGCACTTAGTTAACAATTTCGCTTGCATCCATTAACCTTCCTGGCTCGACCCATGCTCTTCATCTGTTACTATTAAACAGAGAGAAGAAGATTAAAGAGAACTCAAGCTGTGAGAGTGACATAATAATTAGAAATGATTTTCAGCCATAACGAAATGCCAAGTTCGTTTTGAGAGAGAATTTAAACCTGAAAATCAATGCAAAAGAAATCCAAATTTTTTACATTGCAATTAAAAAAGGAAATATTAATTTTTAACGAACAGATTTTTGAAAGAAAACTTGAGTCTAAAAACCCCTACTCTACAACTTATGACAGCACGAAAACGAGAATAAGTTAAAGATAATAATTAACTAAAGAAAACTTTGTGAAAGTTATATACCTTAAACAGTTAGTTGCAATATGTACAAAGTATTTCGGCAGTGCTTTTAAGTGCATAATTAATTAGTTAAGAACTTAACTACTTTGAAAAAACAGCGCATAGAAAAGGAACAAGCTTAGCCATCTTCTGTTCCTAGGTACCCCAAAAGACGCTCAAAGTTACAAAGAAAAGAAAGAGTTAAAACCCGCAAAAAATGTTAACAGACAAACCAATGCCTAAAAGCTGAAAAGCTAAAAACGACAGAGAAAAAGTACATGAAGTACAAACATTGAACTTATAAAACCTAGAACCCAAAAACAAGGAAGAGAGCTTACCTCTTGTGTGACAAAAACTTTTCTCCTCACAAGAGAAGAACATGGCTGACCTCTTCCGCCACTCCCTAGTTGCTGGGGGGCAGTGAGGGTGGGGCTGATGGCCTCCTCATACAGCAAGAAACCAACGCGCGGATATTTTAACCAGAGAAAAATATATATATAAACTTAAGACTGTGGATCTGTATGATCAGAAAGAGCAGAATTAACTCTCCAGAATACATGAGAAATATTATAAAATACACGAGCAGTGTATTTAATAATCTTTGCATGTATTAAATCACCTTAGTGAGCTTCTATAGATTAATCAGAATCTTATTAATTTTAATGTTGGTTTTACTATTTTTAGTATAGCTATCCTAGTGATGAATAACTAGTTTTCTTTTTTATTTGTTTTTATTTTCTTTTATAAACAGATTTTTAAGCTTTTTTTGTGATTTTGTTTATATTATTTAATTTTTTGTTTTAATAGGACCGTCATATCCATAGCACTAAGGTTCCTTTAGGTAGTTAATAGGCATCCTCTAGCCAACTTCCTTACGGCTTTGATTGGTCAGAATCATATTATTAACTGTGTAGAAAATTAAAGCAGATCTGCCAACCTTACTCTATTATTCAGAATAATTTTTCTTAAAGTTCTTTTGATGAAAGAAGAAGGAATTTCTGCTCTCTAGAAAACTTTCTAATAGTATATTAATGTGGTAATTGAAGTCCAAATTGTTGCTGCAAATTCTTGAAATTCTTAGGACCTGAGAAATTAGTACATTCTCAATTACTTTGGTTGAAATGTTATTATTCCAGTGTAGATATTTAATTACTTTGAAAGGAAAATTAACTCTTTTATCAAAGAGGCTAATAGATGGGTTACCTCTGTTGAGCTTAATGCTTAAGTCTAGGAACCCAAGTTCCTGATTACTGTGGTTGGTTTTACATAAGTTAAGAGAGCTAGGATAGATATTATCAAAATCACTCTCTATAACTTCTGAATTATTGATACACAGCAGATCATCAATATATCTAAAAGTGTAAAGGTAGTTATCTGAGCAGGTGGGGTGATTTTTAATGAATTTATATTCCTTAAAGAACAGGAATAGATTAGCGATATTCGTGGACGTTGATGTTCGTAAAAACCAGTTTAACGTACAATCAGCCTATTGAGGCCTTCGCAGAATGGAAATATAATATAATCAATAGCTTCACCGGTGAGTTGGCAGGTCTGGACTTTTGTTTCGACAGAAATCTCTTTTTCTCTGGAGAAGCTAAAAGGTCACTCTCCAAACTACAAGACCAATTTATTTTTACCACTACGGATAAAGCTAGCAATAATTTTGCAATTATCTGTAAGAAGTTCTATTTTGAATTGTTAACTATGGAACTCAATAATAGAGTAACATACGAGCCCGTAAGTTATTCTACCAAGCAGTTAGAAAATCGGTTTAAGGCATTCTTCAAGAAACTTAAAATTCCACAAACTAGAAGATATGAGCCTGAATTTCCATTTCTTTTTGCAACGGTTAAGTTTCATAAGGATCCTGTGAAGTTCAGGTTCATAGCTAGTGGAGTAAGGAGTCATAAAAGAAAATAGATCTTGCTTTTGAAGATGTCTTAAAGAAGGTTTTGAAACACATTAGAAACTGTTCTAACTTGATGTACAGAGATTTTTGGATAATTAATAATAATGCAGAAGTAATTTCTACTATACTCAAAGTTTGTCCCCTAGATATTAATAGTTATGATTTTGAAAACCTATATACTAATCTGCCTCTATCAGATATAATCACTACCTTTAAAGAGCTGTATGCAGAATTTAAACTTAACCAATTTGTTAATGTAGGAACTTGGAACTCTTATCTCAATTGCTGCATAGAAAATAACCATATCTTATATAATAATACTCTCTATAAGCAAGTGAACGGTATTCCCATGGGAACATCAACGTCCACGAATATCGCTAATCTATTCCTGTTCTTTAAGGAATATAAATTCATTAAAAATCACCCCACCTGCTCAGATAACTACCTTTACACTTTTAGATATATTGATGATCTGCTGTGTATCAATAATTCAGAAGTTATAGAGAGTGATTTTGATAATATCTATCCTAGCTCTCTTAACTTATGTAAAACCAACCACAGTAATCAGGAACTTGAGTTCCTAGACTTAAGCATTAAGCTCAACAGAGGTAACCCATCTATTAGCCTCTTTGATAAAAGAGTTAATTTTCCTTTCAAAGTAATTAAATATCTACACTGGAATAATAACATTTCAACCAAAGTAATTGAGAATGTACTAATTTCTCAGGTCCTAAGAATTTCAAGAATTTGCAGCAACAATTTGGACTTCAATTACCACATTAATATACTATTAGAAAGTTTTCTAGAGAACGAAATTCCTTCTTCTTTCATCAAAAGAACTTTAAGAAAAATTATTCTGAATAATAGAGTAAGGTTGGCAGATCTGCTTTAATTTTCTACACAGTTAATAATATGATTCTGACCAATCAAAGCCGTAAGGAAGTTGGCTAGAGGATGCCTATTAACTACCTAAAGGAACCTTAGTGCTATGGATATGACGGTCCTATTAAAACAAAAAATTAAATAATATAAACAAAATCACAAAAAAAGCTTAAAAATCTGTTTATAAAAGAAAATAAAAACAAATAAAAAGAAAACTAGTTATTCATCACTAGGATAGCTATACTAAAAATAGTAAAACCAACATTAAAATTAATAAGATTCTGATTAATCTATAGAAGCTCACTAAGGTGATTTAATACATGCAAAGATTATTAAATACACTGCTCGTGTATTTTATAATATTTCTCATGTATTCTGGAGAGTTAATTCTGCTCTTTCTGATCATACAGATCCACAGTCTTAAGTTTATATATATATTTTTTCTCTGGTTAAAATATCCGCGCGTTGGTTTCTTGCTGTATGAGGAGGCCATCAGCCCCACCCTCACTGCCCCCAGCAACTAGGGAGTGGCGGAAGAGGTCAGCCATGTTCTTCTCTTGTGAGGAGAAAAGTTTTTGTCACACAAGAGGTAAGCTCTCTTCCTTGTTTTTGGGTTCTAGGTTTTATAAGTTCAATGTTTGTACTTCATGTACTTTTTCTCTGTCGTTTTTTAGCTTTTCAGCTTTTAGGCATTGGTTTGTCTGTTAACATTTTTGCGGGTTTTAACTCTTTCTTTTCTTTTGTAACTTTGAGCGTCTTTGGGGTACCTAGGAACAGAAGATGGCTAAGCTTGTTCCTTTTCTATGCGCTGTTTTTTCAAAGTAGTTAAGTTCTTAATAACTAATTAATTATGCACTTAAAGCACTGCCGAAATACTTTGTACATATTGCAACTAACTGTTTAAGGTATATAACTTTCACAAAGTTTTCTTTAGTTAATTATTATCTTTAACTTATTCTCGTTTCGTGCTGTCATAAGTTGTAGAGTAGGGGTTTTAGACTCAAGTTTTCTTTCAAAAATCTGTTCGTTAAAAATTAATATTTCCTTTTTTAATTGCAATGTAAAAAATTTGGATTTCTTTTGCATTGATTTTCAGGTTTAAATTCTCTCTCAAACGAACTTGGCATTTCGTTATGGCTGAAAATCATTTCTAATTATTATGTCACTCTCACAGCTTGAGTTCTCTTTAATCTTCTTCTCTCTGTTTAATAGTAACAGATGAAGAGCATGGGTCGGGCCAGGAAGGTTAATGGATGCAAGCGAAATTGTTAACTAGTGCTAGGTCATGCAACTCTACGGAGGACATGACATATATATATATTTTAAACTATTTTAGGTGGGAATGTTACTTGCATCTATGGCCTTGCAGAAACCCATTTCCAACTAGGTCTTTGTGGAAGTGAGAAAATGCAGAGTTTTTGCTGGTCCTTGATAAAGCCAAGGCTCAGTATTCTCGACACCTTCTACATTCAGTAGTTTTATTTTATTTTTTTATCTTTTCTCCTTTTACTCACACAGGTAGATACATAACCTTTTCTATGTTGTACTAGGTGTGAGTCAAAATTTTATATGTATTTTTTTGCTTAGGTATCTTCTTTATAGAATATATATATATATATATATATATATAAAATTCTTGAGTCTTCAAATCACAGGAGTGGCAATGCATCACATCCGATGCCGTATAACACACAAAGATTCCCAAACTGAGCACATGGCATATTCAACGTAGACTGCACAGAGAATGGACGACAAGAGGTCCCAGAAGATGGCAGACAGATCTGCCGAAATGCATCGGACAATACATCCAGGAAGTCTGATGAAGTTTGTTTTGGTGACTGCATTTCCTTATGCGAATATATTTTTCGAGCAATTCAGTTTTCCGTTTTTTAAAGTTTTCCGACATAATTTTTCACATAATATAACTTGATAGACATTAAATGTCCATCATTACTGTTTCACACGTTATGCAAGTTCGGCAATCGGGAGATTATTAAATGATGTTAGATACGTATGGGGCATTATATCGGCAATTAATATCAAGAAACAATGTTATTTTCATGTTTTATATTAATTGCCGATATTATGTCCCATACGTATCTAACATCATTTAATAATCTCCCGATTGCCGAAATTGCATAACGTGTGAAACAGTAATAACGGACATTTAATGTCAATCAAGTTACATTATCGTAGCCACGTAAAAGTATGTTCATCGCAAATCAGCGAAATTTGAACAACGATATATTATAATTTTTCACATCTCTTTTATCTTCATGTGCCTCCCGTAGTTCAACTAAAAAAGTATATCCTTACTTAGGAAAATGTGTGGACTAACTTCTAAAAAAGCCTACACTCAAGAACCTGATGAGAACAACTGTGCGAAGATTTGAACATCAACCACGTACAACCAAGAGGTACGTGAAAGATTTTTCCTTGAATCACATTTGATTACAGAGATATATTTCGCAGTGAATATTAATAACTTCCAACTGAGAAATTGCTTTTCACTCAAAGGAAATATAACATGTAAAGTTACAACAGTTAAAACCACAATTAAATGGTTCTACCTGAAAAAAACACAAAAAATTAGGAAAATCAAAAAACCTACAACTACAATTTTTTTTTTTTTTAAATCTGGTGATTTCATATGGAATGACCAAATTTAAAAGTTAGTGTGAAGGACGTAAAAGGTTTTATTAAGTTAACACCTTCCCCTTATTTTGAAATGCAGCACTGTTAAAAGTTTTGGTTAAAAATATTTCTTTTTAATACTTGTTTTACTAACTATGCTTGTAGTAAAGTTATAAATAGCAAAGTTAAATTGACCTTTTTATTTTGGATCTCGATTATAAACATTTTATCTAGTAGCATTTTGAGAGAATGACTCCAACTTCATCACCCTTAAAATATCATTACTACATCTAATGAAAACTTCAAGACAGAGTACTAAGACATCTGCTGTTTGCTCGCTTTCACACAGTTTCATCACTTATATTATTTAATATGCCATGTCCCAATTTGTAAAAATGTATCCAACTACCAGAATGCATAAACTATTGACAACCAAGCAATTCAGCCAGCTTTTCACACCTGCTTTTCATGCCATTATCTTCACAAGCAGAAATATTTTTTCATGATTGTCACCAATTGTTCAAACAGATGAATTTAAAAGACTAAATTCTTCACATCTGCTTTCATATTGCCACTTTCAATTTGTTGAATAATGTCGATTTTCATTCTCCATAGCCAATATTTTCTGTTTCACATCAGCAATTTAGTTGCCCTCACTATTATTATGCACCTTATTCTCAATCCTGACTTTCATATCTTCTAAAATTAACATTGTTCACTGATGGGAAGGTTCTAACACGACTTTCAAACATAGCTGGCACTGGCAACATAACATGTATCAACTGTGAAAAGGCTTCAGAAAAGCAAGACTTTGTGCCAGTTTCTTCATCCCGTGAACCAATGCTGTTAATGTTACTGCTCACTTTCATTTCAAAGCTGGCTCCTCCATTCCCTTATCAATAAGTTTCTTTGCTTTTAATGATGTGAGCAGATTCTGTGCTCTGCCAATGTCATCACAGCACACAGCAAATAGTCTTTTGTTGCACACCTTTCTACTTCCAGTGCTCACTACATTAGCCATGTGTATACCCCACTGTATTGTGAAATATTCTTCGTCTTATGATGTACTACATAGGTGAAGTATGTGTCAAGGCAACAAATATTCAATGATACATTCCACTGGTGTAGTTTAGTCGGTTAGCCCAACTGGCTCCAGAGCGAGGAGGCTTGAGCTCGATTCCTGTCACTGACATATATGTGTTTTCACAATTTCTGAGTTACATTTTTTAAATATTCTTAAAATGACATTTCATTTACATCTTCCACGTCAACTGTAGGCCTACAGTTGATGTACCTCCAATTGTAAGGCAAAAAGTGTTCATAGTTTATACACATACTTTAAGCCATAGCTCAAACTTTAAAATTTTGATCATGGTGTTATTTGAACTGACATTCTTACAACCAAGTTCAACACTATATCATAATATTGCTGATGCTATCATTAAACGACTTCTACATGCAGATGAACTAAATGTCATGTACCTACAATTTTACAAAGTTCGAAAGCCAAATCAATCTACAATTTCATTGATGTGCAAGAATACTTTGCAAAATGTGCTGATTACCATAAATGTGAAGTCAAAACAGGCTTAACAGTTATTTCTTTTGGCAGAAGTCACACAAACTTTAAACAGGGACAAAAATCACCATTTTCATGACAGGGGTGATGACCACAAGTAGGCAAACACCCCAAATTTTCATATGCCAGATCCTTTTTTTTTTTTTTTTTTCCAGAAGCCAGCACATTTTTTCAACAGATATGAGGAGAAAACCAAAATCAATCTAAATAAAAACTACACATACCGAATTGTGACTTTCAGCAATCAAAGTTAATACATTATTTCTTATCTATTGCTCACTGATTCAGTGCAAAATTCACAACTAAACTGGGGAACATAAACACTTTGTATTAATATCGGCATTTTGAACTACATTATCATTTCAGGAAGTACAGCTTTACTTCTGGTGTATAAAATCAACCCCCTCCCCCCACCTCCCCGAAAAAAATCCCTAATGAATAAATACATTCACAAACACCCCATCCCTCAAAATTATACGGTGTCTGCAAAGTACCGGGTGTTACACTGGGTAGTGATAACTTTCCTGTGGAATAAATCGTTAAAGAATAACGAGATGGCGCTGTAAGTACGAGACATCGATTAGCAGGCAACAGGCATTCGTGAGGAAGTAGTGCGACAGTAGGCACGTGATTTCGGACATGCAGCGATATACCACAGAAGAAAGAGTTTTTTGGTAAAAAAAATGGTATGCGGAGAGCGGAAACCCCACAAAGGTGTTATGAAAGTAGGGTACAGTGTTTAAGAATCGTTGTAAGCCATCCCGTGCATACCCGACGAAACTGGTAGCAAAATTAAAATGAACCGGCAGTGTTGCAGATGACGTGGCAAGTATGGCGACAAAGAGAAGAACAATGCGGACGGCGTAAAACATTGAAGCCACACGAGAACTCCTGCAAGAAGAAACCGGTACGTCAACACGAAGACGTGCACAGCAACTAGCTGTTAGCCCAGCATCTGCATGGCACATTGTGACGTCAGATTCGGACATGTTTCCCTACAAAATCCAGGTGCATCAGCCTTTTATCACAACAGCTGTCCAGCAGCATTATGACTTTATGAATGACATGTGTTCGCTGATCGATGAGCACAACTTTGATGCGAAGAGCATTGTCTTCAGTGATGAGGCAAAGTTCTGGTTGGATGGCTACGTGAGCCGGCAAAATTACCGCATCTGGGGAAGCGAGGAGCCGGACGTCTGTGTTGTGAAGCCTCTCCACCCGCTGAAAGTAACCGTTTGGTGTGCAATGAGTGGTGATGGCCTCACTGGGCCATTTTTCCTGGAGTCCACAGTTACCGCTGCTGTCTACAGTGACCTTTTGAAGAATAATTTTTCCCCAGCTGCAGTCCAGAAAAACTGGATACACAACCGCACGTTTCAACAGGACGAAGCACCGCCACACTCCACAAATGCTGTTCTTGATTTGCTTCAACAGCAGTATGGCCCATGGGTCATCTCAAAACAATTCCCCCTACGTGTTTCAGCCTGTCTCTCTTGGCCTCCGTACAGCCCCAATTCAACGCCGCTCAAATTCTTGTGCGATTATCTGAAAGATCGGGCGTACCAGGACAACCCACAAACACTGCCTAACCTCCGACATGCCATCCAACAGGAAATTGCACAGATCCTGTCGAACATCTTCCCCTCGGTATTGCAGCACTTCGAAGCCAGGTCATGACAGTGGATGGTCATCATGTGATCCATTGATTACCTTTTGCCTACTCTTACTGTAAATGTCTTTTTCCTCTTCCAATAAAGTAAGTTAACTTTGTCTTTTTCTTTTGTCACTATCCAGTGAAACACTCGGTACGTATTGGGTTGTCAGAAAAGTTATAACGTATTTTAGCCATGTTTTGAAAAGGTCATTTATTGATAAAAAGAACAAAGATCAATCAACCCGTTTTGTTCGATAACCTTTTATGATCTTTCAGTGAGCTGCAGAATGCTTCGTTCATAGAAGGGCCTGTCTTTCGTGGCGAAAAACTGTACGTGGTGCTAAACCGATTTGGATAATTATTTCACCATTGGGAAGCTTATTTCTTTCCGGTGGACATAGGCTATATTTGGTTTATTTTCAGTAATTTTTGGCTGTACTACTAAATCAGATCGCTTTCAAGTAGTTCCCAATTTCCTGTGTATCATTCCGCTTTGTTTACTTACATGCAACCTGATCACTCCCTATGTGAAATAAAGTAGTTCAATATGCAAAAACAGACCACTGGGCAAAGTACTACAAGATATTGAACTCATTCTGTGGGATGAATGCACAATGAGCAATCAATCGCACATTAAAGCTGTCGAAAGAACGCTCAGGAGATATCAGAAACTTTCCTTTCGCTGGCGATTTTCGCCAAACTTTGCCAGTAATTGTGAAAGGAACACGAGCAGACATTGTTAAGGCATTTAAAATCCTCAACAACATGGAATAATATTGAAACACTTCATTTACAAACAAATATGAGAGCTCATTTAGGAGGAGGGGATACCCAATTTTCTACTCAGTTACTACGTGTCAGTGATGGCAAAGTACCTAATCAGAATGGTTTCATTCCAGTACATAGTAAACTGGGAAGCATTGTAAGACCTATTAATGAATCGGTTGACAAAATTTATCTTAATGGTGAAAATTTGCTCCAAAGAAGTCACAACTGGATGCGTGAACGAGCTATCGTGTCTCCAAGGAATGCATCTGTTGATAAAATAAACTATGCTAATTTGCAAAAACTACCTGGCGAATACAGAACTCACACATTGATTGATACTGTCCAAGTTAACTTCGAAGATACAGTGCATTATCTACATGAATTTTTAAATTCTTTAAATCCCTCAAAACTCAAATTGAAAGTTAGCATTACTATAATTTTAATACGGAACGGGAATCCCCCAACCCTGTGCAATGGGTACAAGATTACAGGTCAAAGCGCTGCATTATAATACGTAGTGCGACCAAAAAGTTCCGAGACTAGGTACATAGCGCGCCAACAGATGGCAGTACACAGATGCGCGAGCAGCAGTAGAGGGCAGTGACCTTCACGAGTCATTGTGACGAGTGGTGGTCTGTGAACATCGGGAGCTATGTTTCACGATATTTGGTGACCACGTGCAGAACACAGCTGCAATTTTTGTATGAACTGCAAACTAGAGCAGCGAGCGAACATCAAATTCTGCATTAAACTCGGCAAATCGGGAACGGAGACGCATGAAATGTTGCGGCAGGCTTATAGCAATGAGTTGTGCGAGGTGTTTAGAGTGGCACTCGCACTTAAAAAGCAGCACTAGAAAACGACAAGAGGTCAGAGGGACCGTCCACGAGCAAAACCTCTGAAAATGTGGACAAAATTAGGGAATTGGTGCATGAGGACCGTTGGAGAACCATTCAAGACATTGCTACCATCGTCAATGTGTCATACGGAACAGTGCAAGAAATTCTGACCTCTGTTTTGAACATGCGCCGCATTGCTGCAAAGTTTGTGCCAAATATTCTGAACCCTGAACAGAAAGTGCTGCGTGTCGAACTCAGTCAAGATCTTTATCAGCAGATGGTGAATGACCCAATGTTCTTGTCGTGGGTCATCACTGGGGACAAGACTTGGGTCTATGGTTATGAACCGGAGACCAAACAACAGTCGTTGCAGTGGAAGAGCCAGTCATTTCCACGGCTGAAGAAGGCCCGACAGGTTCGGAGCATAACCAAAAGCGTGCTCATCGTGTTCTTCGACATTCGTGGGGTTGTGCACCGTGAATTCGTCCCTCAGGGCCAGACTGTCACCACCTTTTTTACTGATGGGCATCTTAGGGAGGACGTTAATCACAAATGACCTGAAATGTGGTGCAGGAGCGATTTCCTGCTCCATCACGACAATGTAGCAGCTCACAAAGCATTAGCAACATGCCAGTTTTGCAGCCACAACAGCACGACTACCCTTCCTCACCGGATTTGGCCCTCTGCGACTTTTTTCAGTTCCCGAACACGAAGCTCAAGGGTCGCCGTTTTGAAACTGAGGACGAGAACCAGCGCGAATCGCAGATGGTGCTTGACACGATTCACGAACAGGACTTCCAGGGAGCATTCCAACAGTGGCAAAAACGCTGGCAGCGGTGTATCGCTGCCCAAAGAGACTACTTTGAGGGAGATCATAGCCAGACTTAACCTAAGTACTTTGTTGTATATCGGCCTAGTCTTGAAACTTTTTGATCGGACCTTGTATTATTGAAGCCATTATACTAACTGGGCCAGCAGCCGGACAAATGGCACATATATCCAGGATCATGAAGATTCCGACAAACTTGCCTTTCACGTTCAAAAGATTAGTTTCCTATTAATCTATCCTTCGCTATAATGATCAATAAATTAGAGGGCCAAACTTACACACGTGGGGTTGGATTTGCATCAAGAATGTTTCTCGCACGGACAGTTATACGTCGGCTTATTGAGAAATGGCAGTTCAGACAATCAATTTATTCTGCTAACAACTAAAAACGGGACGAAAAATTTGGTATATGCACAAAAATTATGAATAATTTCCAAAAAATAAAATAAAATTATGTAAAAATTAATTATAATTTTATTTCATGTTAAAAACTAACTGCAGACCATTTAATCTTTCGGCCAATTTCCTCCTCCGGTTGCAACAAAATTCAATTACAGTTCTTATGGATGGATTGGATTACACATGTTATCATAGCCCTGTTTTTCAGTGATACCTTCCATGCGAGCGAAACCATGGGCACAGCTAGTATTCAATAAAATCTTTGCAAGATGTTAGTGACAGATATTCTATCATTAAAAATGTCATGCTCAAGTAATTCTCATTGCCATAAAACAGCTTAAGAAAAACCTAACATTTTTGTACAATATTTCTAAGTTCTAGTAAAAGACTGCAGTTTTCATAAAACTTTATCACAAAAGCTTTAATCTTACTCATGAAGCTTTTAATGCCAAAACAACATGTAAAGAATAGAACGTTCTCATGAAAATACTTTATTTTCAAAAACATTTACACTATCGCACCAAGTAACTAATCGTACAACCACCGATTATGAATATTTTTCAAGATCCATACATAAAACTTGGCATTTTTCTAGTTTTATACAAATCAAGTTATAATTTTGACTGAAACAACTAGGATCATGGAATCAAACAATGTGAAAGTAAATTCAATATTCTAATACACACAAGTTTTGCTTTAGGAGCATTTCATGTTTTATTCAGCAATATTAAAAAAGGGACTTTAAACTCCTTACTTGGAAGCATTCAAAAAGATGATCCAACTGCTCAGGAGTAAAATCCCATGCCAGTTTTGCTAGCAAATCATGCACATTTTTCACAATGGCTTCATGCTTCCCACATTGAGCAGCCCAAATATCATCCAAGTCCTCCAGGGTTAGTGATTTCTCTTTGATTACGAAGCGTATGATTTTTTCCAACTTTTCTACATACTGTGGAGAAAATAAACGCGTCACTGCACAGAATTATAGTCAGCAAAAGCATTTAAAAGTAATCAACTTCTATAAAGTATTTAAAAATATTATGCATAACAATATACCAGAAATGTGAATAATTCAGTTTCAAAAAAATTGCTTGGGGAGGGGGGGAGGTTGTACTTTTAGCAGTTAAAACACTAATAAAACAAATTTCATGGGAACAACTTTTGCTTAATTGCTTAACTCATATAGTATAATATCAGGCATGAATATTAGGAGTAATATGTAAGAATTAACTACAATAGAAATTTTTAGTGGAAACACTGCTTTTCATATGAAAGTCGATGAATTTTTTTTTCTTTAAATACTTAGCTTCATTTATGCGAAACCACAATGGCAGTCTTCAGCACTGAATATTCTGTAAAATCAAAACCTTCTGAACAGATCCAAAAATCTGAAGCATTCCAGCAGCACTAAAATATAAAATTACAAACAAAATGTCCCACAGAATTCTAAATGGTAAGAAAAAATTATTTTTCTTACCATTTAGAATTCTGTGGGACATATCCAACATCGACCCTTCTCAACATCAACAATTAGCCCCAAATCAGTTTTGTGTATTGCATGCAATGCGAGAAATTTGATGTAATGAAGGTTGCTCTTGAGTCACTGCCATTGTAAAGATAATTACTTCCAATAAAGTCCGAATTTCAGCCAAACTGGCCCTTCTATTTTATACTTACCTGCAACATTAAATTATAACATAGTAATCGTAAAAGCGGGCGGTCATAGTGAGCGATGGGTTTGCCTCCTCTGGGCGCTCCAGGGTAACAATGGCACACACAACAGCAACTAGGGCCTCTGTGAATCTTGGAGAGGTGCAAGCTAGTTCTGTGTGACATTGGCAAAAAGACCCCAACTCACTGGCAGGGTTCGTACTCTTTTTGGGGGAAAAAAATTCAAGGACTTTCCAGGCCTTTTCCAGGCCATATACAAAAAATTCCAGGATGATTACTACGCTTTACAGTATCATGCTCAAATTAGTTTTTAAAAGCAATTTCAGTTTTAAGTAATAAAAATGATGAAAGATGCAAATGGATTAGGGATGATAGGGGGGAAGGGAATAGAACTGTCCATAATTAGCATGTTCTCGTTGCACTAGGCGCTTAAGCACTGCTGAATTCCGTCAGACCCCCAATGGTCAAATGATTGAAATGTGCTGATGTTCATGGAATGAAATGGTTGATCAGCTATGATAACCGCATAAAAGTTCGAAGGGGCGATTTCTTTTTACGTTATGCAACATTCTACATTACTCCAGTATTTATCTTGTCATCATCAACAATAGCAATGTAACTACCACTTACGATCGCGGATATCGGCCAACTGAAAATCTGCCATACAACTAAGGGATACAACACACAGGTATCATGTTACAGTGTATTGTAATTGAAAAAAAAAAAAAAGATTTCAGAAATTAAAATCGAAAAAAAAAAAAAAAAAACTTTTAGAAATTAATATCATCAAGTCATGGTGTTTCAAAAATCCGCTTTCCTTTATAATGTTTAAAAACATGTAATGTTTTTTCTTTTTTACCTGTCGTGTATAATAAAATGGGTTGATTTTTTTTATGGAATCAGAGTCCATATGTCCGATTGTCTTCGTCTGAGTTCACACGTTAGCTACTGTGTACAAGTAGACATATTTTTTCAGCTCAAAAATATGTAGTTTTGTATGTATTCACAGTATAACTCATTCCGTATTCCCACAGAACAAAATTCAGCAGATACAAATGAAGAACATTAAGACCCACCCAACACCATGTTTCCGATTGTCTGCTGTTTATATTCAAGAAATGCGAATATGGATCAATGGTGAATGCAGCAACTATGGTTTTTATTTATTACCAAGAAAAAAAAAGGAGCCTGAAAGCTGTAAAGCTGAAACGGATATTTCTCCCCCTCCCGAAAACATTCCGATTAAGTTCAAACAGCAGGAGCACGCGTCCACGCACACTCAACCTCTGGAATGTCCTGATGGAACGGCTTCTTTTCATTTGGCACATCGCCATAAATCACCACCTGCAGCTCACTGAAGTGTCTTCCTCCTTCACCCTAACTATAGGAGAAAACGTAAAAAAAAAAATGCTGCCCAATTTTCGACAAAATGACCAAATTTACGTCATAACGTTGCAATTTACTAAAATACGTATATCTGCTGAATTTCGCCTAAATCCATTGAAAACTTTTTAATTATAGATTTTTTTATTAAAACAGTAACTCAGACATCTGAATAAAAATGTATGTTTGTAATTAAAATAGAGTCCATATCATCACAGAAACAAAATTTAAGGATCACTCTGTTTAAATAAACCATGGCATCTAAAAAAAAATAATTTGCTTGCTTTTCCCGTAATTTATAATTGCCGTTTCTTTTTTTTTGAATCCGATTTTGCAACGGAAGATTTTTTTTTTTTTTTTTTTTTTGCATCTGCTAAAGTTTCAAACGGAATTCGGCGAAATTTGCACTAGAACTTTATTGTGATGTATTTTAACCACTGTAAAAATTTTACTGTGTTCTTTTCAAAATTCCGGAAAATGGATTTCTGAAAATATCTCTTAGTCCTTTTGAGCCGTGGAAGTGATAAACAGGTGTTTGCTTTCTTCCCAACCAAGGGCTTCGGATCAGCGCTCCCAGCTGTCAATCAACCGTTGCTATGGTAACACCCTTTCTGCTCAAGGCTCACTGTCTAAAGAGGCACACATAATAAAAATTTCCAATGCTAACTTTTTGAGTTTTAAACCGATTCAAATGGAATTTTGGGAGTGAGCTTCTGTAATCCAATTATAGTAAATGTAAAAATTTCAGCCACTTTTGTGAAAAATTTGCAAAGATAGTTTTCTTATTTTTTATCATAAGGGTAGCCGAAGTCTCTTGAGGGGTGGGCCGGAAGCAAGCGTCTTAATGCAATAAACAAGGAGCAGATGAATGTGTTGTTCAGGCATACTCTTCACTGGTGGATGCCAGCTGACTTGGTAAACACGCGACCCCCTGCAAATGCTAAATGTCTCTTCTTTCCCCTTCTGTTGTTCTCAGTAGTTGTCGGACGGACATCAAGCTCAGGGCTAGAGAATGCATCAAGCTTCCCTTCCCTAACAGACCTGCTAGTAATCATCCAATTTTATTGCACTGGAAGTAGTGCTTCCCCCCCCAGCCAAATTAGGATTTGGGCACATCCGAAACACCACTGTAGCCGGCGGTTTCTTTGAGAACAGAGGAGAGGAACTTAAAAAAATTAAGGGGTAACAGTCAGTAACACGATTTCCTAAAAGGGCATTTTTTTTAAGCACTAATTTCAAAATTCAAGGTTTTTCAAGACAGCATTAAAAAAATACCGTTTTTCCAGGATATTCCAGGCCTTGAAAACGTAATCATGATTTTCCAGGACTTTCCAGGTTTTCAAGCACGCGTGCGCACCCTGCACTGGGTTTTGTTCCAGAATTCTTATGTTGAATGACCAACTGGAACCCTCAGCTGTGGGCTAATCCCCCACTCTGATGCATTTACCTGATTAAAAAGACAAAAAGAAATATTAAGAATGACTCAAGTGTGGGATATGGTGGACCTGCCACACTTGAGAAGGACGGTTCACAACGGAATCGACCTGGACTTTCTAAACGGCGTATGAGAAAGAGATCTTGGCTGAGTGAATGCAAGATTGGTGTATGGAATACTAGAGGTATAAATGGCAAGATGAGTGAGGTGATTGAGATGAATAAATATAGACTGGATGTGCTGTGTGTAAGTGAAACCAAAAAGAAGGAAATTGGGGTAGAAGAAGTGAATGGCACGGTGAGTGTGTGGTCTGGAGTATTGGATAATATGAGAGGACAGGCTGGTGTAGGTGTGATTTTAAGTGAAAAGATGAAGAACAACTTGATTCACTATCGTTGTGTAAGTGAGAGAATTCTCTGGATTCGTTTGAAAGTGAAACTTCAGAGAATTGTAATTGTTGTAGTGTATGCTCCTTGTGACTCGGAAATTTCTGATAAGAAAGAAGATTTCTGGAATGAGCTAAACGCTGTTTGGAGCCAGTTTGGTGCTAAAGAAAAAGTTATAATAGCAGGGGATTTCAATGCTCGAGTAGGTGTGCAGAATGCATTTTCTGACAATGTTCTGGGTAAGTTTAATGATCCTTGTGTGAATGATAATGGTGAAAGATTAATTGAACTCTGCATTGAGAATGGTTTGTGTGTATCTAATATATTTTTCAACCACAAGTACATCCACAGATGTTTTTGGGAAAATCATACTCTTGGTCAAAAGAGTGCAATAGATTTTGTTGTCTACGATCAGCATTTGAAACACTTAGTTGTTGACACCCGTGTGATGAGAGGTGCAGATGTTGGTTCTGATCATTACTTGGTAGTGTCACGAGTGAAACTTAATTGTTGGTTGGAGGAAAAGGAATAGGAAGAGACCCAGGATAGAAAGAATAAAGGCTGATAGGCTTCTTGAAGATCATCAGCAGTATTCTGACTTACTCAGAGAACGACTGAAGGATCTGAAGTCTGGTGAGAGGGATGTAGAAAAGATGTTTTAAGAACTGTGTTGTCACTACTGCTAAAGAGGTATGTGGCACCACAATAGTGGGTAACAATAGAGGTGATGCTTGGTGAAATAGTGAGATTGAAGAGGCAGTAAAGAGAAAGAAGGAAGCCTATTTGGGGATGTTGCAAGGTAGAGTCTCTGTGGATGAATATTGCTGTAAGAAGCGTGAAGCTGCTAAGCTGGTTCGCCACAGTAAGGCAAAAGATAGGAAGGAGAAAGTGGAAAGGCATGAACTGGCTCTTTGGAAAGATAGGAAGTCCTTCTGGAAGTACATGAGACTCAGGAAAAATAGGGAAAACAAAGTTGTAATTTGTGTGAAGAACGAGATTGGGTAAATGATATGGGAGCCCAATAAGTTAAGTTACAGATGGTGTGAATACTTCTGTGAGTTATTAGATCAGGAAAGCAAAGATGATTCTGAGATAGACGCAGATGATGTCACAATGAGGGATGAAAGTACAGGAGGGATCTCAAGAGAAGAAGTGTGTAAAGCTCTAAAATCTCTTCAGAATGGTAAGGCTCCGGGAGTTGATGGCATAACTGCAGAGATGTTAAAATATGGTGGTGACTCTATAATTGAATGGTTAACTGAAATTTGCCAGTTGTGCTGGGAGTTAGGAATGGTCCCTCGGGATTGGAAAGGTGCTATTATTGTTCCCTTGTACAAGGGAAAAGGTGATCAGACTGAATGCAAGAACTATCGTGGTATTAGCCTACTGAGTGTGCCAGGGAAAGTGTTTGGTAAGGTTGCTACTGAAAAAGTATGAGGTCTTACATCATTGAAAGTGTGGGATGTTCAGAGTGGTTTTATGCCTGGTAAAGGCTGCACTAACCAGATTTTTGCATTACGCACGATGATTGAAAAGTATCTGGCAGTTGGGAAGAAAGTTTTTACAGCCTTCATAGATTTAGAGAAAGCTTATGACCGAGTGAATAGGACACTTTTGTGGAAGGTATTGAATGAATATGGTGTTACTGGGAATCTACTTAATAGTGTAAAAGCCATGTATGCTGGTAGTAGAGCTTGTGTATGAGTGAATGGTGTTTTATGAAAATGGTTTTCCATTGGTGCAGGAGTTAGACAAGGTTGTGTAATGTCACCATGGCTGTTTAATATATTTATGGACGCATGCATGCGCGATGCCAAAATAGATAATAGTGGTATATGTCTTGGTGATATCCGTGTGTGCAGATTGCTGTATGCTGATGACACTGTCCTGTTGGCAGAGAGCAAAAGTGAGTTGCAGAGTATGTTGACTCGGATGCACGAAGTTTGCATGAAATTCAAACTGAGTATAAATAAGGGAAAAAAAAACAAAGTTATGGTGTTTGAGAGAACAACGGGTAGCACTGAATGTAATGTAAGTATAAATGGCACTGTGATTGACCAGGTGAGTGAGTTTGTGTATTTAGGAAGCATGTTTGACAGAGAGAACAAGTTGGATGGTGAAATCAGTAGGAGAGTGAATTCTTCTTTGAAAGTCATAGCTGCTTTGGGAGGTTTTCACAGGAATGATGGGTTCTCTAGAGAGTCCCGCATGGCTGTGTATGAAACTGTAATTGTTCCTACTCTTGATTTATGGCAGTGAAACCTGGGTACTGCAGAAGAAACATAGGAGTCGTTTGTGTGCTGGAGAAATGCTTTACTTATGTGGGGTTTGTGGCAAGACACGATCTGATTGTGTGAGGAATGAAGATGTATTGCAGTTGTGTGATGTGAAGCAAAATGTTGTTAGCAAGGTGGAGACCAATATGCTTCGGTGGTTTGGCCATGTTGAAAGAATGAGTGATGAAATGCTTACTAAGAAAATCTTTTCAGCCCAAGTGGCAGGAAGGAAAGGCAGAGGAAGGCCAAGGAAGACATGGGTGGATCAGATTCAGGATTGTCTGCATGAGAAAAAGATTATGAGTATGAAGTATAAAAGATCTTGTGTACGGCGTGTAATGGATATCAGTGAAGCACGAGTTGTACGTCAAGATCGCTGTAAATGGAGAAGTTTGATATGACAACAATAAATAAAAATATCTGAAAGTTTGTATTTCTTTTTGGAGCTAACCTCTGAATCTCAGAGAACAGCTTATTTTTATTTTTTTATTTTTTGATTGGAGGTTTAACAACCACAGTGAGCAACACTATGGGCTATAAGCAGTCGCCCATCCCTAATTTAGGGTCACTGGTTCCAGGGAAGGGAGAGAACCAGTGCCGCAAGACAAACACAACATCCATGCCTGACCGGGATATGAACCCAGACCCCTTACGGACGAATGATCAGAGGCCATTGCCTTAGACCACTGCGCCACCGAGGCGGCAGAGAAACAGCTTAGTGATATGCATGTATGTAATTGAAAAAACCACACTCTATATATTTTTCTATGGTTTGTATGTGGCTCTTGTTGATCTTCTGAATGTATTTGTGCTACTAGTTAACAACATACATACCTGATCAACTTAACTATTTGCATGCATGCCAACATTGGGTAGAGCCTCGTCACTAGTAACTATTGGGTTGTCGGAAAAGTCATGACATATTTTAGTCATGTTTTGCAAAGGTCATTTATTCATAGAAAGAACAAAGATCAATCAATGATATAATGCCCGTTTTGTTCGTTAACTTTTTGGCATCTTTCAGTGAGCTGCAGAATGCCTCGTCCATAGAAGGACCTGTCTTTCGTGGCGAAAAACTGTACAAGGTGCTGTTTACAGCCTCATCTGAATTGAACTTTGTACCACGCAAGGACTGTTGAAGAGAGCGAAACAAGTGGAAGTCTGATGGTGCAAGGTCAGTCAAGTATGCTGGGTGTGGCAACACATCCTACCCAAGCTCCAATAACATAGATGCCAACCTCTAAAAGTAGTTTTCAGTAACCAACATGTTCATTTTTCAGTAATTTTCAGTAATCCAGTCTACAGCGGCAAATTTGGGTATTTAACACTGCAACAAACTTTAATCTGTCAGAACTATTAACAAAATAATAATGATAATAATTATAAAAAATAATTTGCTAGTGAGAAAATTTAAAATACTATCTACAAGAAAAATATAATAAATTACCTCCAGACATGAAGAAAAATTATTCCTTGTCCAGAATGTTGGCCAAATTATTATGATAAACTGGCTGTAGTTGCCATTTTGGCCTTCCTTAGTTCAATTTGCGAAAACTTCTGATAGCATAGTTGTTCACTGTGTGCAATGCTGTTTATTTTTTCTACTAATAAAAAAGACAGCACATGAGTACTTAAATTAGGTCTGAATTCATTCATGTTTTTTTTTTTCACAAATTCATTCATGTTTTTTTTTTTTTTTCACAATACAGATAATTCTTTCTGTACTTGCATTGCTATGAGGGACTATTAAAATCATTTTCATAACTTTGCTGAATGATTCACACTTCAACTAGCAACTTTCATTTTTCACTAAAGAAATTCTGTGCCACACTTCATCCATTCTCTCAGAAGTAACAGCACAGTTAAAATTTTTAAACTGGTAGTGAGCAAATACAGATTCCACCTTGTCAGATTCTTCTGGTTTCAAAACTGGAAACAGGGAACACATATATTGGACTGATGCAAAAGAAACACTTTGCCTTAATGCTACATCTGCAATTTCAGCATGACTCAGAAATTCATCATTAAGTGGAAATTTTCTTAAAATGTAATTGCAGCCTGCCTTGTAAAATTCCCTAACTTCAGAATAAAAAGCCACTGTGTCTTCACTCAGATCTGCAGTTGTGTCTACAAAAGATCTCGCTTTTGACCCAATTACGAGATCACAGTTGCCTTTTTGATTTCTCCTCCTTCCAAAATTTCCATCTGCAAGAGATGTTGCTATCACATCAAATGCTGATGGCTTGATAAACCGTACAAGCAATTCAGATAACAGACTATGAAGTTTTCTTTTTAATACATGCACAAGCGGAGCTTCCTGCTACAAGGACACGTTAACAGATGTAAACAAAGGAAGAGTAGCAGATAAAAAACGACAAAGTTTAGATGAAGGATTTCCAATCATACTTGTAAGGTTCTTATACTGTGAATTAGCTTCTTCATTGTCACTGAAATAATGTTCTAGAGTCTCCCACTGTTCTAAAATTCTGTCAATGGATTCCAAAAGTGATAACCAGCGAGTATTGACATGCTTTGGAATTTTGTGTGGTTTTAGTACCACAAACAGCTTGACTCAGTTTTAGATTGTTTCCTTTTTGAACTTTTCTCCAAAAAAGTACAACTGTATCAAACTGCTCAACATTAAATCCTTTCAGTTGAGTAGCAGATTTCTGCACAGCTAAATTTACTAAATGGCATGAACATCGCTGCACTATGATTGCAGGCTGAACCTTCTTTATGTGAGAAACAACACCTTTTACTTGACCTATCATAGGGTTAGCATTGTCACAGGAAAATGACACACAGTTGCTCCACGAGATATTTTTTTTAACAAACTCGTTCAAAACGTTGAATATTCCTTCACCTGTATTATTACTTGATTCAACCAATGATAACAAAACAGTTAAACTTTTCCCTATTTTTTCGTCAAAATATGTTTTTGTAATGAGATATAGTTTATTTGCTTGAGCATCATTACTTCCGTCCGTAGAAAGAGTAAAAGGACTTTTTTTAACTTCAGATACGATGTTACTTGTAGAAACACTGGCCTTGTGCTGAATTAGTGCAGTAGGCTTGGTTCTTCCACACGAATATTTTTTTGCGATCGCAGAATCTGGAAACATGACTTGAAATAACGGTTTTTCAAGCCTTCAGTTTTCAGAAATTTATCCAACATTTTCAAGCTGAATTGACTTCAGTTTTCGGAAATTTATCCAACATTTTCAAGCTGAAATAAAAATATTTATGGAATAAAATGATATTTAACAATACTGGGTAGAGGAAAAATCGCAAGAAAAAAAAATTACGATTACTAGAGAAATCTTACCTCCGTCTACTTTCCGTTTTCGAAGGATGAAATTCTGTCCTCCGACGGAGAAAACGCCCCCCCCCCTCCGCCGCCACCGATCCTTCCAAAATTTTAGTTCATTTATGCATCGATTTCGTACATGGTCCAAATGATAACAAAAAAAGGGAGGAATTCCTCAAATCAGCGTGAGAATCTCGTCGCCGAAGATTACAGGTAAATTTTCGGACAGCCTAACTTCCGTTTTCGAAAATCGTTGCCTACAATTTCAAGCTGAAATTATGCAATGAAATTCCATTTAACAATACTGAACAGAAGCAACATCGCGACAGAAAAAAAAATATGATTAGGGAAAAATCTGCACTTCGTTTAACTTCCGTTTCAGAACGTTTAAAAAGACAAAACAACGTTCCCAGACGGAATACAATATCCCGAAAATTTCTTCACTTTATCCCGAACTAATATCCCGAAAATTTCTTCACTTTTGCATCGATCTCGAAAATGACAAAAAAAAAAAACCTGAGTGGGCTCCGCGAATGCGCGAAAGAATCTCATGTACGAATTAACCGCTGAATCGATTTCGAATGTCGTAAGATAACGCTAAAATATCGATGACCTGCAAATTTTAACTTTTGGCCCAAAATTGGCGCAGATTTCGTCGAAATGGCGATTTTTTAGCAGAATGGCACACGAACAACGTTTTGGCGCGGGCTGCCGCAATTGGCGCAGGTCTGGCAGCCCTGAATGTAGCATTTAATTTTTTGCCCCTAGAAAAACTTGAAGAACAAACAAAAATGTTTAAGTTGATGAAAATTTGCTTTCTATCTCAGAAAATTAAATCAAATGGCGATTTTCCGTAATTTCAGCGGTTTCCGTACTTCCGTAACAGCAACCAAAAATCCGTAAAATTACGGAAAATCCGTACTAGTTGGCATCTATGCAATAATAATTTTTGGCGGGTGAACAAACTTGTGTGTGGTCTTGCATTGTCGTGATGGAACACAACACCTTGACGATGAATGCGCTCTGGATGATGGATATGTTCAAACTGTCCAATTGCCGAGAGTACACATTCGAATTGATTGTTTGGCTCCGTGGTATGAGCTCGAAAAACACGACACCTATAAAATCCCACCACACTGAGACCAGAACCTCCCGCTGATGAATGTCTACTTTGGATGTCGTCTGAGGCGAAGCAGCACGTCGGGACCAAGACCGTTTGCGCAGCACATTGTTGTACACAATCCACTTTTCGTTACCAGTTGCTTCAAAAAAGGATCGTTTTCCTCACGTTTAATGAGCATATCGCAGATGTTTATACGCACCGTCAATTGAGGTTCTTTGAGTTCATGAGGAACCCACACATCGAGCTTGCTTACGTATCCCAGCTTCTTCAGGTGGTCGTGAACGCTTGAATGATGGATGTGCAATGTATCTGCAATCTCTCGTGTCATGTAACGTGGTTTGGCTCGATCAATGCCTTGATTTGGTAGTCATCAACTTCGGTTGGCCTCCCAAACCAAGGAGCATCGTTGAGGTCAAAATCACCAGCACGGAATTTCATGAACCACCGCTGGCATCGACGTTCTTGTAGAGCATTATCACCGTACACTTTACGCAACTTTTCACAAGCTTGACATGCGTTCTTCCCTTTGCGGAAGTAAATTACGGTGAAAATGCACAGTTTGGTCTTCCTTCTTCAACTTGATGTCAAATCTCCACAAATCAACCAAATTGCTCACTATTCCTTTTAGACTGCAGATAGAACTGGCACCTGTCGAATGCCATAGAGATAACAGAGCTGCGCATGCCTCTAGTACTTCCAAAACCGACCAACTGCCATTGGGTGCCAAAATACGTCATTACTTTTCCGACAACCCAATAGTATTAACGTGCGTCATACATACTCTTTTTACGAACTGATCTTATCTCTTTGTGAAAAAGAAACGCACACCACAACAAAACATTACAACAAACAAGGACACTAATGAAACAAACTTAACACGTGTGAAACACAAAGTTGATTCCCCTGGTCAGGACACAATAGGTAACATTGTGAGATTTAATTTCGAGACTTTCACTAGTAAAAATCAGTCAGATGCATTCACAATTTCACACCTGACAGATGGGAAATCCAAGCAGGTGAACGCGCAGTGCGCAAACCTCCACTTACCATATGATCATACTGCCTTTAACATGTCTATGACAAGATGAGACCGAAGGGGGGGGGGGGCAATGTTTTAACTGGGTGAAAAATCAAAACACATAGCAAGAATGCAGACTAATGTCAGTTTGTCTTTTGTTGACTCAGTAGCTGCACAGCATCCATTACTTAATTTTTCTTTCTGCTCTTTCTCTCCCTATTTCTCCATTGTCGCTTTTCTCTCTCTCTCTCTCTTTTTTTTTAAGCCCTCCGATAATAATGATAATTTTATCCATCATGCTGAAAGAACTTTCGGCCTGAGGACCATGAATAAGTGCATACATATCAAAGCTTTAACTATTTTAGATAAATGGTGAAACTTCGAGAACATCAATACTTTTGAACACCATGCATCAATTTTTACAAATACTATTCCAACTTTGTCACTATCGTTTTGGGATATTCCACTATTCCACCACTTATCAAGCTTGCATGCAAAAACTTATGGGACAGGGGATCTTTAATGATGCAGGCGAGCGGGAGCATAACGAACGTGGGCAGGGTGTTATGGGAGAAATCTCTGTTCTGTCTTACTTCCAGTTTTGAAAATTTCCCCCTATTTTCAAGCTGAAATACTAACACTGGACACAGGCGACATCGCAAGAAAGAAATTGCGATTACAAAAAAACTAACTCTGTCGAACATCCGTTTTCGCAAGTTTCGTAAATATGGATTCCGTCCCCTGACGACGAAGTAACACGAAATATCATCCCCACACGATATTTCGTGTTATTTCATAATAGCAAGAAAAAAAAAAAAAAGATTAAACAAAATGAAAATTCATGGGATCCATAGTTTCGACAGTGAGTTCCGGTCAGACAACTAAATCTGTAGAAACTACGAGCATTCCGTAGTAGTTGGCAGGTATGTATTTATTACCTATTCAATATAAGACACTACATCAACAAACTGAATTAAAACCAGCAACACACAGCCATCATTGTTCACGTTTCAGTCTACTACGTTGCCAGTTCACCAGTTTTAAGAATGTCATTATCTGTTGCCAGGTATTTCTTTTTTTTTTTTAAGCTTGTCAACATAACTTTTTTAAATTCTGAATCAAAAATAAGTTCTGTATCTTGCCAAATTCCTTACAAGACAGTCACTTCGGGTCTTGTTTTCATCCCTTTCATCTGATGATGTGTATCAGCGCCTGTTGTTGAAGAATCCTCCATCTCATTGTTAGTATGAACAGCCAGTTCTTGTTGCTCATGGCTATCTCTTTGGTCAACTCCTTCAGGTCCTGAGTTTTCCATACATTGTGATAGTTCATGATTCACCTCAAACTCTTCTTTTGTTGACCAAGTCCTTTCTGTTTCTTCTGTATAAGTTTTTACAAAATATAATCTCGGAGATGTGTGAACTTTTTCTACTACTGCAGGTCTCCAATGGTTATCATGTTTCATTCTAATGAACTCTCCTTCTTGTAGGGTAGTTCTTTTGTGTATGTCCTTTCTAAAATATGTTTCTTAACTGTTTAGGCTTATGTCCAGTGTTCTCCTTATATTTCAAACTATGAACTGCCCTGTCCTCTTCTTCCAGAGTTTTGAGATGTAAAGCACTTATTTCAGATGATCTGCACATATTTAAAGCATTTTCTAAAGTTAGGTCAGTTTCAGGTAATATATATATATATATATATATATATATATATATATATATATATATATACTTAAGAGCAAAACTGAAGACTAAGGAAAAACTTTAGAATTTAAAACGAAAGTTGCATTGATTTTCCGGTTTAAATTCTCTCTCAGGCGAACTTGGCATTTCGTTATAGCTGAAAATTATTTCTAATTATTATGTCACTCTCACAGCTTGAGTTATCTTTAATCTTCTTCTCTCTGTTTAATAGTAACAGATGAAGAGCATGGGTCGGGCCAGGAAGGTTAATGGATGCAAGCGAAATTGTTAACTAGTGCTAGGTCATGCAACTCTGCGGAGGATATGACATATATATATATTTTAAAACTATTTTAGGTGGGAATGTTACTTGCATCTATGGCCTTGCAGAAACCCATTTCCAACTAGGTCTTTGTGGAAGTGAGAAAATGCAGAGTTTTTGCTGGTCCTTGATAAAGCCAAGGCTCAGTATTCTCTACACCTTCTACATTCAGTTGTTTTATTTTATTTTTTTATCTTTTCTCCTTTTACTCACACAGGTAGATACATAACCTTTTCTATGTTGTACTTGGTGTGAGTCAAAATTATATATGTATTTTTTTGCTTAGGTATCTTCTTAATAGAATATATATATATATATATATATAATTTGGTTCTAACCATATCATCACGAATACCAAATACCATTCAATCTTTAATAAAACTGTCAGTTAACTGTTGAAACTCGCAAGACTTTGCTTCCAATTTAAAGTTAGTAACATGCTGATCAATAGTTTCCATTGGATTCTGATTACACAAAAAGAATAGATGTCTTTCTTAAGTAAACATTTTTTTTTTTGGAGTGCAACATTCTGTGAACTTTTGTTTTAGTATTTCAAGCTTAAATTTATCTCCTTTATTCTCGAAGGTAAACACGTTTTTTTTATAAATGTATAAATCATCACTGCTGATAGCATGCAAAAGTATCTTTTACTTTAGGATCCTTGGTGTGTAAGCCACTAGCAACTTCATACAATTCAAAATGGTGGAGCCATTTTTTCCAGTTATCGGCAAATGGAAAAACGGGAGCTGATTTCATTTTATCCCACTTCTGATGCCATTTAAAAAAACCACACACTATACATTTTTGTATGGGTTTGTATAATACTCTTGTTGATCTAAACGTATTTGTGCAACTAGTTAACATACATACTTGATCAACTTAACTATTTTATTACCCTATTCAATATAAGACACTACATAAACTGGATTATAACCAATGACACACAGCCATCATTCACATCTGTCTACTACATTGCCAGTTCACCGGTTCTAAGAACGTCATCATCTGACAATAATGTAATGGGAAGGGGGGGGGGGTCTTTTATGCTGATGACTTCCCTAAAGTTCAGTTAGATGCCTGCTCATTACTGTTTTGGTCTAAAATTTTCCTTACCATTTGGTTATTTTTGACACAGAACTTGTTTTGAGAGGCAATCCAAAATGAGTCTTTGCTTAATGAGACTTTTGCATGTTTAAAATATAAATATTTTAAAATTATTAACCTTGTCCTGAAGCTGGAGTTTGATTTCAATAAATAAATAAATAAATAAACAAATGAATAAATATTATGGAGTGCAGCGAGTAACTTATGTACCAGCAGTGGTCTGCAAAGTTTCATCTCAACACCACATCTATATCTTAGTTTATGAGCAATGTACTGGTGGAATGACAGTTCCTTGGCATTGGTAGCAAGCATGCCAACAAACTGTTTTACTATATTAAACACACTGCTCATTACCAGCACTGAAATTGTCCTACCAAGAAGAAGCAGATAGAAAGGAATGGAAATCAGCTTGTGTGTGCAGGGACATGAAACACACAAATCATTTGATTTACAAAGTTAAACCTTTGGTATTTAAGAGAGAGAGAGAGAAGAAAGAAAGAAAGAAAAAAAAAGGCAAGTGCAAAATAGCTAAATCACATGCTACAGTTACTGAAAGTGTCTTTGACAAAAACTGCAAAAGGATAGTATCAGCACTTGGACACATTTGAGTGTGGTTGAAATTGCAGGCTTTAGTGAAGCAAGTTGGCAAACACACTGCATTACTACAAATGTGGGCCATGATGCTGGAACTTTTGTTCTGTTTTGTTTTACATTTGCTTCAATAGTAGCAAGAAAGTTCCACAGTCATTGCAGAGGGGCAAGTACTGTCATACACATATCAGTACAGCTGGATTGCTGTGTGGGTTGGTTAACAGTTGTGGTCTTGGAAGAAATTATATCAAGCATTCAACAAGCTATGGCTGCTGCCAAGGATGTCTCCCCATTGAAGCCCAGACCACAGGCAGAAGATTGACAGAAGCAACGCTATGGCTTTAAGTTCCACTATGTCAAATGCCTTTGACTGCAAGCCACCAATCTGCTTGGTTGGGCTGCTGATGTAGTAGAACTGCCTTGCAAGATATCACCCATTGTGTTCAGCAACAAGTGATTCTGGCCAGGTATTAACAAATAATTATTGTATCCCTGTCTAGAAAATGGGTAAGAGATCATGTTCCATGTTTATCCATCCACAAGTCATGCTACAGTTCTCATCTGATGTGCCATTAGAGAGGATAGCAAAGGTAAGTTCCATGTAACAGGACCCTACAAAATACATCAAGGATGATGTGACCAATTGCACTAACATTTCAGGCAGAAATCCTGAATTCCATCTTCCAGCAGGTAATGCCTATCCATGTTAAGCAGTCATTTCTAGGTTGTGCTTACAAAGTACCTGAATATTTTCATGGCCTTCAATAACTCCAGATCTCTCATTCACTGAACAAGTTATGGACCACATCGTATGTTTCTTGCAAACTGCACCTCAGAATGTAGCTGCACTATGGGCCTAAGCAGAATTGTAGTAGTATAAAGCCGGTACTAGTTTTGTTAAAAATACTTACAAAATACTTAAGTCCTTCAAGCACTCTGTCCTAAAAAGTTTTTTCAAATTCTGGAAAGCAACAGCTAACCATGCTGATAAACATGTTTTTGCTTTGGTTCTGGACATTCTTAAGCATATTCTTAAAGATAAAATTTCTCTTAAAGAAATTTCCAGTAATTATGTGGCCATCAGGTTTCTAAATAAAACCTATGATAATCTCAATGTTAAAAGCTGTTCAACAATAATGCAATTTTTTTCCCATCCACAGGCACCAGTCTATTGTAAGTTTTAAATATGTTAAGACCTTAGTGTCAATAGTTAAAAACTACAAACTTAATTCTTTGAGTTCCATACCTGTAGTTACTACATGTTCTTGTGATGAATATAAAGAAACAGTTCACTATGATAAGAATTACAAGCATATTATCACTGGAAACTTGAGTTTTGTTGAAAATGACAAGCTTAGGAATTTATTAGAGTATGGTTCTAAATTTAGACCTTCCTTCAAAATCTCCAAAGAGAGGATTCTTGAGAGCTTCACTCAAGATGTTAATAGGTACATTATAAAAACCAGTTTAACTTACAAGTAGCCTATTGAGGCCTTCGCAGAATGGAAATATAATATAATCAATAGCTTCACTAATGAGTTGGCAGGTCTTGACTTTTGTTTTGATAGAAATCTATTTTTCTCTGGAGATGCCAAAAGGTCACTCTCCAAACTACAAGACCTATTTATTTTTACCACTACGGATAAAGCTAGCAATAATTTTGCAATTATCTGTAAGAAGTTCTATTTTGAACTGTTAACTATGGAACTCAATAATAGAGTAACCTACGAGCCCGTAAGTTATTCATACATGAGACCGGCCGATGACAAAAAAAAGCTGAACTTTTTAACTGGGTGGAAAATTGGGACACGCGAACGCGCGGTGAGCAAATTCAAATACAGCATATATACAATATTTAAGAGTATGCTAGTATATGGAATTATTTTCTGTAAATTATGTAAGTAAATATTAAAGTGAAGCACATTATTATATTCACAATAGAAAAGTAGGGATTTAAGAACAAAATAAAATGAAATATTTTAAAAAATCAGATTTAAAACTTACATGTGAATCTTTACTAGCTAAATCCTGAAGTGAAAAGTATTTGTTTAGGAAAGTTTGTGAATTTAGTCAAGCAATTAGAAACTTGCAAGAATTAGAAACATATAACCACAGCTTAGTTTTTAGTCATTGAAGAAGTCAATAAAGTATTTCTCAATGTAACCTTATAAAATGACTTGCAAAATTTTTTGCTTGCATTGTGAATATGGTGACATGAATCTCCATTTAACCATTTAAAATCTTGTTGGATTTTGTCTTTCCTTTGGTAATTTTTTGATAACATCTTCATTGTAGGGAATTAAGACCTCAGCTTTTGGTATTTTTTGCTCATATGCATACCTAATACCTCTGTTGAGTGCTTTGACCTGCAAAGACGTCAACTCAATTTTAGATTTATTGATGTACGTTTGCTTGTCTTCTTGAGGTATTATTTTTTTCTTTTTTTTCTATTATTTTTATCCTTTATTAAATTCTCAATCTTATGAAAATGTTTTCTTCGATATATTAACTGCTGTGGGGAGATTTTCTCTGCCAAATTCTTGTTTTTCACCCTGTTTTTGAGCCTCCCATGACACATTCTTTCCACTTAGCTTTCAAACAAGCAAAACAAATTCCTTCTTAGAAAGAAAGAATAAAATAAAAAAAAAAAAAAAAAACGGAAAGCTGCGTCACGAACTTTTTAGAGGCTTCGGCCCGACGTAATAACGGCCCGAAGCCGTGCCCCCCCCCCCCACACTTAGCTTTCAAACATGCAAAACACATTCTTCCTTAGAAAAAAAAAAAAAAGAAAGGAAAGAAACAGAGTTGCGTCACGAACTTTGTTCAGCGGCTTCGGGCCGACGTTATCCTAGCCGGGCGCCGTACTTTCTTTCCACTAAGTTTTCAAACAAACAGAACACATTCCTCCTCCTTAGAAAAAAAAAACAAAAAGGTTCGTCACGAACATGGTTCAGAGGCATCGGGCAGACGCAATTCCGGGCAACAGCGAAAGCACGTCCGAACCATCGTAATTTCGGATCACGGCAAAAGAAGCCCGCCAAGCCTACATAATTCCGGCGTGGCGCCATTCTTCCTTTCCACTTAGCTTTCAAACAAGCAAAACAAATTCTTTCTCTTCGGGGGAAGGGGGGGGGGGGGGGGGGGTAGAACGAATTTAAGAAAAGAAAGCTGCGTCACGAACTCTATTCAGATGCTTCAGGTCGACGTAATCTCGGGCCACGGCGAAAGAAGCACTGACGAGCATTTTTTTCACACTTTGAAACAAGCAAAACAAATTCCACCACCTGAGAAAAAAAAAAAAAAAAAGACAAAGGGCTGTGTTACGAACTTTGTTCAGAGGCTTTTATGTCGATTATTTACAAAATCAGTAAAACTTTCTTAATAACAGCGAAAATCTGAATATCCATAATTTTTTTGTTAGTCACCCGTAATCCCGGGGAAATCCGTAATAATTACGGAGATTCCGTATTTTTTGGCATACTCCGTTGGAAGAGGATTCACGAGTGCTTCGATTTTCGAACGATCTCAGAAAAGCGGGAACGCATTCGGGTACATTTGCAAATTACAAGAGAGAGTTTCTGGCGATGACGTCACGGATAGAATTAAGCAGATAGTTTGGCCCTGATAGAATGCAGAGTGGCGATTTCCGCAAGACACGGAAAGGGCTGCAGTAGTTTCCCTAACGCACGAAGTAGGCGGAGCTTCCACCCTTTGCGCTGCGATGCTCAAGTGACTGACATCCCATCCATTGTTGACAGCAGTAAACGAATTGAGCTCCTGACTCCACCCTCCAACATTTCTTCTTGCCCCCCGCGTCTGCTCCAAAAACAACGCTTTAAGCTAGAAAGCGCTTAGTTCTTTTACTCCACAAAAAAGCGGAATCGCGGAATTCCGCTTTTTTTTTAATTTTCTATAGAACGACGACCCCCCCCCTAAAAAATCCTGAAAAATTTCTCTTCATTTTTGCAATGACCTCGAGAATGACCAAAATGATGCCGAAAAAAGCGGAATTCCGCGAATTCGCGGAAGAATCTCATGTATGGTTATTCTACCAAGCAGTTAGAAAATCATTTTAAGGCATTCTTCAGGAAACTTAAAATTCCACAAATAAGGAGATATGAGCCTGAATTTCCATTTCTTTTTGCAACTGTTAAGTTTCATAAAGATCCAGTGAAGTTCAGGTTCATAGCTAGTGGAGTCAGGAGTCATAAAAATAAAATTGATTTGGCTTTTGAAGCTATCTTGAAGAGGGTTTTGAAACACATTAGTAACTGTACAAATTTGAAGTACAAGGATTTTTGGATAATTAATAATAATGCAGAAGTAATTCCCTTAGATATTAATAGTTATGATTTTGAGAACCTATATACCAATCTGCCTCTATCAGACACAATCACTACCTTTAAAGAGCTGTATGCAGAATTTAAACTTAACCAATTTGTTAATGTAGGAGACTGGAACTCTTATCTCAATTGCTGCATAAAAAATAATCATATCTTATTTAATAATATTCTCTATAAGCTAGTAAACGGAATCCCTATGGGAACGTCAACATCCAAGGGTATTGCAAATCTATTCCTGTTCTTTAAGGAATATAAATTCATTAAAAATCACTCCACTTGCTCCGATAACTACCTTTACACATTTAGATATATTGACGATCTGCTGTGTATAAATAATTCAGAAGTTATACAGAGTGATTTTGATAATATCTATCCTAGCTCTCTTAAATTATGTAAAACCAACCACAGTAATCAGGAACTTGAGTTCCTAGACTTAAGCATTAAACTTAACAGAGGTAACCCTTCTATTAGCCTCTTTGATAAAAGAGTTAATTTTCCTTTCAAAGTAATTAAATATCTACACTGGAATAAAAACATATCCACCAAAGTAATTGAGAATGTACTGATTTCTCAGGTGCTTAGAATTTCAAGAATTTGCAGCAACAATTTAGACTTCAATTACCACATTAATATACTTTTAGTCAGTTTTCTAGAGAACAAAATTCCTACTTCTTTCATTAAAAGAACTTTAAGAAAAATTATTCTGAATGATAGAGTAAGGTTGACAGATCTGCTTTAATTTTCTACACAGTGAATAATATGATTCTGACCAATGAAAGCCTTTTGGAAGTTGGCTAGAGGATGGTATTAACTACTAAAAGGAACCTTAGTGCTATGGATAAGAAGGTCCTATTAAAAATAAAAAATTAAATAATATAGATAAAATCACAAAAAAACTTAAAAATCTGTTTATATAAGAAAATAAAAATAAATATAAAAGAAAACTAGTTATTCACTCACCAGAATAGCTATACTAAAAATAGTAAAACTAACATTAATATTAATAGGATTCTGACTAGTCTATAGAAGCTCACTAAGGTGATTAAATACATGCAAAGATTATTAAATACACTACTTGTGTATTTCATGATATTTCTCATGTATTCTGGAGAGTTTATTCTACTCTTTCTGATCATACAGGTCCACAATCTTAATTATATATATTTTTTCTCCGGTTAAAATTCTCCACGAGTAGGATTTTTCAGAGTGTGGAGGCCTTCAGCCCCACCCACACTGCTCCCCAGCGAATTGGGAGGGGCAGGGGTGTTTGGAAGTTTGGGAAGAAAAGTCGGCCATGTTTCCTCAAGTGTGAAAGAAGCAAAGTTGCATAAGAGGTAAGCTCTCTTCTTTGTCTTTTGGTTTTTAGGTATTCCGGGTTCAATATTTGAACTTCTTGAACATTTTTCTTTTCTTGCTTTAAGTTTTTGGGCACTAGCGGGTCTATCAACTCTTTTGCGTATTTTAACATTTGCTTTTCTTGGTATTTTTGCGCGTTTTTTTTAGGGAACTAAGGCTAAGCAGCCGCCCGTTTCGTCGTACTTGTAGTCTGCGCTGTATTTTCAATGCAGTTAAGGACTTATTAACTACTTAATTATGCACTTAAAGCACTTCTGAAATACTTTGTACATATTGCAACTAATTGTTTATGTAACATAACCTTCACAAAGCATTTCTTTAGTTTATTATTGTCTTTATTTTATTCTAGGTTTTGTGTAGTCAGAAGGAGTGGAGTAGGGGTTTTTATAATCCAGTTTTCTTTCAATAATCTGTGCTTTAAAAATGTTAAGAACTTGTAATACTTTTGTATTGATATTCAGGTTTGTTAATAACTGAACATTATTTCTAGTTCATTATGTCACTCTTACAATTTGAGTTTTCTATAATCATCTTTCTGTTTAATAGTAAAAGATGAAGAGCATGGGTCGGGCCAGGAGAGTTATGGATGCAATCTAAATTGTTAACTAAAGCTAGGTCATACAACTCTGCGGAGGACATGACATATATATTTATATTTTTAGGTGGGTTAATCACTTGCATCCATGGCTTTGCAGAAACCCATTTCCAAATAGGTCTTTGTGGAAGTGAGAAAATGCAGAGTTTTTGCTGGTCCTTGATAAAGCCAAGGCTCAGTATTCTCGACACTTTCTGCATTCAGTTGTTCTTTTTTTCTTTTTACTCACACCGGTCAATACATAACCTTTTCTATGTTGTACTTGGTATGAGTTAAAAAAAATTTTTAGCTTCAGCAGGGTTCCCACTCAAAAGCAGAAAAAAATTCCCTGACTTTTCCAGGTTTTCCAGGTGGTTCTGAGAGTTTTTCCAGAGCGGCAAATCAAATAACATTGCGACAAATTGTTGCATTTCCTTACATTCTTGTGTTCCTTACGAAAGCATACATTTGTTAATTCTTTAAATAACTGTTCTTTATACAATTACCTGCTTTTTATTAATAACAATTAAAGGCATGAGGCATATTATTTTTTGTATTATAATTCCATGATCTTATCTGAACCTAAGTGGTATACTGCCCATGTACAATTTGTTAATACATTCCCGTAGAAACAGTTCATATGCAAGAAAAAATCTGTATGTTGAATAGTTTGTTTTCCTTTCTTTTATAGCAGTGTAGATAAGCTTAATGACCGAATGGGCTCCTGCTCAAAGAAATGTCGAAAGAGAATCAACCAACACAGGGCTTCGATCCATTGTTTAAGTGGTTCTCTTGTGATGTGTTTCTCCAAGCAAGAGTGTACCAGGCCACTGTGCCTAATTGTTCCATGTTACAAAATATGAAGCAAACTATCTGCAGAAATCGAATAAAACCGTAATGTCTACAGGCAATTTTTTAAATTCAGTGTTGATAATTTTTAGAGAACTAAGGAATAATGTAATGTATTGAAAGCAAGAATTATCAAATTCTAGACAGGCTGTAATTGCAAATAATTGCTTACCTGAAATTAATACTGATAATGTTATGTTCATCTCACATATGAGGGAGAATTAAAAAGACACCACATAATGAACGTCCCGATTATACAGTCCATAATGATAAACAGAAAATATGGAATATAAAGGATAAATAACTTTCATTTTCCCTAATTACTTTATAGTTACAAAAATTAGTGTATTTAACATAAATTTTACATAATATTTAACAAAATCACGTCTTATTTTTTTGTTTCAGGTTTAATGACCACCATAAGCAACTTGTTGGGCTATAAGCAGTCATCCGTCCATCCCTAATTTAGGAACATTGGCTTCACGAAGAAGGAGAGCCAGTGCCGTAAGATAAACACACCACCCATACCTCATCTGGGACTTGAATCCAGGCTCACTTGGACGAATAGTCAGAAGCCAGAGCTTAGACCACTGCACCACCGAGGTGGCAAACCATGTATTTACATGTTTTAAAGAATATTTGAACAAAGACTTATTTTAAATTCTACATATAATGAAATATTTCAATCGATTAGGTGAAATTATATAACTGATTTATCTGTATTTTAAGTGCACACAAGTATATAAATAACATTTTAAACGACTCACAACATTTAGAGTTCCAGTTAGGTGTAAAAATGCAAGCTGGGAGAAATAAGAGAATAAATTGCCGTTAAATGATACAATGCTGAAGCTTTAAATCCTTTAAGTGCTTATTTTACATAAATATTAAAGAACATGGAAACTTTTGCTGAAATTGAAGTCTAATGGGAATGATAAAATGGAGAGTGTCTGACAGAGTCTCTTAACATTTTGTTAGAGCGGTTCTATCAAATCGATCTAACAATTTGTATTTTCTATTGGAATTCACTTAGAATCTTTAAAGACAAAGCAAACTAAAACAGCTATTAAAAAATAAAAAAAAAGAAGAGAGAGAGAGAATGGAAATCGTGACAGCATTTCTGCATCTGAGGAAAAACGTGCGCCAGTACCATCCCAACAATTTCTAGCAATCAGGGAAAATACTGCTGACATTTAAAAATCAAAATTGTAATTATTTTAGCTAAAGTTAGTTCTTGCACTTGGCAATGAGAACATCGAATCTATGCTATTTCAGATGTGCCAACCTCTAGCAGAACGTATCAGTAATCAATAGGGGATTTTTCAGTAATGTTTCAGTAATTTTTTAAAGTTAAGGACAATATTATAGTATTACTGTGTAACCTGTAATACTTGTATGAGGTGCCTATCGGTAATCACCATACGGAGCCTTATCGTTAACGCGTGGAATGGGTATTTCATGAGAAATTAATGCATGAAATGTGTAATAACTTTGTAAATGTTTACACTATCCTCACAAAAAAAATATGAAATTAAATTATCAATATTGTACTTACCTCATGTCATTGCTGACATAAAAACTCCCTTGTTGCTTGTTTTGCAGTGGTATATTCTTTTTCAGAAAACTTTTTATAACACAGCTCACCTAAGGAAAATGCTTTACTTTTCTGTACAAGAAGGGCACTTAATGTTTTGGTGCTCATTGTTGGGCAAAAGTATGTGAGGTATTTCCTTACTATACTAAATATTCTCTACGTAGAGGAATTACTGTGAGGGATAGTCAATATTACCAACATTAGTTTAGGCAATGTGGAATACTTGAGAAGGCCAGATGAATCCTTTGTCTTAGATATTTCATTCCATGCCACATCTGCTCAAGGATATCCAGCTTCATCAATATCAGAGTCTGGGAACATAGCATGAAAGAAGCGACCAGCATGATCACAGCTTGCTATAGGTAGGTTATGCTCCACAACGATTGTAGTAAACAGCAATTCAGCGTTTATCACGCTATTTTCATTCTTTTTGCAAAAAAATTATCCAAAGGCTTTGATCGAGTCTTTAATTTTACACAATCCTGGTGTTTGTTTTGACTGGATATGCCTTCGGCAATCATCTCATCCTACATGGGCTACTGATTACTCTCATATTAGAACCTTTATTTCAGCATTTGTAACATTTTCCATTTCCTTGCTCAAGATTTGGATGTTCCTGGAGAAACCTCTTTGCATATTTATTTGTTTCAGAAACGATAATTCCAAGGATGAAATTGGTAAAAAACAAGTAAAAATATGCAATAGGTGCCACATCAGTTGCAGGAGCATGTTTGGGCCCCTGCATTTCATGTTAATAAAAAAAGATGCTGAGGTTGTTCATCACTTCTCACTATTAACATCCTCCCATGCACTTTCAGAACTTTCATGATCTGAAGATTCACTGTGAAGATCTTCACCTTCTGAAGAAGATATGGTGGCCAGTTTTTTGGCTTGAAGTTGCTAGGCCAATATCACTTTCAGATGATTCAAAATCATCATCACTTGGCAAACTTTCACTCTCACTACAAGCCATTTCAAATAACCTTAGAAAAAAATTTCACGCAGTAGGAAAATGCACGTCTCCTAGTCTGAGGAACAAGCTGTCAATAAAGTCATCCTCTGCTAACACGAGTTTGGAAAAAGATGGGGATTCGTAATTCACGGAGTTTTGCGATTGTGTCTGTTTGTTTGGGAAAAAGAAATGAATAATGTGAAGAGCTTCTAGTAATAAAACACCGCACTTCGTTCTCCCGCGCGGCGAAAGTCCGCAAGAAATATAAACATCCGTCATCGCGGGACCACACGTTGCGACGAGTTGATCGTTATTGCACTTCGAACGGGGGCTCGAAAAAGTGATTTCCGACAGTACGACGTCTTATAATTCACCAACAATGCAAAGTGAACAGCACTGCCTCAACTGCAGCAGGAAAAGTTTTGGCTAAAGTAACCTTTCTCCTGTCACACGGAAAAGTGCGTGGGGAACTGATAGCAAGCGCAAACTCTTTTACGATGACACTTACTGCATATTACCCGTAATTTTCGTCGTATTATCCGCAGACAACGAAATTCATATTAAAAAAAAAAAAAAAAATCCTTCGTATAATTCGCAGACTGTGACATTCAGGAAATAAAAAAACGCCGTATAATCCGCACATCATAGATGTTGAACCAGAAGTGGAATTTCCGACAGAAAAGTCGGCCACATAAATAAATAAATACATCGCTCTTTCCACATTCCAGAAACACATAGCAACCGAAAAATTGTTTTCAGCCGCCGCCGGGGAATTGAATCCACGGATCTCTCCATATATAGCCTAGCGCGTTAGCTTTACACCATGGTGGCCAACAATCCACGGTGCTATGTGTATTTTTAAGTCAGCTTCTGACATCATAAATCCGTAAGATGGGCTCAGCTACTGAGACGTCTCCATCTGGTGGGTATTAACGGCAATGGCTATATATAATATAGCAGTTAAATCCAAAGGGCAAGATCCAAGGTGAAAATCCTCCAAATACGTGGCGTCAGAAAATAAATAAATAGATCGCTCTTTCCACGTTCCAGAAACACATAATGAGTCCGAATAAGTAAGAGAAAAAAAAAACGATTTTATTAAATGAAGAAATTCATTTTTAAAGGTAACTGTTTTATATTTTTTATCTCTGGACAGATAAAGGGTGTGGCATCCATAGATCACGCCGATGCAGCTCCAGAGTATTGCATTACACCTTGCCAATGACGAAAGGCTGATACAGAACAAATCGTAGAAGTACTGTATGTACTCGCGTATAAGTCGAAAGTTTTTGGAGGAATTCCTGCTTTCAGAGTTGAGAGATCGTCTTATACGTGGGCCAATAAAAAACCCGTGAATTCTCCCGCGGAATAAACAGACGGATTTGTTTACGTTTTAGATCGCGACACAGAGGCTTTCCGTATGTTTCTGCACGATTGTGTTCTGACCTCAAAACTATCGCACAGTGACACGATCATATCCTCAATTCTGTCCACCACTTCAAGCTTAAATTCGGCAGTATAACTGAAACGTTTCCTTTTCAGAGACATCATGATTAGCAATGAAGGAAAACAGCAGCAATGACGTTCGCCAAAACAACGAAAGCAAACTAGACACAAGGTCGTGCACATGAAATCCGAAAGGAGAAACGCATAGGTTCGTGCAGCAAGTGCTGTGCGTACTTCTTTGGCTTTTTGCCAAAAACAGAGCCGGCACGACAGTCAGAGCTCTCCTCAACGATATCAAAATGACCCCTGTCGTCCTTCCCCACAACTTACCCGATTTTTCGTTACGACATTCCTCCCCCTCCTTCCCGCTCCATACAAACTCCTGAACTGAGGAAAATTCTTCCGAGGGAGTTCCTTTTCCAATTATTACACCCTTCCCTGCACAATCACGCTGCAGATTTTTTAAAAATCGGAAGGTTGTCATTTTTTTTAAATCGGCGTATTAACCGCATCGGTGTATAATCCGCAAAACCTATAATTTTAACTTTTTAACAGATAATCCGCGGGTTATACGAAGACAATTACGGTACCATTCTTCCGATAATATCGCTGTTTGACGATATGATTCATGGACATTCCATTTTTTTTTTTTTTTGATTGAAGGTTTAACGACACCGTGAGCAACTCAATGGGCTATAAGCAGTCGCCCGTCCCTAATTTAGGGTCACTGGTTCCAGGGAAGGGAGAGAGCCAGTGCCGTAAGACAAACAACATCCATGCCTCAACGGGATTCGAACCCGGATCCATTTCAAAACGATATGATTGATAAATGATATGATCACTGAGACACCGAAATCTGCAGTCTGATTCGGAAAATATGCGGATCAAAATCGAAGGCCGACAAATCGGCAGCGTCGCACTAAAGGGTTTAACGAAAAAGGATACAAAATTGAGATTCTCCAAAACACACTGAAATCCGTAATTTTTTTTGTTGTTTGGAGGTTTAACGACCACCGTGAGCAACTCAATGGGCTATAAGCAGTCGCCCGTCCCTAATTTAGGGTAACTGGTTCCAGGGAAGGGAAAGAACCAGTGCCGTAAGACAAACACAACATCCATACCTCACCGGGATTCGAACCCGGACCCCGTTCGGACGAATGATCAGAGGCCATCGCTTAGACCACTGCGCCACCGGGGCAGCGATCCGTAATTCTTCCAACCTGTCCGTAATTCCGTAATCTGACAGTCGAAACCGTAATAATTACGGACAATTCGTAATAGTTGGCACCTCTGCTATTTGCTTCTAAATAACGCAGCATAGGATATTTAGACATTGTGCTGTTAAATTTCATAATCAATAAGCTGGCACACAGAGATCCTAATGCCATAACGGCAAAAAAAAAAAAAAAAAAAAAAAAATTAAACAGAGGGATAAAAAAAAAAATGGAAGCAACAAGTGGAGAAAACTAACAGTTAATACGGAATACCATTTTGCCTGAGAGGCTACAATTCATACAAGTACTTGCAAAATCCGGAAGTCTTAAAATTGATTGCATACGTTTGTGACACAAACATTAGTACTGAACTTTTCTCGCAGGTCACAGTTCATTTCTAAGCTACGTCAAATTACTTGTACGGGAAACAATTAGAGGAAGTTTTGTGTGCATGTGTGCTCATAAAATCCTCCTAACACTTTTTGTCAACATAATTTTTCATCCTGTGGCGAGTGGCATGTTTATACTTAACAATATCTTTACGAAGGGCAATACATTTATGCGATGTTGATCAGGCAAAGTGCGAGAAAGGTCTGGAGCCCACTCAGGTCATTTGCAGTAACTCCCCACAAATAACGTCATCCAAAACGGAGACAGAAGCTTTAGCGCCTGCACTGACACACCTGAGACCAATAGAGAACGCACGGCAAAGATTTAAATCAGTAGTAACTAGGTAGATTTTTTATATTTTTTTCGGCAATGTGAGGGTAAAGATGTGAAATGAATAATTTATGCAACTCTTGTGAGGTGCGGCAACGCAAGAAAAAGAATTTACGATTACAAGAAAATTTCTACCCCGTATAACTTTTGTTCTCGCAAATTTTTTTCCCCCATGTATAAGCTGAAACCTTAGGGAAAATTACGAGAGAATGACGAATTTTATATTTCTTATTCTAAATAACAGAGATATTTGCGTTTTTACAGAAAACGGTTCCACTATGCACAAAAATTCAAAAAATAATATCTTCTAATCTATCAGAAACAAAAAAAGTTGAAACTTTCAGGGTTTTTTTCATAACTTGGAAGCAGCTACCCGTAAGAATCTGAGATGTGTTGGTGGAAAATTATTTCAATATCTGACGATTTTGCGTGGAATGACCCAGATGTGAAAATCTATGGTTCCGGGCGTCGGACTACCCTATTTTTCGCAACCAGCCAGCTCTTGCAGTAATCGGAATATCGTCTTAAAATAGCTATAAATAAATTTCTTCATGCATTATGAAATAGAAATATGACAGAATCAAGAAAAATCTCTTTCCGGCCGTAAAACAACGAATCTAGAAAACGGCCGTGAAATCTGGGAAATTTGGTAGGTATGCAACAGTACCGGCTTCATTGCATGGTATTTTTCATACAAAATACTCGTAAGTACTATGAAAAAAATTGATCTTTCCCCCTCTTTGAAGAATCTTCCTATTTCATAATATCTTCCCTGTTCAAACATTTGAAGGTACATACTTTTCCAACTATACCAACTCTGCTACAGAATTACGAAAGCGAAGCTTTAGTTCGTAAGTGATACGAACTTTTTTCAAAATAAATTAGGTGCCCTCAATTTGCAACATTCATCCACACTGCTCTTGAAGGGAGGGGGGCGAATTTATTAGGATGACCAACATCCGGCAAAATAAAATGTTTTTGTACGGTTTGATAAAAGACAAGTAGAACATGCAAAAGGAAAGGGGGGGGGAAGCGCAACTTCTAAAGTTTCCGATGAATTTCGGCGAAATTTAAAATGGAACGTTATTTTCATATATCTTGCCCACTGTAAAAATTTCAGTCGGTTATTTAAAAAATTGAGGAAATAGCTTTTTCATACTTTTTTTTCCCAGTCTACACAGAGAACCAGTGCACCTACTTAGGAACAAGTGACTGCCTCTGCGCGAACGCAGCAGATAAGAGCCTGCGAAAAGGGTTTGTGATTAATGGCTTTATCTCACGCTTTGACGTGTCCGTTTGTTCGGTTGTAGTTTGGAGCATCTGGAGATGGGGAAACCGCGAAGAGACGCGCACTCCCCAGCACAGTTGCACTTTAATCGGTGAGTGGGTTACCTCGAAGGATAAAACAACTCGGAATTATTTAAAAACTTAGCAATACAGAAATATATTCTACAAAAGTCTGAAAGAAAATATTTTTTTGGCAAAATAAAAAATTCCCTGACTTTTCAGTTCCCTGATAAAAAATTCCCTGATTTTTACAGAAAAACACGATTTTCCCTGAGTTTTCCCTGATTTTTGGAACAATTTTCAAATTCCCTGAGAATTCCCGGTTTTCCAGGTGGCGTGGGAACCCTGTTCAGTTTCTTCTTAATAGAATGTGAATTCTGAATTTTCGTAACTGCTGCGTTGTGCGTTTTGATCTTCAGGTAGTTTTGCAACTTTCGTTTTAAATTGTAAAGTTTTTCTTATGTATTCGGCTTTGCTCTTCAGTATATATATATATATACACTGCTGGACAATTGCTAAGGACGGATCATGAACGGCTATATAGCGCATAAAAAAGTAAGTGTGGTTGGGTGCCAAGTGAAATCAAATAATGTCAGAATGCCAGGACATTACAAGAAAGACAATTTATTGTGCTCTGAAATCCAGAAGGCTTTGGAACTTGTTCAAGGGACAAACAGGCTATTTTGTGCAGAATACATAAACGTGAAAAAAATGCAATTACCGTCTGCAGGCGTTCCAGCGTAAGATATCAATACGGGATATGGCCACAATGGAGGGCGATGCAAGATTCCACACGTCGTGTCATGCTTTGCACAACATTATCAAGCAGCTGTTGGGGTAATTTATCCCATTCCTCTGTCAGTGCACGGATGAGGGTGTCCTTGTTTATTGGAGGGCATTGGCGACCAGCAAGACTCCTCCCCAAAGCATCCCACACATTTTCAATGGGATTCAGTTCTGGAGAACGTGCTGGCCATACGAGGCGTTGAATATCTTCGCTCTCAAGACTCTCCTGGACAGCGACTGTTCGATGACATGTTGCGTTGTCGTCCATGAAAATGAATCTATCACCGACAGCACCACGGAACATGCGAGCATGAGGTAGCAGAACATCATTAATGTATCGTTGGCCAGTCATAGTCCCAGTTGGAAGCACATAGAAGGACGTACGGCCATTGATCATGATGCCAGCCCATACCATGACACTACATGTCGGATATCGGTCCCTCCCCTGTATGTTTGCTGGACAATATGCAGTACCACTATCACGCCAGATCAGTTGTGGTCGACAATCAGACGATAGACTGTATTTACTCTCATCTGAGAAGAGGACAGCAGACCAGTCGTTATCAGTCCAATTGCGATGTTGATGGCACCATTGCAAACGGGCGGTACGGTGACGTCTGGACAATGGGATGCACACAACAGGACGGCGGGCGTATAGTCCTCCTTCATGCAAACGTCTGGCGACAGTTTTTCGGGAGATCCGCTTGCCAGTAGCAGCCATAAACTGATTTGCTACCTCGCTAGCTGTGCTGCGCCGGTGTCTTTTTGTTGATAGCACTATGTACCGATCTTCTGCAGGTGTCGTACTGCGAACACGACCTCCCCGTGACGTTTGCTACACTTTCCATTTGTTTGAAATGATTTCCAAAGTCTTGAAACAACACTGTGGCTGACGTCGAACACCCTGGCAACATCTGTTATTTTTCGCCCTTCTTCAATCTTGCCAATAATACGGCCACGCGTAAAATCATCTAGGTGATGTCGGGAAGACATACTGAAACTTGCCAGTTCGTCAATTGATTCTTTCCCTTTTAAATTTGCGTTTGAACAACAACGGTCAATACGCGTCAAATCCTTTATATCTCTTATCAGCGTTATGACGTCACGAAGAAGTTCGGCAATCCAAAATTTGCATACCCACAACACGTCTTACTGTATCCCACACTTATGCTAATTTCCACATTTTCCTGCTTTCCATTTTATGGTTGCTATCGTTGCTGTTGTCATCCGTCCTTAGCAATTGTCCGGCAGTGTATATATATATATCTTAGATGTTATTAATAATATTAATGTATGCATCTTCAATACCGCAGGTTTTTCAGAGCCATTGTAACTGCTGATGGTTTGTGCATGCTTGGTGTAACCAGGAGAGATAAGAAGAGGAACTCGTGGATCCGAAAAATGACAAGAGTGGAAGACATCATGATCAGAGTTAAATCCCTGAAATGGCAATGGGCTGGACATACTGCCAGAAGGACAGATCATCGATGGACAGCCGAAATTTTAGATTGGATTCCAAGGGACAGGAAAAGACCCAGAAGAAGACCACATGGGAGATGGGTGGATGAAATTCGAAAGTATGCAGGGGTGACATGGAGGAGACTGGCACAAGACAGACCGTTGTGGAGGAAACTTGGGGAGACCTTCGTCCAGCAGTGGATTGATAATGGTTGACAATGATGATGATGATGATATATATATCACATCTCCCTATCTTCTGATTCAAGGCTTCTTGAATTGGAAGAGGAACTACAAAGGATCAAGTGGGACATCGTCGGGCTAAGTTAGGTAAGGAGAAAAGGAGAAGATCTCATTGAACTGAAAAGTGGACATCTCTTCTACTATCGTGGGACAGATACTGGCAGAACTAGTGGTGTTGGATTTATAATAAACAAGAAACTGAAGGATAAAGTTGTAGAAGTTGAAAGTTCCTCTGACAGAGCTGCACGACTCGTTATCCAACTCTCGAGAAGATACCAGGCTCAGATTATTCAAACTTATGCACCCACCACAAGTCATGCTGAAGAAGAAGAATTTTATGAGGAAATTCGTGATCTAAATAATAAAGGTAAGCAGCACTTGAAGATAATTATGGGAGATTTCAATGCAAAAATAGGGCAACGGCAACAGAATGAAACTTCAGTAGGTAAATTCGGTCATGGCAACAGAAACCAGCGTGGAAATACTCTCGTAGAGTTTGCAGAGGCAGAAGGGTTTTTCATCTTGAACTCCTTTTTCAAGAAAAAGCCACACAGGAAATGGACATGGAGACATCCAAATGGGACGACAAGTGAAAATGATTTTATTATGTGTAACAAAAAATTCGTCATAGAAGACTGCAGTGTGCTAAACAAGTTCAACACAGGCAGTGACCATAGATTGGCGAGATGTAAGATGCACCTCAACACTAAACTCGAACGTAGCAAGCTCATAAGACAAACAAAATGTATTGACATAACCAACCTTAAAAAACACCATAATACCTTCAAATTGGAACTGAAGAACAGATTCTCTGCTTTAGAAGGCCTAACATTGGAAGAAGTGGATATTTCTGAAGTTAACAGAAAAGTAACCAAAGCTCTTATGGAAACAGCAACAAAATTAGCTGGGTCTAAGAACAAATTGTATGTGAACAAATTATCAGGAAAAACCAAAATGTTGATGCAAAAAAGAAGAGAGATGAGGACAATTAAAGAAGATGTGACTTCCAAAGTGGAATATATAGAGCTATGCAAGACAGTACGAAAAAGTATCACTGAAGACGTAAGGAAATTCAACTGTGAACTAGTAAGGAAAGCAATTAAAAACAACCAAAGCCTAAAGATAGCAAAGGGACATCTCAGTAAGGGAAAAAAACAGATTATGGCACTGAGAAAAGAAGATGGTTCTGTAACAAGAAATAGAGGCGAAATTTTGACAAGAGTGAAAGATTTCTACTCCAAATTATATGAAAGGGATGATACATGTACTCCAGACATCATGAAAGGTACCAGTACCAGAGTTCTTCCAGTCCTTCCAGCAGAAGTTGCACATGCAATCAAGAACATGAAGTGGGGAAAAGCTCCAGGAGAAGATTGAATTACTGTAGACATCATACAAGAAGCAAGTGGAGAAATCGAAACAGTACTCGCCCAAATTTTCACTCGATGCCTTAATGAAGGGAAAATTCCTGAGGATTGGAACAACGCTACAATGATCTTGCTACATAAAAAAGGTGACATTGAGGATCTCAGGAACTACAGACCTATCAGCCTCCTATCAGTGGTTTATAAAATCTTCACTAAAGTTCTTTCACACCGCTTGAAGGTGACACTGGACATGGCTCAACAGAGAGAACAAGCTGGATTCAGGAGTGGCTACAGCACAATAGATCATATCCATGTACTGAGAGAACTAATTGAAAGAGCGAGGGAATATGAACTTCCATTGTGCATGGCTTTTATCGATTATGAAAAAGCCTTTGATTCGGTGAAACCATTAGCAGTTGCAATGGCTCTGAAATCCTGCGGTATTGAAGATGCATACATTAATATTATTAATAACATCTATGAAAATGCAAGTGCAAAGATTCGGCTGTTTGAAAATACAACACACATAAAAATTGGAAAAGGAGTGAGACAAGGTGACACCATATCTCCGAAGCTCTTTAATGCCGCATTGGAAAATGTCTTTCAATCACTGAACTGGGAAAACAAAGGGATAAAGATTAATGGAGATTATCTAACCCACCTTCGTTTTGCTGATGACATAGTCATTTTTGCAACTACCCCATCAGAGCTACAGAGTATGATCCAGGAACTTGCTGACAAGAGTAAAGAAGTGGGATTTAAAATGAACTTTCAGAAGACAAAAGTGATGTTCAATGCTTTTACAAGAAATGAAGATTTATCGATTGATGGAGAAAAGCTGGAGATAACAGACACATACGTTTATCTTGGACAGCAGATATCAAGTGAGGGTCACATTGGTGAAGAAATTAATCGGCGTACAAAACTTGCCTGGAGAGCTTTTGGAAGAAACAGCATAATTTTCAAGAGCAATATGCCATTATGTATTAAAAGAAAAGTGTTTGATCAATGCATCCTTCCAGTGCTTACGTATGGTGCAGAGACGTGGGCCTTAGCTAAAAGAGACATACAAAGGCTGCAGACAACTCAAAGTAGCATGGAGAGGTGCATGCTTGGTGTAACCAGGAGAGATAAGAAGAGCAACACGTGGATCCGAAAAATGACAAGAGTGGAAGACATCATGATCAGAGTTAAATCCCTGAAATGGCAATGGGCTGGACATACTGCCAGAAGAACAGACCATCGATGGACAGCCGAAATTTTAGATTGGATTCCAAGGGACAGGAAAAGACCCAGAAGAAGACCACATGGAAGATGGGTGGATGAAATTCGAAAGTATGCGGGAGTGACATGGAGGAGACTGGCACAAGACAGACCGTTGTGGAGGAAACTTGGGGAGACCTTCGTCCAGCAGTGGATTGATAATGGTTGACAATGATGATGATGATGATGATGATATACATACATACACACACTGGGGGAAAGGGAAAAAAGAACACCAAGAAGGAATTGGCGGACGATCATGAAATTTACATATGTTAATTGGGTCGAGTTTACGCAGGTGTGATGTTAATTTTGGGACCAACCGGTGAGCGCTTACGCCACAGCACGGCATAATATGCAAATTATCATAGGTGGTATTTAAGGAGTACGGCGAAGTGAATAATCAATTGTTGGCGTACGGACACGTGCGAAGACCCTGAAGAAGCTGCAATGCTAGACATGGAAGATGCGTACGATTTTAGCAGTTATCGGACTTTGAGCGAGGTCGTCTAGTCGGACTCCGCAAGGTCGGGTGGTCGTATCGTTGTATTGCGGAGCAAATTGGACGGGAAGTATCGGTGGGTGGTACGATGGTGGCGTAGATGGTCTGAGGAACATTCCCACATGTGAAGACGTGGAACCGGAAGTCACAGACAGACTGATGAGTGGACCTATCGACGCATAAGAAGAGCGGTGTTGTCAAGCAGAACATCCACTGTGACGCAAATCCGAGCTGCCGTTGCACCTGAGGTGACTGTGCGAACAATCTGCAACGGTCTACTGGATGCAGGACTACGTGCACGTGCGCCTCTGACTCCAGCCCACCATCAGGAACGGTTGCAGTGGAGAACACAATGGCGATCTGTCGTGTTCAGCGATGAAAGCAGATTTTGCTTGGGAACCTCCGATGGCCGTATGCGTGTTCGCAGACGCACAGGGGAGCGTCTCCACCCTTCTTGCATCCGCCAGGGACACACAGGGCGTACACCTGGTCTCCTGGTGTGGGGAGCAATCAGCTATCACTCCCGTACACAACTAGTGCTTGTACCGGGTACGTTAAACAGCACCTCCTACATCAACAACATCATTCAGCCCATTGTTGTGCCATTTGTAAGGTCGGTCCATCGTGGTGTTTTCCAGCAAGATAACGCACGCCCACACACGGCACGTGCAACGCAACATGCACTTCAGGGTGTGAGACAACTTCCATGGCCTGCACGTTCACCAGATTTGGTAAACGTGCAGGCCATGGAAGTTGTGGATTTTATGGGACAACGAATTATCCGGTCTCCACGGCCAGCCACGACCATCCCCGATTTACGCGTCCAGGTTGAGGATGCTTGGAACTAAATACCCTAAACTTACATCCAACATCTGTACGACAGACTCCATGCCAGAATTGCACAGTGTGACACAGTTCATGGCGGTTTAACCTCGTACTAACCATGTTACATGGAAATGTTATTTTTCAGTTTACCAGCAAATACAGCTGTATTTTGCCATGTTTTGATCACGTTATCCTCTGTATTCCGTTATTATGCTGTATAAATTTTGTTGGTATCAGACGTCTCCTTCTTGTTCTTTTTTCACTTTCCGCCAGTGTATATCACATTATTTAACTGTGTGGATGGCAGTACTGCAAACCACAATGCCTACATGACATATGTATCAATAATGATTTTCAGCTGATTCCTTTCATTCCATCAGGATGGGGTAAATAGTGCATTACATCATGCACACATCAATAAGGGCTCAAATTCTTGGCTTACTGATATGTTGTAATTTAGGTTTCTCAGGTACTTTATGTATTGCAATGGTGGGCAACCCCTGGACTAAACTGAAAAAAATATCTTGGGCTAAAAGTTTCACCACAATAAATCATAAATATTAATAAATAATCAAGGCTCAGTCACTTAAAGTGACCTAATTTCTTTTTAAAGAGACACTTGAGTAAGGAAAAATATTAACAGTTTATTTAGAATGACAGTCTGGATGCATTAAACAGTTACTAAAAAATTCAGCATTTCATTTTCAATTTGTCAGTTATGATATGCAGTTCTCAAATAACACTTAAAAACCAATGCTTAGAAACAAATACACTGCTGGACAATTGCTAAGGACGGATCATAAATGGCTATATAGCGCATAAAAAAGTAAGTGTGGTTCGATGCCAAGTGAAATAAAATAATGTCAGAATGCCAGGACATTACAAGAAAGACAATTTATTGTGCTCTGAAATCCAGAAGGCTTTGGAACGTGTTCAAGGAACAAACAGGCCATTTTGTGCAGAATACGTAAACGTGAAAAAATGCAATTACCGTCCGCAGGCATTCCGACGTAAGATGTCAATACGGGATATGGCCACCATGGAGGGCGATGCAAGATTCCACACGTCGTGTCATGCTTTGCACAACATTATCAAGCAGCTGTTGGGGTAATTTATCCCATTCCTCTGTCAGTGCACGGATGAGGGTGTCCTTGTTTATTGGAGGGCATTGGCAACCAGCAAGACTGCTCCCCAAAGCATCCCACACATTTTCAATAGGATTCAGATCTGGAGAAGGTGCTGGCCATACGAGGTGTTGAATATCCTCGCTCTCAAGACACTCCTGGACAGCGACTGTTCGATGACATGTTGCGTTGTCGTCCATGAAAATGAATCTATCACCGACAGCACCACGGAACATGCGAACATGAGGTAGCAGAACATCATTAATGTATCGTTGGCCAGTCATAGTCCCAGTTGGAAGCACATAGAGGGACGTACGGCCATTGATCATGATGCCAGCCCATACCATGACACTACATGTCGGATATCGGTCCCTTTCCTGTATGTTTGCTGGACAATATGCACTACCACTATCACGCCAAATCAGTTGTCGTCGACAATCAGACTATAGACTGTATCTACTCTCATCTGAGAAGAGGACAGCAGACCGGTCGTTATCAGTCCAATTGCAAAGTTGATGGCACCATTGCAAACGGGCGGTACGGTGACGTCTGGACAATGGGATGCACACAACAGGACGGCGGGCGTATAGTCCTCCTTCATGCAAACGTCTGGCGACAGTTTTTCGGGAGATCCGCTTGCCAGTAGCAGCTATAAACTGTATTAGGAGAATTCGAATTCGTGCAGAAATAGTCCAAAGTAATCGAGGTAGTTGCCTTCAATGCACGATCTTAAAAAACAAGAGTCACTCACAATACAAATTTAAATTCGTTGGCGGAATTTAAAGATTTTATTGTATATAAGAACTTTCGGGTTTCCCTAGAACCCATCATCAGATACAGGAGAAGGAATAAATTTAAATAAAATGTTACGTGAACATAATATAGATATCAGATATGAATATGACATAATGTCACGTGGCATCAAATTGTCAAACGACGTGGCATGTATCATGAAATAAAGAAAATAAAGGAAATAGAATGCAGGCATACATATAATACTGCATTGTAAAAATAAAGGAAGGTTAGTAGGTATAAATTGTGTTGTTCTCATCAGGAGCCACAACAAAGAGCACTACAGCAGAAATCGAGATTAAGTGATTTCGTCCTCAGTTTGCCTCGTATTCGGTACTGTAAATAGTTTCCAGATTGTAGGTACAGATACTGGAACATTGTCATTGCAGCATAAATTTCATTCCTTTCACCTGGATTTTGGAATACGTACTACAAACATTTTCCAGTTAATTAAAAAAGATCGAGACCAGGTAACAAAGCTAAACAAATTTGGCGTTTACAGCATCCCCTTAAAAAGTATTGATGATGACACTCCAGATAGTAAATATATAGGATCTACAAAACGTACACTAGCAACAAGACTGAATGAACATAAATACGCCGTAAAGAATGGACTTAAAAATTCTGCATTGTCTCGACTCGTTTGCGATGGCCTGCACTATCCAATTTGGAATGATGCTTCCATCATCGTAACACCTAGTGCTGTCTTTACATTGCTGTTCACTGAAAGCCTTGTAATTGCTACTCAGAGACATTTATGCTGCAATGACAATGTTCCAGTATCTGTACCTACAATCTGGAAACTATTTACAGTACCGAATACGAGGCAAACTGAGGACGAAATCACTTAATCTCGATTTCTGCTGTAGTGCTCTTTGTTGTGGCTCCTGATGAGAACAACACAATTTATACCTACTAACCTTCCTTTATTTTTACAATGCAGTATTATATGTATGCCTGCATTCTATTTCCTTTATTTTCTTTATTTCATGATACATGCCACGTCGTTTGACAATTTGATGCCACGTGACATTATGTCATATTCATATCTGATATCTATATTATGTTCACGTAACATTTTATTTAAATTTATTCCTTCTCCTGTATGATGATGGGTTCTAGGGAAACCCGAAAGTTCTTATATACAATAAAATCTTTAAATTCCGCCAACGAATTTAAATTTGTATTGTGAGTGACTCTTGTTTTTTAAGATCGTGCATTGAAGGCAACTACCTCGATTACTTTGGAGCTATAAACTGGTTTCCTACCTCACTGCGCCGGTGTCTTTTTGTTGATAGAACTATGTACCGATCTTCTGCAGGTGTCGCACTGCGAACACCACCTCCCCCGTGACGTTTGCTACACTCTTCATTTGTTTGAAATGATTTCCAAAGCCTTGAAACAACACTGTGGCTGACGTCGAACTCCCTGGCAACATCTGTTATTTTTCGCCTTTTTTCAATCTTGCCAATAATACGGTTACGCGTAAAATCATCTAGGTGATGTCGGGAAGACATACTGAAAATTGCAAGTTCGTCAATTGATTCTTTTCCTTTCAACTTTGCGTTTGAACAACAGCAGTCAATACGCGTCAAATCCTTTATATCTCTTATCAGCGCTATGACGTCACGAACAAGTTCGGCAATCCAAAATTTGCACACGCACAACACGTCTCATTGTATCCCGCACTTTTGCTAATTTTCACATTTTTCTGCTTTCCATTTTATGGTTGCTATCGTTGCTATTGTCATCCGTCCTTAGCAATTGTCCGGCAGTGTGTATGTATATATATCCGACAACGGATCACCATTACAATTTGTGTAAAATAATTCTTAAATGCAAAGAAGACTTATCTAAACAAACTAACCTGAGGCTGATGTAAACTATCCCTGAGAACTATCTGAAGAACTTTATTTTCTTTTATCCATTCCTAAAATAGGTTATGAAAAAAGAAAAAGTTACAATTAAAACAAACATTGCACACCAGAAAAAATATGAGCAGATGCAAGCACACTACAAAATTTTGTCAAGCATTGTGGAAAATACTTACAGCCATCCTTTCAGCAGTGAGCCAATCCTCTTCTTCTATTCCACTATGCCGATGAGAATAATATGACACACTAGCTATAACTTTGTTAACTTCATTTAAAGCATTCATTTTCCCATTAAATGAAGATATTTGTAAAAGCCTGAAAAAGCAAATGAAAAGTGATTTATACACTGGACCAAATCTGGTTATTAACATTTAGTAAAAAATCAATTCATAAGGAATTATTATAAGAGCGAGTCAAATGAAAATAAGCTAAGGCAATTATGTCAGAAAGCATTACCTTTATGTCAAAAAAAGTGACCATCATTGAGACATTTATCCCACTGATTAAGGAGACTGGCGATTCCATGCTTAAGTCCTTTGTTTGTTGCATCAGAATTAGTGTAACTAACTGCCTCCTGCACTTCAGCGTCCGAAGCAAATCTGCAACCCTTTTAGCTTCTTCAACTCATTGAAAATGTGAAAGTCACACGGCGAAAGGTCTGTACTGTAGGAAGGGGTGTGCAAGAGTTATTCACTTGAACTTCCGAAGCATTTCCATGGTAATATTGGCCATATGGGGCCATGAATTGTTGTGCAACAAGATGATACTCCCTCGACAATAAACCACGGCGCTTGTTCATGATTGCCCTGCATAGCTGTTGCATCATGGTACAATAACAGTTAGCATTGGCAGTTTCCCTGTGTTCAGCATATTCAGTCAGTAATGGTACCCTCAAGATTAAAAAAAAAAAAAAGTTGACATTATCTATCTTTCCAGTGGAGATGTCCTTATTTAGAGGGTAGCAATGTTGACCACATATGGCTATTCGGCAAAATACAGTCCATCAGAGTCTATGGTCCTTTGCCAACATTCAGCCCAAAGATGCAATGCCATTGCAATACCAGGTGGCTGCCTTGGATGCAAAAAAGTCAGTGATGCCATCTTTCACAAACTCCAAGTAATAGAACCATCTGCCGGCCAAGAAATGTGCCATGGAACGAAACAGGTAAAAAATCTGAAGGGGCAAGATCCCAGGCTATAAGCTGGGTGTGATAGGATTTAGACCTCATCCAAATCCAGTGCAGGTTTTACAGTCGTGTTTCAGGCTCATAGTGGTGCACCACGATTCATATCTGGCAAAAATGAGATCCAAGAAGTTATTTCTTTTGTAGTGATACCACAGCAGATGTGCTAATGTGGCACCCAATCTCTGCTTCCTTTGGTCCTCGCTGAGAAACCTTTCGAATCAAATGAGCAGGTAATTCGGATGTTCATGAATAATGGTGTGCACTAAGCCATGACTGATGTTCATACTCGTGGCAAACTCATCAATATTAAGTGCAAATTTTGTCTGATTACTGCATCCATCTCTGCTAATGTATTCGGCGTGACAGCACGATGGCTTTGTCCCAGTCTCAGGTCGTGACTGCAGCTTTCATGTCCTTCCTTGAAGTGTCTTCTCTATCAACTTACAGGGCACAATGAAATGCAATGCTCACCATAAAATGCAGACATGGAGCAATAAACATCACATGTTGTGAAACACCTTCAGCTGTTAAAAATCTAACCACACCACGCTGTTCTTTTCCTGGAGTATCCATTTTGGTGCAGGCCCATGTTCAAACCAGAGCAACTCAGATTCCACAGTACCTCTCCTCAAAACCATGTCACGACTACTGACCTGACATGTGACTGCTTTGACAAACACATGTCAAGGTCAGTGGGCACAGCCATGGAGAAAGCTGGCTCATTTTCACTTGACTCACCCTCATACTTATCAAAAGTAGCTGAAGGAATTCTGCAAATTTTTATATCTTGTTTTACATATGGGATACACATCAAGAAACACTAGAAGATATCCTTTTATGAGATATAACAATAAACCAGGGTCAGTGATAAGTTTGTAGTGTTTTAGGGGTACAATGCTTATAGTCCAGTACCACATGTTGACCACACATAGCTATTTGGCAAAATAAAGTTTATCGGAGTCTATGGTACTTTGCCAACATTCAACCAAAGATTCAATGTAGCTCTGATACCAGGCAACTGGCTTATATGCAAAAAACTCAGTATGCATTCTTTCACGACCTCCAAGGAATGGAACCATCTGCCGGCCAAAAAGTGTACCATGAAATGAAACAAGTAAAAATCCAGAAGGGGCAAGTTCTGGGCTATAAAGCTGGGTGTGGTAGGATTTAGACGCCATCCAAATCCTAAATTTTCTGGAAAACAATCCGTGACCTATGACATGGGATATTGTCGAATTGCAGGAGGACCTTCTTTCGGTTCAAAATTGTGAGGTAGCGCTGGGGTAGTACGTCATATACGTGTTGCAGCTGGTCGCCATACAGGTTCCCATCGACGGCCCGACCATGTGGCACAAGCTCCCAGTGGACAGGCCTCTCGAAATTCCACCATACACACAACACTGTCTTCACTTCAAAATGCCCTCTTTGAACCACTGCTTGGTTGAGCCTCATTCCCTGGCTGCAGCCATTAGTTTCCAGTATCAGGATAACGTAAAAAGACCCACTTCTCATCATTCGTTACGATTCTCCGCCAAAACCGGTTGTCACATGGATTTTGTAGCAATTCTTGACAAAGAGTGACACACTCCTCAGCTTGCTTTGGGCTTAACTCATGGGGAACCATTTGCGGACATCTAATGTGAAAGCCAAGCTGGTATAGGTGACGAACAATGGTGGTTTGCAATGCATGGACCTCATCTGCTAATTGTCAGGTGCTGGTTCCTGGGTGCTGCTCAACAGCTAGATGCAGGGCTTTTGGTGTTGATGGTGACTGGTCTCCTACACAATTTGTCAACGAGCTTTGTGTCTCCGGACCGGAAAGCATTGGAACCATTTTCTTGTTGTTGCAGGGTGCACTGTTCCCAAACTTTCTACACCACAAATTTCCTGCACAGTAGCTGTTGCGCTCAACCCTATTTTTTCCAATAATGGTGTAGGAGCACGCGAACAAAAAGTTTCTTTGACATTCTTGTTTTGTATGATCAGCACATATGCGTTGGGCCCAGTGCATGCCTACCTGTCTGAGCAGCTGAGCACATCACTCAATCAGGCATGGGACACATTCCACCTTACTGCACATGTCCCACCTATTTGGCTAAGCTTCTCCATCTGTACTGCAAAACGCTACGAACTTCTGACGCACCCTGGTACTTATTATGTAACTGCTTGTAAAAAAGAAATAGTAAAACACTAAATGTAAAACACCCCCTAACTGCCACTTTCAAAAGCAACAACAACCTTGCAAGACTTGTAGTTTCTCTCTTTTTTTCTTTAAGGTATACTTCACATTATACCATTACAGAAAATATAATTCCACACGTCCATATATTTTGGTTACCAAAATCATCCAAGAAATTATAGAATGCTTTTGCATTGTTGGTACTTAAATTCCACTGCATTATAAATGGTAATCTTATGTAACTTATGAAACAAAGTCACTTACACTGTTTATGTATGTTATCACTGGTAAACACTGAATAAAGAATATGAAAATCGTGAAAAATGGAAAGCAATGAGAATTGTTTTACGATGGTCAAGGTAGATAGACATGGAAAGGCGAATCAGTTTTTTTTTTTTTTTTTTTTTTTTAAAGTACCAGAGCAAGTGTATAAATTCTTAAAGATACAGTTGAATGACTGAATGTTATCAACAAAATGAATACTGATAATCTTTGTTCAGAACACCAGCACAGGAAGAACTAATTGATGCAGTTAGATCAGGGGTGTTAGTGCCCCTACTAGAGGTGAGTTCGGGCTCAGTTTTGGGGGCCCGGGCCCGAAGTTTTGCAGTTCGAGCCAGAGGACTGTGTGCCATTTTTGTCATAGAGTCTGAGCCCGAGGTAGACTTTTTTTTTTTTAATTTTTTTTAATTTTTGCTTTATTTTAGCAACTTTCGTTAACTATTGAACATTTTAAATTGCTGTAAGAACTACCCAGTGCAAAAGGACACGAACAGTTTCAGTAGATCTAATTTAAACTATTTAATCAGGTAATTTTATTTTCTATTTTTTTTTGCCGTATGTTCTAAATTGATCCTAAGCTTTCACGTGCCAACCGGAATCATAGCAAAAGTTCTATTTAGATGATTTTAACATCTAGTTTCATTTTCGTGCTTTCCATATTTTTATGTACTCATCTTGTTCCACAATTTATATGGCATCAACAAAAAGTATGTCCCAGTGACACTAACAATGTATATACACACTTCTTTACAGTACATGGAAGATGTAACTGGTTTTAAATGTTGATCACAAAAAGCATCAGAAAACTTCAAATGCCCGTCGGTCTTTCTGGCTACTGTATAGTTTTACGAAGCAATTATGGAGAGAATTTAACCTTATGCGTAAACCGTCATGGGTAATCGAGACTAATCTTGGGTCTAATTTACGCCTTCAGAAAATCTCTTTGTCGGCATCCTAAACATCTAACGGCAGCACCAGGAAACGAATGCTAGGTATCATAAAACTAGAGAATGGGAAAGTACTGTACATTGTTAGCTTAACTGGCTTTTTACTGTTTTCCAGACATCCATTCTCCTTTCCTTTATGCGATCGGAAAATCAGGGTGCATTTCAACCATTCCCTTATCCTCTTATTCTTACTCTTTCTTATGCTTGCCGCCTGTCAATTTCCTTTTTACACCTCGTATTACAAGTCTCCTAGGACCCCCACCCACCTCTAACGCATTTTCTCCGGTTGTTCTGTCCCCGTTCCCTGGTGGCTGTCAGCCAGCTTCACATGGACGGAACACAACTGCATTGCCTAAAAGGACTAATTAAATTTCATTCACCCTCTTATAGATAGCTAAACAACAGACGCAAAGAACAACTTTCTGGCGGTGAGTGAGAACTGCTGATGAAAAAAAGTTTTTAAAATAAAACCAATAACTATTTAATAAAACTGACCAGTAAAAAAAAATCTATATATGGCAGCCCGAGTCCGCCCGAGCCCGACCAGAAGTTTTTAAAATGAAGCCCGGGCCCGGGCTTTCGGGCTCGGGCCTAGTCCGTCTCAGCTGTAGCCCCTACAATGTTTCGGAACAAGAAAATTTGCATTTTGGAGCAGAACTCAGGTTTTGGAGCAGCTAATGATAGCATTTTTAATTGTTTAAAGTCCATGCTGTGCTTTAAGTTATGGTTATATACTGAATTACCATTATTTTATGAACTATGAAAAAATGTTATATTTCAGGTTTGTTGACAATTTATTGCTTTTCTTAAGACTGTTAATTAGCATTTGTCGTTCCTACGATGAGATAAATGGGAAAACAATTATACTACCCACGATTTATTGAAAACTATATGACCTGCAATATTTTAAGCGTAACACATTAATATCAGGGATTTTCTTCTTAATGCATTTGTTTCACTGGAACACGAATAGGATGCTGCCGCGTCCAAGAATTGTTGCTATTGTTACTGAATGCTTGCGAATAAACACTTAGGAAAAATAAATAATATGGAATTACGGTTTGTTCTTTGGTTGGTTTTTAGAAGCATATTTTTTGAGATTCATGGCATACAGATGAAAATACATTATTTCTGAAACCAACCAACTGGCAAGCCCCGCGTAACTGGTTTGCGTGTGCATCACAAACCCTAAGGTTTTCTGAAGGAAAGCATACCTTCGATATAAAAGGAAAACTGATGTAACATTTAATAATCAAATTGTAAAATCACCTTTCAGCAGTTGTGCCATGATACTTTTCGTACAATATTATTCATCCAGTAATTATCAATGTCAAACTTTCGTTATTGCTGTGAACAATTACAACTGGAACCAAAACTATAAGATAACAGTGATATTTAGTAAAGTTTATTAGATAAAAGCTGCTTCCATCACTTAACGCTTGCGCAGTGACATTTTGGGGTGGGATTGCTCCCCTCCCCTTCTTTAGTAGTAGTAGAATCAGTTTATGACTTTTTTTGTTGTTGTCTGAAAGAGCCATTGCTCTTGCATACGTGGGATCCTGTATGTATGGATGTTAAGCAGACGATTGCGAGTTAGTAAGTGGTTCACAACACACCTTCCATCTGGAAAAAGAAAAGTGTGAGGGTAAAGATGTTCCCAAAGGTAGGTCAAAATGAGAAAAAAACCCCTAAAAATCCTGCTCTTTGAATGTACGAAGCAAAATTCAAACTTTAAGTAAGAACCAAAAGATCAGCATTCCTGACAACAAGTTATGTGACATAAACAATCCTCTCATTTATCCATCCATAGCGCTTGTGAGCGATTTTAATTAACATACATGAGACTGATGAAGAAAGAAAACAAAGCTGTACTTTTTAATTTGGTGAAAAATCAGACTGCACAGTGAGAAAGTGTGAATATTACAGAGCATGAACAAAACTGAATCGTTCACTAATTTATTTATGAAAATATTTAACTAGATCACACTGCTGTATTCACAATTATAAAATTACTGAATTCCAAACCAAATAGGGTGGTTTCAAAAGACATAGCTTCAAACAGTTTTTTTTTCCTGGTTTTGTTCTTGTACTTGCTAGAAAATTAGCTCTGGATGTTTCCTCTTGTGAGCAAACCCTACTTTCTTCTCGGCAAGTTCCACGGCCATATTAGTCTTTTGTTGACCCCGCCACAGCACAGCATCCACTGTTTACTTTTTTTTAGGCTGATAGTTTTCCCTTACCATTTTTCTTTGTTACCTTATTTACTTTTTTTTTTTTTTTTTATTCCCTTAGATGAAAATTTTACCCATCATGCTTAAAGAACTTTCAGCCTGAGAGCCATGAATTCTGATATCAGAGCTTTCACTATTTTAGATAAATGGTGCAATTTTCAGAGAATGAATACTTTTTTTTTTTTTTTTTTTTAACACCATGCATCAATTCTTACAAATTTCCAAACTTAGTCACTTTCGTTTTTGGAAATTTCCCCCACCGTCATCAAGCTAAAATGCACACACATATATGAGGGTGATGACATTTAACAACTACATAAGAGTGGGAACATCCCAGGGGGTGGGATACAATTACGGAAAAAATCCTCGCCCCTTCCGACTTCCGTTTTCGAAAATTTATCCAGCATTTTCAGGCTGAAATACAAATATTTATGGAATAAAATGATATCTAACAATAGTAAAGGAAACATCGCAAAAAAAAAAAATTACGACTACGAGAGAATTATTACCTCTGTCTACTTTCAGTTTTCGAAGGATGAAATTCTGTCCTTCGAAGAAGAAAATGATCCACCACACCACCACCACCACCACTCCTCCCAAAATTTCAGTTCAGTTATGCATCGATCTCGTAAATGGTCCAAAAGACTTCCAAAAAAAAAAAAAAAAAAAAAAAAAAAAAGGCGGAATTTCTCGAATCAGCGCAAGAATCTTGTGGCCAAAGATTAAAGGGAAATTTTCGGGTGGCCCCTAACTTCCATTTCCGGAAATCGTTGCCTACAATTTCAAGCTGAAATTATGTAATGAAATTATATTTAACAACAATACTGAACAGAAGCAACATTGCGAGAGAAAAAAAATACGATTACCGGGAAAATCTGCGCTCCGTTTAACTTCTGTTTCCGAACGTTTATAAAAAGACAAAACATCCCCAGACATCTCAAAAAAAAAAAAAAAACCGGGGGGGAGGGGACTCATGAATCCGCGGAAGAATCTCACGTACGAATTAACCGCTGAAACGACTTCGAATGTCGTAAGATTACGTGCTAAAATATTGATGACCGGTAAATTTAAACTTTTGGCGCAAAATTGGCGCAGATTTAGTCAGAATCTCGATTTTTTTTTTAGCAGAATGGCGCAAGAACAACGTTTTGGCGCGGGCTGGCGCAATTGGCGCAGGTCCGGCAGCCCTGTTCGATGCATCACATGCTTAAAGAACTGGCAATTAGAGACATTTTGCTGAAATATGCCCCTAGTAACAGTGTTCAATAAAGCTGTCACTCACACTCTTTCCAAATTGTTATTGTAGATGGCAATTTTGCAACTAAAAATTCACCACTGAATGTGCTAAATGTAATAACTCTGGTTAATTAAAAAAATATTGTTAGCATCGCTATACCAAAGGAGTGGATTTATATTTTTTAACAAATTTTCTCAATGAAATGCATGTTTTCACATTCTGCACAGTTTCTTCTTGAGAGCACTCCCCGGCCTCCGAAGCACAACTGAAGTTCCAAATCAGTACTTGGCTAGTCCACAACTGTCTTTTGTGACCAGTAAAATGTCACTGAATAGTGGGTCAAAACAGTAATGACGTTAAGCTTCAATTTAGTTTCGCACACAAAAAAAAAAAAAAAAAAAATGTTTGCTGATTGATTGCTATATTAGTAAGATATTAAGGAATGAGAAAACAGTCATTTAAAGTAAAATTGAAGTTCAAAAACTGGTTCTGCGTGGGTTGCTGCCGGTTCTGGCACAAACAGCGTAAGAACCAATTTTCAACTTAATTTTAACCTGGGAACTGGGAAAAGAAGGGGGGGGCTTGCTCTGTTGACTGACATAACAAAGAACAAACAAAAAAAATTGGAAAAACATACACTCAATTAGGAAAACCCATTAAACAGTGAGAAGCCATTCTTGCCTACTATAACTTTGTAACCTCAAATGAAGTCTTTAACTGAAAACATAATGATGACACACATGTGGTGCAAAGCCCCAAAAAAAAAAAAAAAAAAAAAAAAAAAAAAAAAAATAGAGGGGTTGACTTTTAAAAAGCTTTGCCCCACTGGACAAAGAAAATCTATAAGAATTCCACTGTAACCTGCAAATAGATGCAGAAGAAATGTGCTGTATATATTAATAAAACTTTCATATATAAACAAAATTATTTATTATATTTTATTTTATTTTTAAAAGTAAAAAAATATTGGTGTGATTTTATTTTTCAATTCTCTGTAAAATAAAAATAATTTAGCCACCGTGTTATATTTAAAAAATAAAAGAAGCTACAAATTTTGTTAATCCACATAGCATTTTGTTACATTTGCTGACAAAATGGCTAAACGAGTTAGTGCACTGTCTTTGACTAAATTTTTCTGCACTTCTAATGAAATAAAAAAAAATTGCAGTGTATACACCCTGTTGAACAAGATACCCAAATAAACAGATCATTATCAAGTATTGTCAGTCTAGTGCTGACAATACTTCATAATGATGACTGACTTCTCCCAAGTTTTCCCCACAACCCTCTGTTTTGATGTTTTGAGCCTATATAAACATATATATGATCATCATTGTCAACCATTATGAATCCACTGCTGGATGAAGGTCTCCCCAAGTTTCTTCCACAATTGTCTGTCTTGAGCTTGTCTCCTCCATGTCACTCCGGCATGATTTCGAATTTCATCCATCTTCCATGGGGTCTTTTTCTGTCCCTTGGAATCCAGTCTAAAATTTAAGTTGTTCATTGGTGGTCTGTTCTTCTGGCAACATGTCCAGCCCATTGCCATTTCAGTGATTTCACTCTGCTCATGATGTCATCCACTCTTGTCATTTTCCTCTTTTTATCTTTCCTGGTTACACCAAGCATGCATCTCTCAATGTTTCTTTGAGTTGTCTGAAGTCTTTGTACACTGGCGTGCAAAAATTAAGGATGAGACGGTTTTTCAAACGTAACGTCGTTCAGAAGTGCTCCAAATCGACTCAAATCATACCATAAGATCCCCAAGATGTAAGAATATGGGACAAGTAAGCAAAACCATCCAAACAAGGAATCCAAACGATACAAAGGCACTTTATTGAAAAAATAGCTTTGAGCACACAACTGGACAGAAGAGAGAAACGTCCATGTGATAGGCAGCTGCCAAGAAAAATACAGCCTTTAGTAGGAGATATGATCACCCCTGACTGCGTAGCAGGATTTACAACGTCTGTACATGCTGAGGACGAGGTTGTCAAGGAGCTGTTGAGGCATCGCGGCCCATTCCTCTTGTAGCGCCAATCGCAGCTGCGGAATCGTTGCTGGCGGCTGGTGACGTGCTGCCAAGCGTCACCCGAGAAGGTCCCACACATGTTCGATTGGATTTAGGTTCGGGGACTTTGCGGGTCAATCCATGCGTTGAATATCTTCACTCTCCAACAGCCACTGTACGATGAGGTGTAGCGTTGTCGTCCATAAAGAGGAACTCAGGACCCACAGCACCTCTAAAACAGATGCACATGATGCAGGAGAACCTCGGTACAATAGCGGACACCAGCGACTGACCCTCCTTGGAAGATGTGGAGGTCAGTACGGCTACCAAGCATGATACCGCCCCAAACGAGAACTCCGCCACCTCCTGACGCGACCTCGGGTCAAGTCATCTAGACATCATCTACTGGATTGGCTGTTAGCCATTTCACATGGTGGCAGCAACTCAACGTCTTTCAAACTGATGTACACCGTGCAATAGCTTTCACCGAATTGCTGAGCGTACACTGTCTGTGTGCTTTATATTCTTCGACACACACACACACACACACACACACACACACACACACACACACACACACACACACCCCCTCCTCGTCATGATGCATATATAAGCATGCCCTACCGCACTGGACCCTGGTTGATGTTGATGATATATATATATACACTGCCGGACAATTGCTAAGGACGGATGACAATAGCAACGACAGCAACCATAAAATGGGAGGCAGGAAAATGTGGAAATTAGCATAAGTGCGGGATACAGTAAGACGTGTTGTGCGTATGCAAATTTTGGATTGCCGAACTTGTTCGTGACGTCATAAAGCGTTGATAAGAGATATAAAGGATTTGACGCTTATTGACCGTTGTTGTTCAAACGCAAAGTTGAAAGGGAAAGAATCAATTGACGAACTTGCAATTTTCAGTATGTCTTCCCGACATCACCTAGATGGTTTTACGCGTGGCCGTATTATTGGCAAGATTGAAGAAGGGCGAAAAATAACAGATGTTGCCAGGGAGTTCGACGTCAGCCACAGTGTTGTTTCAAGGCTTTGGAAATCATTTCAAACAAATGGAGAGTGTAGCAAACGTCACGGGGGAGGTCGTGTTCGCAGTAGGACACCTGCAGAAGATCGGTACATAGTGCTATCAACAAAAAGACACCGGCGCAGCACAGCTAGTGAGGTAGCAAATCATTTTATGGCTGCTACTGGCAAGCGGATCTCCCGAAAAACTGTCGCCAGACGTTTGCATGGAGGACTATACGCCCGCCATCCTGTTGTGTGCATCCCATTGTCCAGACGTCACCGTACCGCCCGTTTGCAATGGTGCCATCAACGTCGCAATTGGACTGATAACGACTGGTCTGCTGTCCTCTTCTCAGATGAGAGTAGATACAGTCTATCGCCTGATTGTCGACGACAACTGATCTGGCGTGATAGTGGTACTGCATATTGTCCAGCAAACATACAGGAAACGGACCGATATCCGACATGTAGTGTCATGGTACGGGCTGGCATCATGATCAATGGCCGTACGTCCCTCTATGTGCTTTCAACTGGGACTATGACTGGCCAACGATACATTAATGATGTTCTGCTACCTCATGTTTGCATGTTCCGTGGTGCTGTCGGTGATAGATTCATTTTCATGGACGACAACGCAACATGTCATCGAACAGTCGCTGTCCAGGAGTGTCTTGAGAGCGAGGATATTCAACGCCTCGTATGGCCAGCACGTTCTACAGATCTGAATTCCATTGAAAATGTGTGGGATGCTTTGGGGAGGAGTCTTGCTGGTCGCCAAGGCCCTCCAATAAACAAGGACACCCTCATCCGTGCACTGACAGAGGAATGGGATAAATTACCCCAACAGCTGCTTGATAATGTTGTGCAAAGCATGACACGAAGTGTGGAATCTTGCATCGCCCTCCATGGTGGCCATATCCCGTATTGACATCTTACGCCGGAACGCCTGCGGACGGTAATTGCATTTTTTTCACGTTTACGTATTCTGCACAAAATGGCCTGTTTGTCCATTGAACACGTTCCAAAACCTTCTGGATTTCAGAGCACAATAAATTGTCTTTCTTGTAATGTCCTGGCATTCTGACATTATTTTATTTCACTTGGCATCCAACCACACTTACTTTTTATGCGCTATATAGCCGTTTATGATCCGTCCTTAGCAATTGTCCAGCAGTGTATATATATAATCACCAACCATTATCAATCCACTGCTGGACGAAGGTCTCCCCAAGTTTCCTCCACAACGGTCTGTCTTAGTGCCAGTCTCCTCCATGTCACTCCCGCATACTTTCGAATTTCATCCACCCATCTCCCATGTGGTGGTCTTCTGGGCCTTTTCCTGTCCCTTGGAATTCAATCTAAAATTTCGGCTGTCCATCGATGGTCTGTCCTTCTGGCAGTATGTCCAGCCCATTGCCATTTCAGGGATTTAACTCTGATCATGATGTCTTCCACTCTTGTCATTTTTCGGATCCACGAGTTCCTCTTCTTATCTCTCCTGGTTACACCAAGCATGCACCTCTCCATGCTTTTTGAGTTGTCTGCAGCATTTGTATGTCTCTTTTAGTTAAGGTCCACGTCTCTGCACCATACGTAAGCACTGGAAGGATGCATTGATCAAATACTTTTCTTTTAAGACATAATGGCATATTGCTCTTGAAAATTATGCTGTTTCTTCAAAAGCTCTCCAGGCAAGTTTTATACGCCAATTAATTTTTTCATCAATGTGACCCTCACTTGATATGTGCTGTCCAAGATAAACGTACGTGTCTGTTATCTCCAGCTTTTCTCCGTCAATCGATAAATCTTCATTTCTTGTAAAAGAATTGAACAACACTTTTGTCTTCTGAAAGTTCATTTTTAACCCCACTTCTTTACTCTTATCAGCAAGTTCCTGGATCATACTCCACAGCTCTGATGGGGTAGTTGCAAAAATGACTACATCATCAGCAAAACGAAAGTGGGTTAGATAATCTCCATTAATCTTTATCACTTTGTTTTCCCAGTTCAGTGATTGAAAGACATTTTCCAATGCGGCATTCAAGAGCTTCGGAGATATGGTGTCACCTTGTCTCACTTCCTTTCCAATTTTTATGTGTGTTGTATTTTCAAACAGCCGAATCTTTGCACTTGCATTTTCATGGATGTTATTAATAATATCAATGTATGCATCTTCAATACCGCAGGATTTCAGAGCGATTGTAACTGCTGATGGTTTCACCAAATCAAAGGCTTTTTCATAATCGATAAAAGCCATGAACAATGGAAGTTCATATTCCCTCGCTCTTTCAATTAGTTCTCTCAGTATGTGGATATGATCTATTGTGCTGTAGCCACCCCTGAATCCAGCTTGTTCTCTCGGTTGAGCCATGTCCAGTGTTACTTTCAAGCGGTGTGAAAGAACTTTAGTGAAGATTTTATAAACCACTGATAGGAGGCTGATAGGTCTGTAGTTTCTGAGATCCTCAATGTCACCTTTTTTATGTAGCAAGATCATTGTAGCGTTGTTCCAATCCTCAGGAATTTTCCCTTCATTAAGGCATCTAGTGAAAATTTGGGCGAGTACTGTTTCCTTTTTTCCACTTGCTTCTTTGTATGATGTCCACAGTAATTTCATCTTCTCCTGGAGCTTTTCCCCGCTTCATGTTCTTGATAATGATTGCATGTGCAACTTCTGCTGGGAGGACTGGAAGAACTCTGGTACAGTACCTTTCATGATGTCTGGAGTACATGTATCATCCCTTTCATATAATTTGGAGTAGAAATCTTTCACTCTTGTCAAAAATTTCGCCTCTATTTCTTGTTACAGAACCATCTTCTTTTTTCAGTGCCATACTCTGTTTTCTTCCCTTACTGAGATGTCCCTTTGCTATCTTTAGGCTTTGGTTGTTTTCAATTGCTTTCCTCACTAGTTTCACAGTTGAATTTCTTACGTCTTCAGGGATACTTTTTCGTACTGTCTTGCATTGCTCTATATATTCCAGTTTGGAAGTCACATCTTCTTTAGTTGTTCCTCATCTCTCTTCTTTTTGCATCAACATTTTGGTTTTTCCTGATAATTTGTTCACATGCAACTTGTTCTTAGACCCAGCTAATTTTGTTGCTGTTTCCACAAGAGCTTTGGTTATTTTCTGTTAACTTACAGGACTTGAAATGTTCCTTATCCAGTATACCACCTCACCAATCAGGAAAATATCTCACTCATCAACTGAAAGCTGCCAGTGCCTCAGGGACTCCAAAAGGCTGGCAAGCAAAAAATCAATCTCCGTACAAAAAAAGAAAAGTTATTTATTTTCATTAACTAATATCTTTCGGGTTTTTTTTCCAGATGTAATTATATTCACCCAGGTAAAACATTCAAAATACTTTGTATAACAACATGTCGATTTAAATGCAATAAATGCTAAAAAAAACCTTATTCATGCTTTATAAGCAGTGCTTTTTTCATTATGGCATATTAAAGAGCAATGTACTGGCACTTTTACAGATGGTTATGCACAAGATCCATGGTGGAAGAGTCTGCTGTTTATATAAATAAAAAGTAGTGCTTATTCAGGCCCATAACTTTCTAATATCTATATACTTTTTTTCCCCACTATGTGTTTGGCACCAAGTTCATCAATTTTGATTTTACACTAAGAGTCCCATGTTTAGTAGCCTTTTTATTCTGATTATGATTTATGGAAAACTTTCATGTTTTTTTGTTTGTTTTTTCTACCGAGTTCCTAAGAAATTTTTATGATTCTCCTTGGAAACAACTGCTAAAAAGTCTAGGAACACCGCTTGAGTGGAGGGACAGAATTATGGAGACTGGGAGTTTGTGGAGAATAAAAATAAACAATGGACAGTGTTGGTTTTCTAGTAATCCAAATGGTTGATTTAAAAAGAATTAGTTGAACAAAATGTCAGGTCTCTCTTGCTAGAGGTCTGCACAGGACTGGGCCGTGTCGGGTCTTTGCTCCTTTCTGAGTTAGGAAAACGGGCCGGGCCCGGGTCTTCAATATTTAATGTAAACAGACACAGAGACACAGGGCGAGCAGGGTTTTATATATATATATATATATATATGAGCAAAACAATCACTGTACGTTGCCTTTCTCGTTTGGAAATCTCACAACATACAGCAGGAGGATAAGATTGAATACTTTCTGCTGTTGAAAAAAAAAAATAGAAGTTTTACAACATCCTCCCCTCCTACAAAACAATTGGACTGGGTCAGCTCCCTTAGTTTTTCAATGTGAATGTGGTCCCTTCTCTCTCTCTCTCCCTCCCTCCTCCTCTCATGCTTCAGGGAAGGCTATTAACTACAACATTTATAAACCGAGCCACCCGCTCACAGACTATCTTTTTTTATTGTTCTGGCCGGTGGCACTTTGCTCTCTAGATATGTGAAAAGTTTTTAAGTTATCTTAAATGGCACAGGAGAAATGGGCTGGAAGAAACTTACTTCTGTGTATAAATCTGTGCCGTATTTTCCCCATTTGTACTCTCAGGGAGTCAGCAGATGGCAAATGAACTCTCGGGTATCCCAGTCCAGCTGTTTTCAAAACTTCTGTGGCACTGGTTAGCTGGGCAGTCCTGCCATTGTTTTCCCTAGCATATGCTCAGTTAAGAGCTGCTGATAAATACTCTTCCATACTTATTGTGGAGTTTAAGAAAGCGAAAGATTTTCGCGAAAAAATCGCTTCCGGAGAATATGTGCTTGTAGACAATGTAAAGTAGAATGATCGGACTCATAATTCTGGATATTTCATACTTTTCAAATTAACCCCCCCCTCTCTTATCCCTAAGGAATACTCTGGTTCTGGCAGTAGGCAATTTTAATTTGGAAACCCAGAAAATTTGAAAGCCATGGAAATTGTATTTTACATGTAATATTTTTTAGTATACAAGCCCCCCTTCCTCAGATGTCACGTGACTTTACAGCCACTCAAGTATGAATAACTTTTATTGCAATAGAATATATGTGTAGCAATTAAGAAAATGAAAACTCTTCAGGAGTCGAATGACCGAGTGCACCAGGTGTCAAATTCATGTTTTAGTAATTGTTGAAATTTTATGGGCCTGCCTGGGCCTTGGTTGGAAACAGGAGAAATATATGGGCAGGCTTTAATTAAAAAATTTAAAAACGGGCTGGGCCTTGGACGTGCGGGCTTTCCAAATTAAGGCACGTGCAGACCTCTATCTCTTGCTCCTAGCAGGACAGGGTTGAACCACATTAAGGACCCCCTAGATTAATACAACTCCAGAGCAATACAAGCCAGATGAATGCTGATTAATTTTTGGCTGCAAGTGTCCAAAAGGTTCCTCCCATCAATCTGCCCTGTTCTACAAACATGCACAGTGGAAAATGTTTCTTTCGTTACACAGAGATGCCAAGTACTATGTATCCTCCGTAGTTTCTTACGGATAGCATGTTCAAACTACAGACTTAAGGAGAAGGTGTAAAAAAACTATGGATTTTTCCAAAAATCTCTGATATTTCCAGAAAACTTAATTAAAAAAAAATGTCTAGCATAGTCAAATGTAGTGATTTTTGCAGTAACATCACAAAGCTGTCACACAGCAAGCATGTCTGCCTCAGCGGGAGTTGACGTTCTTCGCACGTTGCTGCATATTCTTTGCCCATAGCAACAGAAAATTCCCCCCGTTTCACCGCGGCAGCTGCATGCGTTTGCTTCCTTATCGTATTAGTCTTTGAAATTAAATATTGTAATTAATTAATACTCATTCTTTCTAGATTATATTTTATTTTAACATTGCAAAAGTGTTGTGTATTCCTTCAACTTTTATGTCATTAACCTTTAAAAAATGTATTTTATGTTTACGCCTTAATCACATAATTGTTCTAAACAGCCATATCTTGCTTTCAACGTACATATTTCTATTTGTCAAATGTTTAATGTAATGGTTTTTCTCACGATTCAAAGTGATGCTCGTTGAGAAACACCTGCTTGTGTTTTCCACTTTTTTCCTCCTGACTGTTACTACTGTGTGCGCGCGCCAGATGCAACATTTTTTCACGATCCTCGCTGTTGGCAGCAAGCTTTTGTTTATGTTACTTTACAGATTTGTGAAGTGCACTTCTCTTTTTCTCTTGTAAAAATGTTCTGCTAAACAGAGGGGTGTTGTTTTTTTTTGTAACTTGTCAGATTTACAGGAACTTTCTTTCTTCCTTAAAAGCTTGTTTTAAAGATTATTTTTCCCCAGATCATTCTTTGTTGGGAATCTTAATTTCAGTTTTAATTCTTTTTTTTTAATTTTATTTTATTCTCATTCTCACTTGCATATTAAGTTGACATTTTATTTCCCTGCATCTTAGCAGAAAACTTATAGTGTTAATCAAACATTACATGGATTTTTATTGTAATTTATTTTATCTATTTTTTTCAGAATTGATTTATTTATGCAATTAAAATACCTTTTTATATTAATTCAACATTTGTCTAAATCATAACGTGGTTTCAGAAATTATTAACTACATGTCAACAAAATAGTTTCCATATCATCTACTGTTTCGCACGTTACTAGAAATTCGAGCACAAGAAAAACGTCAGTATAATAAAAAAATTTTATTTCAACTTGTCACTCATATTCCTTTTTGATGTTCCTTATGATAGTTTAGAATTTTATTATATGAAGATTACAAATTTATATGAAAAAATGTTTTTATATGTACAGTCATATGCATCATAAGTTGTCAAAGTCCTCCAATACGTGGAGACAATATGTATTAAATGATTAACATTATTCCAGTTTTTTAACTCATGATTCACGAAATTAATACAATAGAAAAGACCTTTCGAACCTCTTGATTATGATGCGTTGAATCAGCAATAAGCCATCTTGTTATCGAAGAAAGCACGATTTTTCGTTTCCTGTGGTATCAGCTTCCAAGTTGAACTTCGATCTTATAATTTCTTATTATAGATGATGTTTGCTTGTTCCGTTTTCTGTGGCTCGATATCCCAAACTAGTTTCAATTCCTTCTTTTTGGAATCATCTTCAGTGGGTATTATGATCTACTTCTCATACACGTTGTATCTCGGCCACTTACATCGATTTTACTGGCGGCATCCGACATTCCACGCCATCTTGCGCATGCTATTTTGGTATTAATGCTCATTCTTAGTAGTGTTTTAATAGAATTGGATGATATGAATTTTTGATTCTAAATTATTTGGTGTTGCCATTCGTTTGTTGAAAACAATTAATAAGGTCTTTTATTATATTTTTTAGCGTTATTTTCTTTTCAGATAAAATATTTCCAAGCGTACGGTAGACTCATTGGATCATTATTATTACAATTTATTTATTTAGTTTTTTCAATCATTACTGCTTCTGAGGTTAATATTTGATATTTAGTTAATGATAAGAGTACAACTGCCGTGGAATGTCAGACGCCACCAGTAAAATCGATGTAAGTGGCCGAGATACAACGTGTATGAGAAGTAGATCATAATACCCACTGAAGATGATTCCAAAAAGAAGGAATTGAAACTAGTTTGGGATATCGAGCCACGGAAAACGGAACAAGCAACCATCATCTATAATAAGAAATTATAAGATCGAAGTTCAACTTGGAAGCTGATACCACAGGAAACGAAAAATCATGCCTTCTTCGATAATGAGATGGCTTATTGCTGATTCAACGCATCATAATCAAGAGGTTCGAAAGTTCTTTTCTATTGTATTAATTTTGTGAATCATGAGTTAAAAAACTGGAATAATGTTAATCATTTAATACAATACATATTGTCTCTACATATTGGAGGACTTTGACAACTTATGATGCATATGACTGTACATATAAAAACATTTTTTCATATAAATTTGTAATCTTCATATAATAAAATTCTAAACTATCATAAGGAACATCAAAAAGGAATATTAGTGAGAAGTTGAAATAATTTTTTTTTTATTATATTGACGTTTTTCTTGTGCTCGAATTTCTAGTAACGTGCGAAACAGTAGATGATATGGAAACTATTTTGTTGACATATAGTTAATAAAATACCTTTTTGATTAGTTTTTTCGTATCATAAGCATTTAATGCTAATTTTCTATTTATCTGCATAATAAAGCTATGAAACCTGTGTGTCGTTGGTCCTTGCTACCATCGTGTTTGTCGTGTGCAAATTTACTAGCAATAGCATCGGGTAAACGCCCACTTGCCTCTACTAATAATTCTTGTATCTAAAAAGCAAAAAGTTGTCAAAAATTTAAGGAATTACTCGCAAGAATTCCTTTGTCTAAAATAGTCTCAGATATCCGAAAACCATGAGTTTTGTTTCCTGTGTGTGATTGATTTTTCAATCGCACGCAGAGGAAAAGATCATTGCGGTCAGCATTTTCAAACTCTAAAAAAACAGGAGCAGTAACCATTATTAGTATGTGGTATCACACACTTATGACATAACATATCTAGTAATACAACATATTAAAAGGTAGAGTTGAAATGGTATGTATTTTTTGTGTATTTACTCAGTATTTTTTCCATTTTAAGGGTACTTAGGTATGTTGCAAAATTTATCCAAGTATTGTCCCCCATCCAAATTTAAAATGTTGCTAAAAATGTAGCAATGTACTCTGGGAAATACACTCACTACCCTGCAAATTTTAATGTGGGAACTTGACTTCACTACAGAAAACCTACGGGGGCAGCACATATGGACTACTGATGCCTTCCTTCAGATGTTGGCATCTGTGCTTACAGCAACTGCACTATACAAAGAAATTCCTATGCAAAAGATTTTTAGTTGCATGCATGCAAAAGTGTAAAATTATACATTAAAAAACAAAACAAAAACACTGCACTGAATCTAAAAGTTAAAAAAGAAAGCATTGCAAGTTTCTTTTCACTTTCCACAGCTAAAAAATTAAACACAAGCAACAAAGTGAGTGAGTGAATAGTTAACTAAAGAAACTGTGCCAGAGCGATTTTGTTCCCGATAGTATCCAGGCCAGGTGGCAAGAGATCACGACGACTGTTCTAGCTGCATGACTGTCTAAATTATCAAAATAAAATTGGCTGTATGCTATGTCAATGAAATGGGTCTCTTGGACAGGACAAAAAACATGAAGATTTCTAAAGAATGAGCAAATAAAGGAGTCACCTAAAAGTGCATACCAGCTTCCTGGACAGAGATGGATTTTTGACATGACAAGGATATAAAATAGTTTAAACTGACAAAAAGTAGATAATGCAGTCAAATACAAGCCCCCCCCCCCAAAAAAAAAAACTTACCAACTGCATTGAAACAAATTATTAGCAGTAATGATATATTAAAAATTTGGAATTAATCTTCTAGGTTTTTTTTTGCAGTGCTATTTTTTTTAATTTAAAAAAAATTCATATTGACAGAATCAATTCTGTAATGTAGCACTATGTAGTTATTACTAATTCCACATCTGATAATTGGATCATTTTTTTCCATTCATTAGAAATCTAACAGTGTAGCTCATTTCCCCCATTAATTAGGCAAATAATTCCAACAACTTTAGCCTCACAGTCTTCGATGATCTGAAATTTGTGCTAGTTTTAAGGCTAGTGAGTTGGCCGTTCATCTCATAACCCTTGGAAATTGTAATTGCACAGATTTCAATTACGCTTCAAGCCCTGACCCAGTTTAATGGTTTCTAAAATATTTCTGAACTTTACTTGTTTGATGATAATATCACACATCAGACCTTGCCCCAACAAGTTTATCCATTAACTCAAGCACCCATAAAAAGTACGAAGGCCTCGTAAATTACATTTAGCAGAAAGTGTCTGGTTTTTTTAATTATCAAAGGAAGTGGTCATATTTTTCAAAATACTGTCCACTGCATTGAATACAGGTGTCCCAATGTTCTTCCCACTTTTTTAATGTTCTGGAATTCGGAAATGCTGTTGAAGCACACACCTGGCCAGCTGTAATCTGAAATAGATGTTGATCAGTCTCAAATTATCATCCCCGTAATGTCTTTTTCCCTGCAATGTCTTTTTTAAAAGGGGGAACAACCAGAAGTCAAATGGTGACTAGAATGGACTATTTGCAGGTTGGGGCATCAACTTAATATTCATTTTCTCCAAATAAGAAATGCAGAACTGGCCATGTGTGGCATTGCACTGGGCCGTATACGAGAAGAAATGGAACAAACTCATTTCATGCCAAAATGCTCAGTTAAAATTCTGTGAATTGATGATTTTGAAATGTGAATCATATCGTCGATCTCTCTAATTGATAGGTGTCTGTTTTCCCATATACTAACACCTATTTGTATTGACGTTTACCTTTGCATAGATGCCAACCTCTAAAAGTAGTTTTCAGTAACCAACATGTTCATTTTTCAGTAATTTTCAGTAATCCAGTCTACAGTGGCAAATTTGGGTATTTAACACTGTAACAAATTTTAATCTGTCAGAACTATTAACAAAATAATAATAATAATAATAATAATACAATAAAAAATAATTTGCTAGTGGGAAAATTAAAATACTGTCTACCAGAAAAATATAATAAATTACCTCCAGACATGAAGAAAAATTATTCCTTGGAATGTTGGCCAAATTATTATGATAAACTGGCTCTAGTTGCCATTTTGGCCTTCCTTAGTTCAATTTGCAAAAACTTCTTCTGATAGCATAGTTCACTGTGTGCAATGCTGTTTATTTTTTCTACTAATAAAGAAGACAGCACATGAGTACTTAAATTAGGGCTGAATTCATTCATGTTTTTTTTTCACAATACAGAAAATTCTTTCTGTACTTGCATTGCTATGAGGGACTATTAAAATCATTTTCATAATTTTGCTTAATGATTCATACTTCAACTGGCCACTTTCATTTTTCATTAAAGAAATTCTGTGCCACACTTCATCCATTCTCTCAGAAGTAACAACAGCACAGTTAAAATTTTCAAACTGGTAGTGAGCAAATACAGATTCCACCTTGTCAGATTCTTCTGGTTTCAAAACTGGAAACAGGGAACACATATATTGGACTGATGCAAAAGAAACACTTTGCCTTAATGCTACATCTGCAATTTCAGCATGACTCAGAAATTCATCAAGTGGAAATTTTCTTAAAATGTAATTGCAGCCTGCCTTGTAAAATTCCCTTACTTCAGAATAAAAAGTAGCCACTGTGTTTTCACTCAGATCTGCAGTTGTGCCTATATAAGATCTCGCTTTTGACCCAATTAAGAGATCACAGTTTTCTTTTTGATTTCTCCTTCTTATAAAATTTCCATCTGCAAGAGATGTTGCTGTCACATCAAATGCCGATGGCTTGATAAATCGTACAAGCAATTCAGATAACAGACTATGAAGTTTTCTTTTTAATACATGCACAAGCGGAACTTCCTGCTGCAAGAACATGTTAACAGATGTAAACAAAGGAAGAGTAGCAGATAAAAAAGACAAAGTTTAGATGAAGAATTTCCAATCATAATTGCAAGGTTCTTATACTGTGAATTAGCTTCTTCATTGTCACTGAAATAATGTTCTAGAGCCTCCCACTTTCTAAAAATTCTGTCAATGGATTCCAAAAGTGATAATCAACGAGTATTGACATGCTTTAGAATTTTTTGTGGTTTAGTACCACAAACAGCTTGACTCAGTTTTAGATTGTGTTTCCTCTTTGAACTTTTCTCCAAAAAAAGTACAACTGTATCAGAAACTGCTCAACATTAAATCCTTTCAGTTGAGTAGCAGATTTCTGCGCAGCTAAATTTACTAAATGTCATGAACATCGCTGCACTATGATTGCAGGCTGAACTTTCTTTATGTGAGAAACAACACCTTTTACTTGAACTATCATAGTGTTAGCATTGTCACAGGAAAATGACACACAGTTGCTCCACGAGATATTTTTTTTAACAAACTCGTTGCGTTTTTCAAACCGTTGAATATTCCTTCGCCTGTATTATTACTTGATTCAACCAATGATAACAAAACAGTTGAACTTTTCCCTATTTTTTCGTCAAAATATGTTATTGTAATGGGATACAGTTTATTTGCTTGAGCATCATTACTTCCGTCCGTAGATAGAGAAAAAGGATTGTTTTTAACTTCAGATACGATGTTACTTGTAGAAACACTGGCCTTGTGCTGAATTAGTGCAGTAGCCTTGGTTCTTCCACACGAATATTTTTTGCGATCGCTGAATTGGAAAACATGGCTTGAAATAACGGTTTTTCAAGCCTTCAGTTTTCGGAAATTTATCCAACATTTTCAAGCTGAAATACAAATATTTATGGAATAAAATGATATCTAACAATACTGGATAGAGGAAACATTGCGAGAAAAAAAATTACGACCACCAGAGAAACCTTACCTTCGTCTACTTTCCGTTTTCGAAGGATGAAATTCCATCCTCCGACAGAGAAAACGACCCCCACCCCCACCCCCAACCCCCCACCACCTCCGTCGCCACCAATCCTCCCAAAATTTAAGTTCAGTTATGCATCGATTTCGTATATGGTCCAAATGATAACAAAAAAAGGGGGGGGGGGGATTACTCGAATCAGAGTGAGAATCTCGTCGCCGAAGATTAGGGAGGAAATTTTCGGGCGGCCTAACTTCCGTTTTCGGAAATCGTTGGCTACAATTTCAAGCTGAAATTATGCAATGAAATTTCATTTAACAATACTGAACAGAAGCAACATCACGAGAGAAAAAAATACGATTACGGGAAAAATCTGCACTTCGTTTAACTTCCGTTTCCGAACGTTTAAAAAGACAAAACAACGTCCCCAGACAGAATACGATATCCCGAAAATTTCTTCACTTTATCCCGAACTAATATCCCGAAAATTTCTTCACTTTTGTGCATCGATCTCGAAAATGACAAAAAACAAAAACAAAAAAACAACGGAGGGGACTCCACAAATTCGCGGAAGAATCTCACGTACGAATTAACCGCTGAATCGATTTCAAATGCCGTAAGATAACACTAAAATATTGATGACCTGTAAATTTTAACTTTTGGCCCAAAATTGGCGCAGATTTTGTCGAAATGGCGATTTTTTAGCAGAATGGCGCACGAACAATGTTTTGGCGAGGGCTGCCGCAATTGGCGCAGGTCTGGCAGCCCTGAATGTAGCATTTAATCTTTTTTCCCCAGAAAAACTCGAAGAACATACAAAAAATTTTTAAGTTGATGAAAATTTGCTTTCTATCTCAGAAAATTAAATCAAATGGCAATTTTCCGTAATTTCAGTGGTGTTTCCGTACTTCCGTAACAGCAACCAAAAATTCGTAAAATTACGGAAAATCCGTACTAGTTGGCATCTATGCCTTTGTAACGCTCGTTGAAGGTCTTTTACCATGAGTGATTCAAGTTGCTAACTCACAACCATCCACAAATTCTTTACACTACCTGTAAATTGTTGATTTTCCTAAACATTAATCTTTATGAGCCTCTTGCATAAGATGGAAAGTCTCCATGACAGACTACTTAAGCAAACAGCAAAATTTAATGGCACATCTTTGTTCCTCTTTCATATCCATTTTTTGAAAAATCACAGAGCGAAAATACTTGTTAGTGGTTCACAAAACAATGCTTATTAAACTGTGCACTACCATTGACATGTGTGATAAATAGGTGTGACTGGTTGCTATGACTACCCTGTTTTTAGACTTGAGCACATTTATAGAATTATTATTGGTTGTTTTGGGACAAGCAATGTAAATATGTCGACTAGCTTTCAACCCTCTTGGGATAGCACAGCTACATCAACTCGTACCTAAGAAAGAGTTATTTACTAATCTATCAACACGCAAGAAGTAATAAGCTCCTAAGGGCATGGAGATGCACCTATTCAAGCAGCTGCACTGTGGCTAATTAAGTTAGGTTAAAAATGTTACATCTCACAAATATCCCTAGGAGTTTTTTTCCATTCCCAAGGTTTGTAAGTCTAGGATATTTTTTGAAAAGAAATCTACCATTTTTGAAAGTCTTGTGGTATAATCCTTTGGTGATAAAGGAAGTGGGGTGGAGATAAAGTGTTAATAGATTCAGGTCTGTAATCTTTATGTGAAAATGCAGCAGTATGTCATTTCAGTCACTTCTTAATTAAAGGTTGATTTTTCATTTCTGGCACAGGAAAAATAAATGAAAATGTTTCCACAACAGAAATTTGACATACTGCACAACGGAAAGTTATGCTACTTAAAAACCTCACTGCAGGCATATACTACTCATACGTTAATATCAAATATTACATTCATGCTATCTTAAATGGCTATTTTAAAATTCAATTGATATGTGGATTCTGATATTTTTTACATAGGTTTTTAATGTGACAGTTTAAACCATGCTTAAATCCATCAAAAACTTGTCGACACTGACTGGACACCAAACTATTAATTAGAAACTGGTCATTTCACACAACAGATAGAATCACACTTCAGTCTATTTCAGCCATTTGGAATAGACACCAGCAGGATTCAGTGCAGGACAAAAATGAAAGATGCACATACAATGATTACACAAAAATTTACAACTACCACTTTAAGAAGAGACATTATATAATGATAATTATTGAAGCACATTATATAATTTATCATGCTCTTCAAGAATTTTCGAACTTAGGCATGCAGTTGCAAGGGAGCAACGTTATGGACCAGTATAGGATAAATACAGAAATAGCTGCTGGACAACTGACAAACCAAACAGTTCTCAGATCATATTGTAAAGATGCTGCTAAAGCCATCCGAAACATAAAGTACCAGGAAGTTTCAGTTCATGGGAGCACAATACTCTATAGGGCTTGAACTTAAAACAATGAGATACAACACACAGAAATACTCCAAGTAGATACACATTTTATCAACTGAATGTGAACCAAAAAAGGAATTTGATCACAAGCCTCACGAAAACTTCATTGTGTCGGCGGAAACCATTTCTTAAAATTCTAAGTCACCACGGACATACATGGACTGTACACACAACACACCAATTACCGTTGTCTCAAAGACATTTTTAGCGATGGAGTTCAGGTTATAGTGTTGAAACCATGCACTTTTTATACACACATAACACTAAGCTGATCTCTGAGATTCAGAGGTTAGATCCACAAAGAAAGGTTATCTGCCAGATTAAAGTTTGAAACTGATAGAACTAGATTTTACTTACTGTTGATGCATCCGATGTCTCCATTTACCATGATCTTGGTACACAACTCAAGCTTAACTGACATTCATCACTCATCTCACACAGAAGCATATGTACTACATACTCATTATCTTTTTCTTATAGAGATTCCTGAATCAGGGCCTCCCATGATTTTCTTGGCCTTGCTCTACCTATCTTTCCTGCCACTTGGGTTGATTAAATTCTCTTAGTAAGTATCTCACCACCCATTCTTTTAACATGGCCAAATCACCTCAGAATATTTGTCTGTCTTACTATCATCATTCCAACATGATCGGAACATGTCTTGCCCTTTCTGCAATGCACATCCACTTAACGTCCATCATAACGTAAATAATTTATATAATTTCTAATTTTTTTATTTTTTTTTTATTGGAGGTTTAACGACCACCATGAGCAACTCAATGGGCTATAAGCAGTCGCCCGTCCCTAATTTAGGGTCACTGGTTCCAGGGAAGGGAAAGAACCAGTGCCGTAAGACAAACAACATCCATGTCTCAACGGGATTCGAACCCGGACCCCGTTCGGACGAATGATCAGAGGCCATCGCTCAGACCACTGCGCCACCGGGGCGGCAATATCTAATTTCACCATCTAATCTGTTTTCTCTGAACCAAATGCTTCCTAAATATACAAGCTCATGGTTTCTGAACGGCACTTGTTAGTTAACTTATTTAACAAGTTTGTCGTTCAAAAACCATAACATTGGGTTTTTTTTTTCCTTTTTTATACTGTTACAATTTCATACATCTGGGACAGCATACTCTGTAAAACTCACTTTTGCTCTCTGCCAACAGGACTGTATCATCAGCATCTGCACACACAGATATTACCAAGACATAAACCAGTGCTATCTACTTTATCATCCATGCCAGCGCTGAGTTTGGGCTTAAATTTAAGAGCCTGAGCTCGAAGTATTTCAGCCCAAGCCCTCAGTTTATATTGCAAAATAGATCCCCTCCCCCCTTAATGAGCCTGAAAACTATGACTAACCCTTCCCCCTGCAATTAACTGATGTCTTTCTCAACTAGGGAGTGGGGAAGTGCCTTCTCTATCTGTTTCTATATCGCCGCACAATTTTCTTTGCTATTCAAAGTTCCTCACTCTTTTTCTCCCACAAAAATAAGGACTTTTAAGCACCTCTCTCCCAATTTTTAAGGACCTTACCAATGGCATATGCAACAAAGACAGATGCATAAATACTTTTACACATGACTTATATGCAAATTGAAGTATGCCAATGAAGTTTGCAATATTTTCCTGTATAATTTAAATTAGAGGATGTAATAAAGTTGAACTTACACAATTTAGTAGACAGCTCTGCTGGTCAAATCAGCATTCTTATCTGAGAGAATATTCACATGTCATAAAGGCTATATAAATTATAAAACTGTGATTAAGTTATGAGTTCAGGATTTGAATTTTGTGCTTAATCATCTCATAATTTAAATCGCAAACCCACAGTCAAAATATGTGTTGAAGATTTCAGTTTTACACCTAATTTCTCATGGTATATAACTGAATAATGAATACTTCAAAAATGAGTTATCAGTTCCAGGAGGTGACAGGGCTTGTTAAGTTAGAAACTGATGTGTATGTGTTATTTAGAGACCCACATGGTCCTTCATTTTTTCAGCAAATCACTTATCTCATATTGTCGCGTGCTTTCAGCTGACATCATGTGACATCACCATCAACGTAGCCAACCAGACACGAAAGTTCTAGCCTGCACTACATCATAAGTTCTGAATTTTGTGCATACAGTTAAGAAAAATAAACACTTTCTAAGTACCTTTTGAAATTTTTGTCAAAAAATTAAGGACTTTTAAACACCCTAAACAAAATTAAGCACTTTTAAGGATTTATAAAGACCATGGGAACCCTGCATTCATTTTCTCCTGAAATGCCTTGGGTAGCTGGCCATCTGGAAAGATTGTGTGTCACTGCAACTACAGTAGTGGACAAAACTGTGGAAACCTTTTGGAAAAAGTGTATTTTTGAGGTTTAATGGCTCATAACACCACATTTTTTTTTTAGTAATACCATAAAATTATATATCAATGGGTAGATAATTACATCAAAAATGTAATGCAACAAAGTTTGTTCAATTATCTGTATTCTATGAAAAGTTATAGCCAAATAACCAGAAAAAGGAAGCACAACTTGCTGAGGTTGATATGAAGTAGCTTTCCTTCATTTGAATGTAGCCAATGAGCATGAGTGTAAAGAGCCAATCAGGTGTCATCTTGTTTTGGCAATGAGCCAATCAGGTCACAGTAGGATTCAGCTATTGATGTCATATTGATGTCATGTATTGGATCTGAGAGGACATTTGTCAGTGTGTTATGTGATTGCTATCAAGTTGGTGCTTTTTTTTTTTTTTTTTTTTTTTCGTGTGAGAGTTTTTTTTCATTTAGTGAGCTTGTAAAACGTAATAAAATTAAAGAAATGGCGCAAAGAGTCGACTGGTTACCCAGGAAGCGATGTAAAATAGTACTATTAAGTGAACAAGGCTTCAGTTATGAAGAAATTAGAAGAAAAATTGGTGGAAGCTTAATCAAAGGTGGCATTTCTAAATTTTTGAAGAGGTATAAGGATACTAAGTCACTACAAAACCAGACTGGTAAAGGCAGGAAAAGGTACACAACAGCAAGTGATGATAGAAGAATTAAGAGACTGTGCCTAGCTGACAGAAGAAAATTATCTGGGTGTATACACGATGAAATGGCACAATGCAATGTGAAGTTGAGTGCAAGGACTGTTCGGTGCAGACTGCAGGAATTTGCTCTAAAATCTAGAATTCCATGAAAAAAGCTATATCTATCTGTTGAAAAGATTAAACTGGGCTAAAACCCATGTTAACTGGACAGCGGAACAATGGGACAGTGTTATTTGGAGTGATGAGACCAAAATCTCCCTGTTTGGTAGTGATGGCATAAAATACGTAAGGAGAAGAATTGGAGAAGATTTGCATCCTGATTGCATTACATGTACTGTAAAACACCCAGTTAGTGTTATGATCTGGGGTTGTATAAGCTGGCAGAATTTGCGTGATTAATGGGAATATAAATGGCCAAAAAATACATTAATGAAATACTTGAACCCAAACTGAAGCCTTCTGCACATGATCTTTTCTTAGATATTGAAGCATTTATATTTCAACAGGATTCAGTTCCATGTCATGTTGCTGCTGTGTGCAAAAAGTGGTTTCAAGATAATCATATTCCACTGCTGGAATGGCCTGGGAATAGCCTAGACCTTAACCCCATCGAAAATCTATGGAGCCGACTAAAGAAACTTGTTAGTCAGAAGCAACCCAGGAATAAAACCCAATTAATAGAAGCAATAATTCAATCTTGGTTTCACATTATAACAGCCGCAGAACTAAAAAACTTGGTTCACTCCATGGGAAGGCGTTGTAAGGACGTAATTAACGCTAAAGGTTACCCAACTAAGTTTAACTGACATGGTGAGAATTTTTGTATATCTCATTTTTTCTATGTGCTTCACTTTTCTTTTTGTAACTGCTGTTCTATTACAAAATCCTTCATAAAAGTTCTTGCACTACATTCTTGATGAAATTATCTTTCCATTGATATATAATTTTATAGTATTACTCCAAACAAAAGGGGTGTTATGAGCCATCAAACCTCAAAAATACACTATTTCCAAAAGGTTTTGCACAATTTTGGCCACTACTGCATGCATGTTGCTCAACTGTAGTACGGAACTATAATGTGGAAAAACAGGGCAACATTTTGTTGGCGTGATATTTACTATTTAGTATCTATAGTTCTTGAAGGAGCTTTTGTTTTTCGACAGAAATCTACTAATGCATGGTCTATGGCATTCGCTACGCAAGCCCGGAACAAATAACCCTCCCAAGTTCCCACTACCCATGCAGACCCGGTTGTTGAGAAATTCTTTTTACCAACATGTAAGAAGTCACATAAAAAAAAAAAAAGGAAAAAAATTATCTTTTTTTCTCTCCTAGAGCCTGCTGCTGCACAAGCCTGAACCACAGTAAATATTATGCAGCCTGAACCCAGTTCCAGCCTGGGCTTTGCCTTTCTTAGCCCTGATGCATGCATCCATAAATACATTAAAAAGCTATGGTGCCATTATACAACTTTTGACTCCGCCAATAGAAAGCCATTTTGATCATCAATCATTCGTACACATGCTCTACTGCCAGCATACATAGCTTTTATACTTTTAAGAAGATTTCCAGTTATACCATAAAGACCTTCAATAAAATTATCCTGTTTACTTGGATAATTCTATAAGCTACGAGAAAGCTTATGAGCTTTCTCTTAATCTATTGGGTTGTCGGAAAAGTCCTGACATATTTAAGCCATGTTTTGCAAAGATCATTTATTGATAGAAAGAACAAAGATCAATCAATGATATAATACCCATTTTGTTCGACAACCTTTTGTTATCTTTCAGCGAGCTGCAGAATGCTTTGTTCATGGAAGGACCTGTCTTTCGTGGTGAAAAACTGTACAAGGTGCTGATTTACAGCCTCATCTGAATTGAACGTTATACCACGCAAGGACTGTTGAAAAGAGTGAAACAAGTGGAAGTCTGACAGTGGAAGGTCAGGCGAGTATGCTGGGTGTGGCAACACATCCCACCCAAGCTCCAATGATTTTTGGCTGGTGATCAAACTTGTGTGTGGTCTCGCGTTGTCGTGATGGAACACAACACCTTTACAATGAACGAGCTCTGGACGTTTCTGGATGATGGATTCGTTCAAACTGTCCAATTGCCGACAGTACACATTCAAATTGATTGTTTGGTTCTGTGGTAGGAGCTCGAAAAGCATGACACCTTTAAAATCCCACCACACTGAGACAAGAACCTTCTGCTGATGAATGTCTGCTTTGGATGTCGCTTGAGGCGAAGCAGCACATTGGGACCAAGACTGTTTGTGCAGCACTTTGTTGTACACAATCCACTATTTGTAACCAGTTATCAGTTGCTTAAAAAAAAGGATCATTTTCCTCACGTTTAATGAGCATATCGCAGATGTTTATATGTGCCGTCAATTGAGCTTCTTTGAGTTCACGAGGAACCCACAAATCGAGCTTGCTTAAGTATCCCAGCTTCTTCAGGTGGTCCTGAATGCTTGAATGATGGACGTGCAATCTCTCATGTTGTGTCGTGTAACGTAGGTTTGACTCGATCAATGTCTTGATTTGGTTATCATCCTCAGTGGGCCTCCCAGAACGAGGAGCATCGTTGAGGTCAAAATCACCAGCACAGAATTTTGCGAACAACCGCTGGCACTGACGTTCTTGTAGAGCTTTATCACCGTACACTTTACGCAACTTTACACAAGCTTGATGGGTGTTTCTTCCCTTTACGGAAGGAAAACAGTAAAATATGGCGAAAACAAACAGCTTGGTCTTCCATCTTCAACTTGATGTCAAATCAACCAAATCGCTAACTATTCCTTTTAGACTGCAGCTAGAACTGGCACCTGTCGAATGCCATAGCGATAACAGAGCTGTGCATGCCTCTAGTACTTCCAAAACCAACCAACCGCCACTGGGTGCCAAAATACGCCATGACTTGTCTGACAACCCAATATAAATGCAGCAGAAACTTTATTAAGAGACAGATACTTTTCATGCATCAGATGTAATGCAAAAATTTGGCAGTAGAATCTATTTTATAAATTTCTCATCTATATCTAAAATGTTGCTGATCCAAAAATTCTGAATTGCCCTTAATGTTACATTTTCCCTGTTTCATTCAAACAAACGCTTTTTCAGTTTATACATTAATTTTACTTTGTCCCTTGAAAAACATAACGAGGTTTCACTGTATATACCTTTTTTAAAACTTGCAAAATAAATATATCCATGATAATTGGCATGTTAATAAGTCTTATTTGCCACTCTCATGCCATCAATACAATTTACAACACAAAACAATGTCAACAAATCTTGATTTTTGCTATGAAGACAAGGGGCATTTTGTTTTTTTTTCCTGCTAACACTAAATAAGAACTAGCACTTATTTTCTTTCTTTTTTTCTCTCTCTCTCTTTTGATAAAAAAAAAACTACATATCAGTGATGTAAGAAGATGTGCAAGTAATAATAAATACAATGAGAAACTTATTCATTTCTTTAGTGTCACCATACCACTTCCAGATGCATGGCATTAATGACCCTGAACACTAAGGTGGAGCAAAAAAAACGATTTTTTTTTTTTTCTTTTAATTTGAACATCACCATGTGCAATAGTTGCAATTTTAATACTGAAATAACCGCCTGAAATATATATGACAGTATTCGACATCTTAGGCTTCACCAAGAACTTCTAAGTTTGAAAATTACAGGACAAAATGCTTTAAAAACACCTGCTTTCTCCATTTTGTAAAAACAAACAAAATGCTGTGTCGCCATGTTACTTAACAGTGTAGAAACAACTGGTAAAAATTCAGCTAATGTCAGCTCATTTCTTAGGTTACCCCAAGATCCATTTTAGTAAGTCATTTTTCACCAAAAATAGCATAAGTAGCGTAAGCAGCAAGTTTGATAGCAGCCTTACCATTACCAACTTGGGCATAACATTAACAATCCTATCCCTCATACATTCTGGAAGCCTCGTGCTGATTTTCAGATGCATAGCTTGCAGCCTTGTGCTCTACTTTGCTTTTGTTACTTTCTTTACCTCACCACCTCTCTCACAGCGCAGCATCGCAGAGTCATCTGACCACAGAAGCATAGATCATTTCAAGAAAGTGTTAGCGGGTGTTGCGTCACAAAGATGCAACTGTTTCTTTCATTTCTAGGGACCTTGATTGGAATGTACCGGCACGTTCATTTCATTGTTGAACTATTTAAGATGCCTGAAGAGATAAAGCTGATTGCTTATCCTCAGGAGTTATAAGAAAATGTATTGTCTACAAAGGAAAATGTAATGCACCATTACTACCTCGTGAGAAATACTCTTAGGCAGGAAGGTGCAAATTATGAGCCTGCTGCAGCAGAAATAGCACGTACTGACACGAACAAATAGTGCCGAGTACTATTGTTGCAGACAAAGTGTATATGGAAGAAAGGATCTCTTCAGACATTGCTCCACAACTCAACTGTTAGGCATATTACAGCATACAACACTGAAAAAACAAGCTCAAAGAACCGATGAAACCTACCGGAAGAAGATTGAAAAATTTCGTGTAGATTCACAACATATCGTTAACATATGCTCATGCAAGTGCAAATGTTTTAGAATCTGCAAACACAGCTCTGTAAAAAAGTTCCTGTGAAAGAGCGAGACTTTCTAATGGACCAGAGAACAAACAGAAAAATTATAGTAGGTGGACTCGACGCTAAAACCAGCAGTGTACTGAAGAAAAGATCAGCTCGAAAGAGTGATATGGAAGAGCATGTCTGTAGGAAATTACAGAAAACTGCATCACTGAAATTGGCCCTGCGAGTCAAGGATGATACTTCAAAAGAAGGTACAAATCCGAACTCTGCAGCAAAACTAGACAAGCTGGGTCCTAGTCATTTGTTGGCTGTGAAAAAAGATTCTGATTTAACTCCATGTCGCTTCTAACCTGTTTTAAAACCTACAAGTCAAATGACAGTCTGCATTTCTTAGAAAGCGCGATAGGTGAGGAACCAACGATCAAGTGGCAGCTGATCTTACATTGCTTCACGATGTAAGAGAACAAGTTCAGTCGAAAGAATGTAATACACCTGCTACTGGCCTACATAAAATATAAGAAAGGATAAAGAGCTGTCAAACAATTCAAGATGAGATAAACCCTACTGTCACAAGATTGTAGCTCTCTTTTTGGACGGAAGAAGGGATGAAACCCTTACAAATACACAGACAGATGATGGTGAGTGATACAAGAGAAAAGAATGGGAGGAGCACATTACACTTGTTGAAGAACTGGGTTCAGTCTATACACCGAAAAGCAAGAGTGCAAAGGACATTTTCCAACAGTATCTTCAGCTTAATGGACCAGAAGCCCTTTGACTTGTTGGTGTTAATCTTAATTGGACGTCACCGGGAAGTGACTACTACCAGCGTAAGTGCAGGTAAAATTAGGCACCTTGAAGAGAAGTGCAATTCTACCATGCACTGGATTATATGCCAACTTTATTTTAATGAACTGCCTATGCCACTTGAAAGGAAAACATCAGGATGAAGCGCATTTAATGGATTGATTGGAAAGCACAGGAAGACGTGCGTTAGTGTAGGTTTTCTTTAGTACTTTATTCAACTGGGTCTTCTTATGAGCCACTTTCCCTGACCGTGTGTTAGTGTAGGTTTTCTTTAGTACTTTATTCAACTGAGTCTTCTTATGAGCCACTTTCCCTGACCTTGTTTCCAGATCAATCAAGCCTGCAGTGCTAAGTCTTTTACTGTGTGAGGCTAACAATTCTTTCACATCATCAGTTTCCAAATCAAGCTTTTCAGGTAGCTAGAGAGTTTCTTGAACAACATTATTAATCTAACAGTTGGTTCAAATCCTTCCAAGTGTCACAAATTGTGGACAAAAAGTTTATGTCGAAGTCCAACCATGCATTACTGTGTCATGCATGGTTGCACTATCGAAGTTCCTGTGATACTGCATACAAAACACACTCACGGACAATGAAATTTGCACACCTAGAAGTAAACACGCTACAACCGTGAAACTTGCCAAATAGCTAGAGTCTGTGCTGGTATGAAAATGATCCACGTTTGGTGCGAGTGCACATGACCGCACACCCTGTGGTGGCGCTGAAATCACAAACCGGCAGCCTTATAAACCGGGGTGTAGTCGATGCCTCACGAAAGTGAAAAGCACCGGCCGACGCAAGCAAGGGTACAGAGTGACAAGAATGCCGGGTAGATGCCAGAGACGTCAATTTACGCAACTTACGGACTTGAGAGAGGCCTGATCATCGGGCTGAAAACCGCAGGGTAATCAGCACGCCGTATAGTCCGCCACGTGGATCATTCTGACCATACCGTTCGACTGTGTTGGGAGCAGTGGACACGTGACGGCACTGCTACATGGCGAAGAGGCTCCGGACGGACCAGGAGGACCACAGTTAGAGAGGATTGACGGATCCCACGGAGACCTGGTCCACTATACAGGCATATGTAGTGGATCTTGTGTGCCCACGAACCAGTTCCAGATGCCTTGCGGAAGCGAATCTGCGATCCCATCGCTTCTTACGTGTGCAGTGATACCAGGCCAGAGCGACGAGGAACACCACAGACTAGTGCCGTATGGTGTCTAGTGATGAGTACCGCATCATTTTGGGGACAGATGATAATCGTGTGCTGGTGTGGAGGTCCCCGGGTCAACGGCACAATCCCAACCTTGCTATCGACCCCACTCCCCCCACTACTGCAAGCATTATGGTCTGGGGAGCAATTGCCTATGATAGCCGATCAGCTTTAGTAGCAGTACGTGGATTGTTGACGGGCCAGCGATATGTGGATCAGATTGTACGGTCCTATGTGCTCCCATTCCTGGCCTGGATTCCAGGTGCACTATACCAGCAGGATAATGTCTGCCCGCACATGGCTCGGGTTGCCCAGGACTGCCTACGTCATGTACCCTATCGAGCATGTGTGGGGCCAGCTGCCGCCGTGCCGCATTATCTGGGATTTGGACCACACCGTCCAACATGTGTGGGCCAGTCTGCCACAGGACAACATCAGGTTCGTTCGCCTCCACGCCGGACCGTACTGCAGCATGTATCGCCGCATGAGGCGGTGCGATGCACTATTGAAGATGACCAGACTGCATACCAAGATCCCTCTGAAATTGTCCTGCAGCTCTGTTTTTGCCATCATGTGTATCATTCATCTGTATCATTACGTCCATAAAATTTCAGTTCAATCCGATGCTTCCTTCTTGGTGCACAAATTTCATTGTCCGTGGGTGTATTATAATCATGACTAAAATGTTTAACAGTTGCCTTGACCTTACTGTAACTAAAATAAGCTGTTTTCAGATAACACAATGTGATAAATATGATTCAAAAGTGGCAATAGCTCCTTGTTCCATAGGTTGAACTTAAGGTGTGTTTGTTACATAGCAAAAGAAAAAAAAAATATGTAAGAGTAAAAAAATTACGTATGGTCTGTTGAATGTGGGGTGGCTAGGACCATTTCACAAAGTTTGAAAATTTAGTAATTAACTCACCAGCCTCATATTTATTATGTATACTTTTTTCTTGTAATTTTATGGATTTCTGTGACATTTTACTAATATTTCACTTTCAGCACCACTTTTTCTTTTATTGGAAGACATTTTTACAAGAATGTCCTTAGTAAATCAATAAAAAAGCAATACCAATGAAAATTTCTCCTTTTCCGATCAGAGAAGCCAGTGTACTGTAAACAAAGATTTCTAGACTTCAAAGTATGCAGCTTCCAATTGGTGGAAATTTTCAGTGTGATGTTAATAAAACTATGTCAGGAATGGGTAAAAATATTGTACATATGTTACAGTGAACATGCATTAAGTAGACATGCGAGGCTTGGTATTACTGTGCATACATAAAACTAAAAAAGTTATCTAAATCAAACACTTCCTCATTGGATAACATTTAGCCTCCAGGGCACTAATGAAGAGCTTTAACAATCTAAATGAAATGTATAGCATAGCTTTAACTCTGCAGTTTGTTTGTATGTGTATGCTGCTTAAATTTTTGTTTCTAATGCATTAGCTTCTTCAGCCTGTTCCAAGAACTTTTTATTTCTTTCAGTTTTTTAATTCTTCCCACAGCACATCTGATTTCCTTTTCTTTCTCTGGTTGCTGACATTTCTGTTTTCTTAATGCTTTTTTACATTTGATGCAGCATTTAGTTTTATTATTTTAAATATATGTTGAATATGTGGCCTGATTATTATTTTTTTTAATATAATGTTATTCTGTCCATCTACTTTATGCTTAGTACATTTGTACAGATTTTTCGGGTGAAGTTCCATCAGGAAGTACTTAAACCTATGGTTAGGCCTTTATTTTTATTTATTCATCTTTTTTTTTTTTTTTTTTTTTTGCCTGGCCTAGCCTAGGCCTATTAAAAATTTTGAAAGTGTGATATTTTTGTGTCCGTCAACTCAACATATAGTGCATTTATAACTATTTTTTCATGGTAAAATTCCATTGGAAAGTATTAAAATCTGCAGTCAGGCCTTTTCTTTTTTGTTCCTAGCCTAGGCCTGACTAAAAATTTTGAAAGTAATATTTTTGGTGTCTGTCTACTCAATGTACAGTGCATTTATACCAAAGTTATTCAAAGCCAGTGCAACCGGTTAAAAAAAATATCAACCACATGTCTTCAATCCATAAAACATCCATAAATAGAAAACAACTACTTACTTCCACCAGCAACTAAAAAGCATCTAATGAAAATTAACAAAATGTGCATAAAAAGTTTCTCACAACAGAATGAAGGTATCTGAGACATATTTTCAAATTGAACAGTTAAAAGAGAGAAATAAAGAAAGAAAAAGTAAAAAAATATTCCTAGAAAAAAATTTACTAACAAAAAAGAACTTTTCAAATATGTCTCCCGGAAGAAGAGACAGTGAGAAAAAGGTATTGACCTTTATGCACCCTAACGGGTACTCTGTGCATTGTTTACAGAGGATGATGCACTTCACATCTCTATTGTGGAGAATGGCATACAGGAAAAATAATAAAATTTCTCAATAGGATTTTTAGAAACAGAGATACAACTGCAAGCAGAAGTACACAACCACCTAGTGGCAGAACTGCAAACTATAAAACTCCTCAAATACTGACCTAAAATGTTCTACAACATACATGGCATCCGTTGCTGAAAGAATTTCTTAAATCATACATTTAGAAGCAAATATATTAAGAAAAACATATTAAACATTGGCGCTCCTTAGCAGCAAAATGGGGCATTATTTTGGGAAGAAAATACACAGACTTTTCATAGTTAATAGTATCTGACCAAAAAAGCTTTTATATCCGGTTTTTAGTCCAGCAGTATTGCTGTACTAACCAGATTTTTGCATTATGCACGATGCTTGAAAAGTATCTGGCTGTTGGTAAGAAAGTTTTTGCTGCCTTCATAAATTTAGAGAAAGCTTACGACCAAGTAAATAGGACACTTTTGTGGAAGGTATTGAATGAATATGGTGTTACTGGGAATCCACTTAATAGTGTAAAAGCCATGTATGCTGGTAGTAGAGCTTGTGTACGAGTGAATGGTGTTTAATCAAAATGGTTTTCTATTGGTGCAGGAGTTAGAAGAGGTTGTGTAATGTCACCATGGCTGTTGAATATATTTATGGACGCGTGCATGCGTGATGCCAAAATATATTATAGTGGTTTATGTCTTGGTGATATCCGTGTGTGTGCAGATTGCTGTATGTTGATGACACTGTCCTGTAGGCAGAGAGCAAAAGTGATTTGCAGAGTATGTTGTCTTGGATGTACGAAGTTTGCATGAAATTCAAACTGAGTATAGATACTGGAAAAACAAAAGTTATGGTTTTTGAGAGAGAAACTGGTAGCACTGAATGTAATGTAAGTCTAAATGGTACTATGATTGACCAGGTGAGTGAGTTTGTGTATTTAGGAAGCATGTTTGACAGAGAGAACAAATTGGATGGTGAAATTAGTAGGTGAGTGAATTCTTCACTGAAAGTCATAGCTGCTCTGGGAGGTTTTCACAGGAATGATGGGTTCTCTAGAGAGTCCCGCATGGCTGTGTATGAAACTGTAATTGTTCCTACGCTGATGTATGGCAGTGAAACCTGGGTACTGCAGAAGAAACATAGGAGTCGTTTGTGTGCTGCAGAAATGTGTTACTTACGGGGGGGGGGGAAGACACTGATTGTGTGAGGAATGAAGATGTGTTGCAGTAGTGTGATGTGAAGCGAAATGTTGTTAGCAAGGTGGAGACCAATATTCCTCGGTGGTTTGGCCATGTTGAAAGAATGAGTGATCAGATGCTTACCAAGAAAAACTTTTTAGCCCAAGTGGCAGGAAGGGAAGGCCAAGGAAGACATGGGTGGATCAGATTCAGGAGTGTCTGCATGAGAAAAAGATGAGTATGAAGTATAAAAGATCTTTTGTACGGCGTGTAATGGATATCAGTGAAGCCCGAGTTGTATCTCAAGATCGCTGTAAATGGAGAAGTTTGATGCAACAACAGTAAGTAAAAAATATCTGGTAGTTTGTATTTCTTTTTGGAGCTAACCTCTAAATCTCAGAGAACAGCTTAGTGATATGTGTGTAAGATATTACTGCAAACAGAAATGTGAGCTTACCCCTCTAGTCGCAGACTAGTGAGTTAAGAAAAATTTGAAATTATATGAGAAACATTTTGCAGAGGAAACACTCCCCAAAAAAGAAATATTTTTTTCAAATCAGATGCTTAGAAGCAGGGATATTGACAAAAATAAGATATACGCCCCCTGGTGAAAAACTATACCCTATTTTAAGCAGGAGGTGTTTTCAAAACGTTTTCCGAGGTGAGCAGCATCGGTTTAAAAAAGAATTTTTTCAGTCGACTTTTTCAAAAGCTCGGATTTAGCTGCAAATACATCAAAAGCAGAAATAAACGCTGACGCCCCCTGGTGGTCAAACCATACTTTATCAAAATTTAGAAATTATATGCAAAATATTTCTCATCAGCAGCAGTATCTAATGCAAAAAGAATTTTTCAAATCGGAGTTTTAGAAGCAGAGATATTGGGGAAACTCAAGTTACCTTTGCGCCCTTTAGTGGAAAATCTATACATTACTTGAAAAACTTTAAACTATATGACAAACATTTTGCACCAGAAACACTCTCCAACAAAGAAAATAGACTCTTGGAAGCAGAGATATCAACAAAAATAAGATATACATCTACGCCCCCTGGCAGAAAACTATGCGCTATTTTAAGCAGGTGTTCTCAAAAAGGTTTCCGAAGTGAGCAGTATTGGTGGTCTAGAAGAATTTTTTTAGTCTACTTTTTCAGAAGCTCGGATTTTGCTGCAAATACATCAGGAGCATCTACACCTGGCGACACGATAAGAACCGGTTTAAATATAGTGTTTGCTTCACGATGGGTTCCAATCATTCTTGAAGAAGCTCTGAAGTCTTCACAATACATCGCATCGTGAAAGACGACACATCGTAGTACCATTAGCTTTATATAAAAAAAAATCGGAACCTCGATGTAAAACTTAAACCGGTTTTTCGCAATATACCTGTACATTTCGCCCAGCTTAAATGACCTGCCATGAATTTTTCTGCGAAGCAAACAAACAGGTTATTGGTTACGTTCGACAAAAAGACCTTACTGTTGGCCCACGGTTGGCAAAGTGCCAAGCAGGGTCAATGAACGCTGAAGGGGAGAACGGTATCACGGTGTGTCCCTTCAGAACGTGTCTGAAGGAAGGAAATGAGGTCAGTCATTGACTTCTCCTTTTTAGCTATTGATTTTTACAGGGTAAGGCGGGGGTGGGGGTGTAGTGACCCACAACCTTAAAAGTCTGTGACCTTTCCTTGACTTCCGTGACAGTTTTCTCATTTTGTGACGGTAGACACCCTGTGTAATCATGAAGAATTAATCCTTCACAGGATGTGCTTCCCATATGAAACACTGGAGATATGCTGGCCTATATCCACACATAGATGCAAAATTGTTATCAGAGCTTCGGTGAAGCAGGGATTGCTTCAACTAGCACACATCTGGAACATTATTCAGATACCTAAGCTACATCCGCTTCATTTCAGTTGATCGGAACTTTATTGTCCTGGGTAGTGTAACATTAACAAGCTCAAACATAAATCAGGAGATATAGGTTCATTACCATTTAAGGGTGATATAATTTTAAAGTTTTCTAAAGGATGTCTAAATGGGAAACAGTAGATAATACAATACCTATAAAACCAATAATGATATCTAAATTGAAACTTTCACTCTTCCCTATGTCCTGTGATAAATTGCTACCAGATTTTACTTAATTTTGGGCGAAAAAATTTATCATTTAAATTACCTTTTCCCTCTAGGGTTAAGACCTAAAAAGTCTCACCATGATTGTTAACATTCTAAACTTTGAACTTGTCCAACCTCTCATCATATCACAAAAGTATGTATATTCACTGCTTGTCTTTCCATTGTGAAACTGACTTCGAGGTTTTCACGGTGTACAAGAACTCCCCAGTTAAGCTTGTAGAAGTGGCCATAGCTAGTCATTTCCCAGAGACTGCAACCTTCATTAAATTAAGTAACTTGGGAACTTTTCCAATATTCAATTCAATAATCTGTACAGCACATAAATGATTGTTGACTGAACTGAAAGTGTTCTGAATTCTTTATTTCTCCCCTGTAAAATTTCATTCATCAAGATCAACAGATTAGTGCATTTGTTTCACATCCTGTTAATATATTAAGCTAACTAGATGGTTCTCATTCAGTTCAGACATATGATAGAAAAGTTGCAAGAAAAAATTCAAGAATGCAAAGTAAAGCTGCAGCAACATTATTGATAGAATTAAACTTGAAAAGAGAAAGGCTATAACTAAGGATGATGTGACTAGTACACAGCCCCTGTCACCTGAATTTTTTTAGAGATATACCGTGGATCTGACAGACATTATCAAGACAAAAGTTATTAAGTTCATACTCTTTGTCACCTATTAACAATCATATCTAAAATTTGTCGTCGAATTCTATTTAAAAATAAAAAAATCTGAACTTGCACAAGAGTTTTGCAGACAATGGCTACATAATTATAATATAAAAATATATTCATATTCACTTAATCACATGTGTGTGTTGCACTGAAAATGGGTAGTAGCATCCACTGTAGTTACTGAATTTTTATTTTTTTCTCAATGTATTTCTTTCATAATTTTACAACTAATATTAACAACTATGTTAACTTCAACTTAGGGTCACTCTGTGTTTAAGTGATACACTTTTTAATCTTACCCTCTTGGATTTTTTTCAAATTCAGCTCACCTAATGTACCCTCACAGATAGTACAAAAATCCAAATTTTTAGATTTTTTATCTGCAGTAGTTTTAAAGTTCATGGTCCTCTGAAAAAAAAAAACACATTTTTTTTTTTTCTTTGCTGATATGCAATTTACAGAATAAATTATTGCTCAAGCTAGAAATGAGAAAGAAGGCTGGGGTAAAAAACATTTTGTAGCTTATTTTATAAGCTTTCACATTATATGTAACAAGACTAGTTTTGGACAGCTTCAAATTTCAATGACATGTCATAAAAATTTTGAAAAATTCTAACAAACTTATGTATTTTATTATGATTTTTTAAGTGGAAAGTTTTTTAGTCATATGATCTCAATGGAATCATGTTTTGTCAATTTTTTAAAAATATTATGCAAACGAAAAACCATCTGGATGTGAAAGGAAAATTGTACTTTTCACAGTTTTCAATTCTTTTGGACAAGGACCACCATATATACTTTTTTTAGTTTAGAACAGTGCTATTTATTGTATTAGCATGCTAAACTAGATAAAGTTAAGTCAGGGGAGGTGGGGATTGGCTAGGGGTGGGGTAGGTAACTTAGAAAAATATCAAAAATCCTTAAAATAAAAGCTAATTCATTAAAATTTATAACGAATCGTACCTTTCTGCAAGTTAGCATTGTCGCCATACCTTCTTCCATGTTAAGAACTTCAACAATATCTTGCAAGGTAATCTTGAAGAGTAGTGTGGCTGCTGCATCCCATCTTTTCCTTGCAAAAGTAGTAAGTTCGTCCAGTGAGACATCTGGGTTCTATCAGGGTCAGGATTTAGCAGACAGGCAGTTCGAGTTTACCTTTGAAGTCGGTGGGTATGTAAAGAATGAAGCAAGACCTTCAAGGGTACAAGAACTTCACTTCCACCATCTTAGTTGTCTCATTTTTGGCCAAAACTTAACCAAGCCACGCCAATGCCATCCTGACAAAGAAAACTTGCATGATTGCTCACTCTTTGAAAATACTTTTGCCAGTATATCTCTATCTGACACAAGGAGGAAACTGTGGGGCTCCTAGGTGCTTGGTATTGCTTTTGCAATTAAAATTGTTCTTCAAACACTTTCTCTTCTTTTTTGTGTTGTCTGTTAATAAAAAGAAAACTCCGTGGAGTCAAGGCACAAGTAAGTGCTGCTTGTTGAATCCACAAGCAGCAAGCTATGCAGGTTACAACACACAATACTCAGACCTGCAGCTTGGTGCTGACTCAGTGTCTTGCTTGCCATACAGGAACCATACCATTATGTTCTAACTTGTCATATTTTGTTGTTTTCCTAAGCTATCTCCCTCAAGCCCCCAAAAGTTAATCCTTAAAGGAATTTAAAGTTGTGAATTAAAATTACAATTTTTCTTTTACATCCAGATGGTTTTTCCTTTGCACATAGTTTTCAAAAATTGACAAAAACAATCCCACAATGAAACTTTCCACAAATTATGCTAAAATATGTAAGTTTCTGAGTGAATTTTAAATTTTTTAAAACTAGGTTTCTGAGAAATTTAAGGTCAAAAATTTTATGGCAAGACCTTGAAATTCAAAATTGTACAAAACTAGTTATGTTACATATCATATGAAAGCTTATAAAATTAGCTACAAAATGGTTTTGATACCAACCTTCTATATCATGTCTAGCTTGAGTAATAATTTATTTAGTAACTGCATGCAGGGGTGTTATTGCCCCTACCATGTTTTGGAGCAATTCTCGGAACGAGAAAATATGCAATTTGGAGCAGAAACATTGGGTTTTGGAACGAAAAAATTTGCGTTTTGTTGCAGAACTCAGGTTTTGGAGCAGCTAATGATAGCATTTTTAATTGTTTAAAGTCCATGCTGTGCTTTAAGTTATGTTTATATACTGAATTACCATTATTTTATGAACTATGAAAAAATGTTATATTTCAGGTTTGTTGACATTTTACTGCTTCTCTTACGACTGTTAATTAGCATGTCTGTCGTTCCTACAGTGAGATAAATTGGAAAACAATTATACTACCCACGATTTATTGAAAACTGCATGACCTGCAATATTTCAAGCGTAACATATTAATATCAGGGATTTTCTTCTGAATGCATTTGTTTCGCTGTAACACGAATAGAATGCTGCCGCGCCCAAGAACTGTTGCTATTTTTACTGAGTGCTTGCGAATATACACTGTCGTAAGATTACGCTAAAATATCGATGACTGGTAAATCTTAACTTTTGGCGCAAAAGTGGCGCAGATTTCGTAAAAATCTCGATTTTTTTAAGCAGAATGGCGCAAGAACAACGTTTTGGCGAGGGCTGGCGCAATTGGTGCAGGTCTGGCGGCTGTGCATATCAGTGGAGAACTGAGTCTTTTTTTTTTTTTTGAGATTCCAGAAGGCCGTAACTTAAAAACTACTAGAGAAAAAAAGTCTAAAGGTTTGGATTTCTAACTGTTTTGGAGGGGAAGACTAAGGGTGTGTGTTGGGGGGGGGGGGGTACACTAGACTAGGCGAGCCAAATTTGAAAAAAAAATCCAACACTAAGATTTCTTTCGTTGCACCACTGAAATGGAATGACCCTGTACTGCATTTTTTTTAATTAATAAATGGACATTGATTATAAATCAAATGGGTTAAATTTCTTTCAATTTCCTTATCTTGATTCATAAATAAGTTGATCTTGAGTACAAGATGAGGTTGGCATAAATATGGTTAGTGTTCTGAAGTTCTGTAACTATATTTTTAATGTTTCAGTAAATATTAAAAGGAAGAGAAAGTGAAGAAATTTATATTTTTCTTTTTTGAAAAAAGTTGAATTTCATGTTTTTTCTCACAAACTGATGCTACCATATTCTGCCCCTCTGAATGTTGGTGAAGCTGCCACACAAAAGTGAAAGAAAATGTAATTCTGTAACTATAATTTTAATGTCAGTAAATACTGAAAGGAAAAGAAAGTGAAATAACTTCCATATTTTTCTTTTCAGAAAAACTAATTTTGTAAGCTTCTCATCATCATTCAAATAAAATAGTATGAAAATAATTTCTTACACTTATCAGTTAATTTAATACATAAATTAATAATAATAAATAAACAAATACACTAAAGAATACAGCAGCAATAAAACATACATAACTCTGTGCAAAAGCTTCTCTAATATGTACATAATGTTGCTACATGCTTTAGTAGCAGCTTACAACTTTTTTTTTTTTTGATTGAAGGTTTAACGACCACCTGAGCAACTCAATGGGCTATAAGCAGTCGCCCGTCCCTAATTTAGGGTCACTGGTTCCAGGGAAGGGAGAGAGCCAGTGCCGTAAGACAAACACAACATCCATGCCTCACCGGGATTCGAACCCGGACCCCTTTCGGGCGAATGATCAGAGGCCATCGCTTAGACCCTTTATTGCTTTGGTGTTTATCCCTAACTATTTTCTTTACTTTTTGCTGTTCTATCAGGTCACCCTGGCTGCTCTTTATTTTTAATGCTATAACCAATGCATGCTCTTACAGCATTCCTAGTTGTCATGGCCTGACCACAGGCTTTAAACACTTGATCCTAAACCTGTATTTGGAATTTGTCATTTATCTCATTCTGGTCAGATTACTTTTTTCAAGCATGTATGCTCATGCAGTCATATAATAAAATCACTGAAGCATGTATATCAGCAACCATATGTTAAGTTCAGTTATATATATCCTTTTCAAAATTTTCATGCAAAACTCAGTGTTTTTAACAATAAATTTTAACTAGGTTTTCAACAATATCTTAAGCTGAAAGTAGGATTTCATACAAATTGATACAGAATTTACAGTTAAAACCAGAGTTTGCCAAAATGCGTAATTACGTGCGTAGTACACATCGGGAATTTTTCTTGACGTATAAAAATATGCATCAGAAGGATATTTTGTCTTTCGAAAAGGAAGTAAGCGAAATAAAAATAATTTTTCTGTAATGGTAATTTCGTTTTCCTGCAATGTTGGCTCTATTATGTTGATAAAAAACCAACAAGCACCACCAAACGAAAAACAACTTTGAAATTCTGAAGCGCCAAAAGCTGAATTTTTTTTTTTTTCAATATTTTTAAGTTTCAGGATTAATGTTACTCTATATGTTTACCTTTTCTTTAGGCTAAGCTAACCTTATTTATTCAGTAATTAATTTCTTCTCTGGGTTTGTATAATTAGGGGGTTTGTCCTCCTCCTCCTAAAAATGCAGTTTGCTGGAATTCTCTTGGTTGGTTGTGTGTGGTCGGGCAATGTGGTTTTAGTTTGCTGTTTTGGGGTTATCTGTCCCTTTTAATATCTGTCAAATTTAACCTTATTTGTCTTTATAGCAAACTAAATAAGCAGAAACCCACACTTTTATGGTCTCCGTAGATAAGTGAGTGATTTTTTTCATGCTTGCCCTTGACGAAGTCATAAGAGAATCAGTCATTGATCTGCTTCCTTATGTTCTTCTGTTTACATTTTTTTTATTTTTTGCTTGCTCCGGAGCTTGTTTGCTTCAGACGTTTGGGGTTTGTTTTGTTTTTCTCTGGTTTCTTCTCGGTTTTATTTTCCTTCTAATCCTAAAAAAAAAAAATTTCTTGTTCGGGTTTTGCATTAATTTTGTATATATCAGTATTGTTGTTATATATAACTTTATTCCATAAATATTTGCATTTCAGTTTGAAAATGGAGGGAAAATTTCCTAAAAGGGAAATTCGACGGCACAAATATTCTCCTGTAATCTTCATGAGAAAGCCAATGCTTCGAGGAATTTCTTCTTTTCTGTCATAATTTGGGTTATCCTTAAGATCAATGCATAACTGAACTGAAATTTTGGGGCAATTGGTAGTGGTGGAGGATGTTTTTCACCTGAAACTTTGGAAAACGTATTGTCGTTCAAATCTTTCGAAAACGGAAGTCAGAAGCAGTGAAGATTTCTCCCGTAATTGTGATTTTATTTTTCAGACGATGTTTCCTCTGCCTAGTATTGATGTTAAATGTAATTTTATTTCATAAATATTTGTATTTCAACTTGAAAATGTCCGAAAACGGAAATCGGACGTAGCAAAGATTTCTCATGTAAGTAATTTTTTCCCCTAACAATGTTCCAAACATGTGTTCTTAAATTTCCCTTCCAAAAGGTTTGTATTTCAGCTGGAGAAAGGGGGTGAAGGGGAGGGTGCGAAAACGAAAGCGACAAAGCTGAAAAATTGTAAGAATTGACGCATGGTGTTCAAAAGTATTCATATTCTCAATACTCAAAGTTACACTATATTTTATCTAAAATAGTATAAGGTACCATGCATTCATGGTCCTCAGACTGAAAGTTCTTTCAGCATAATGGATAAAATTGTTATCCAAGTGCATAAAAAAGCAACAATAAAAAAATGGGAAGGGGAACAAAAATATCAGCAAAATGAAAATTTAAGAACTGGATGCTGTGCACTGCAGAGTGGCTTAGAAACTCATATTTTTAGATGCCTATAAAGAATCTCAAAATGCAATGTACTCACTTCTTGAACACATTGCTGTTGCATGTGGTCATTACAAATCATGACAAAATGTAATGTTTTAAAATATGAATATTATATTTATTACTAAAACAAGAAGCAAAACGGATCCAAATTCTAAATACATTGAGTGGTAGTGAAATATTTTTTAATATGAAAAAAATCTGGATTGATTTTTCATAATTACACCCAGCATTTTTGTAAGTTTTTTTATTTCATCTGTTAATTTTTCTAAAATACTCCCCACTTTAAAAAATTACTCCCAAAATTTTTTCAAAGAAGTAAGAATACCCCTTTAAATTTTTTTTTTCGGCGAACTCTGGTTAAAACCGCTGCACAAAACATTCATTAAATTTACTATTTCATTATTCCTGCCTGAATATTACAATCATTTTTAACAGTTCTCCATTTTTACACTCATTTCTATAAAATATAGCATTGAATTTTAAAATAATGAAACAATTTGCATTATTTATATTAATATCCATGCCTTACATAAAAAAAATCAAAATGTACACATTAAAACACCCATGATTTTTTTTCCATCCTTGTTTAAACACCACAGATCACTACTAAATGCCAGCTACATGCTGTGCATTAACACAGTACTCCTGTTCAAGTGTTTTTATCCTGAAATTCAGTTAACTCTCACATCCGTAACAGAGTGACCTACATTAGATATCAACAAAAATATTCATTTCCTTCAGACATGTAAAAATATTGAACTTACCTTAAAATCATTTTTAACCTAAAGATTTCAAGGTTCTTTGCAGTATTTTCTTGGTTTGGAACTTTGGATGATAAACACTTTAGTCCTTTAATAATTCCAGATAAGGCATCATTTTTCGTTTCATTTTTTGCTTCTTTTTTAAGTTCATCATCTGTAAGATTCTCCAAAAAAGATGGCACAAGCTCTACAACTGGCACAAAATATTTTTCTATAGTGTGGACAGTCAGAAGATCATGGCACAAGCCGAAAGGCCTAGAGAAATGAAGTCATAAGTGAAAGAAAACATAAAAAAAATTAATAATCAAAGCAGTTAGTCAATGCAATTAAATAAAAACAAAAGCACAGCATTAATAAAAAAAGTAAGCCAGAGCATTTAAAAATAATATAGTTAAACCCACAACTTAAAACTTTTACTACAATTTTAACTGAGTTCAATTAAAAAATCATTTTTTAAATCAGTGGCATAAATGCTGAAATCTGGTATTTTGAAATTTTGAATTACAAGAATTATTATATATTCATGTAAAAGCATAGGTAATACTGAAACTTTTTTATATACTATTCCCAAATTATTAGCTTTATTTGAGACTTCTCTTCATACTAAACATAATTTTTTTGTAACTCAAAGATAAAAAACTGAATATATGTTCCCAATACTTATGCCGATTTGCACAATGTTCTTCTTTAATAAATACATATCCCAAATACTTATGCCGATTTCCACAATGTTCTTTCTGTAAGTGCACATCCATTTAACAAAAGTTTCATCCTATTTCAGATTTTTGCTAAAATGCCCAAACACAGGCTGGCAGTTTACCTGAAGAAACTTTGTTCACCATATTCATTTCGGTGCCAATAATACACTGCTCGAATATATATGTCCTTTTACATATTTGATTATTTTACTCCATCTATTTTCCTATGCAGGAGTAAGAGCAATAAATTAACTACAAAAAAAAAAAATTCAGGACAACTTCTGTTAAATTTTAGGACATATTTTGGCACAGCAAGCAGGTACATTAAATCAAATATTGTACTAATGCAGAAATTTTTATTCTTTTACTAGAAAGTTACCTAAATTATGGCCCAATTGTTAGCAGGAAGTTGTTTTTTTTTTCACAACCATGGCTTTTTCCTATTTTATTAAAATGGAAACAGCCGCCAACGTCATTGAAACTTCGTCCTAACAATCAGCCTTATTTCCATATAAAATCAAAGTAAGAGTGCTTTACTAAAATAAAATAGTTTGGTACTTACACTGCCTGAATAATACAAGTTGTAACATTGAAAACAGCAACGTTGATTGACTCTTGGGTCACCATGGCAGAAGATATCCTATCTGGTACAATTCATCCTCTAACGAGGAGGGCGGGAGGCAGAAGATGACATATGCAAAAGCACAATTGGGAAATGGTCGCTCCCATGGAGGTCGTTACACACCGTACACTAACAATCAGCAATAAGTGATGGTGAAGTTCAAATCAATCACACTGAAAGATCTTGTTGACTCGTGGAAGTAAGTGTCAGCACCGGTGTCAAAAAGGCACAAAGAGGACGAGGACAGAAGAAACTCAATTCTACGGCCCCTCGTGCTAATGCTGACACTACCCCACAAAGGATTATGGGCATTGAAGTCACCATTAGAAGGATGGGTGAAGGCAGCTGATCAACCAAACTCTCACTCTCGTCCTAATCTGGCTGCAGATAAATACTGTAAACAGTAAGAGGCACAGGCACGGAAAAGAGGACTGCCACGACTGGTAATGAGGTGGAGATCAGAAGCGGAGAAACCGGAACATTGTCAAGGGCAAGAATAGAGACTCCTCCACAGGTTATATCTCCTGATACATTATATCTGTCCGATACACACTGTAGCCTCGAACTGAAAGCAGATCAGATGGTTTAAGTTTTGTCTCCTGTAGACAAAGGCACACCGGAGAGTACAACAAAAACAGATGTTTCACGTCATCAATTCTTGTCTGAAAACCTCGGCAGTTCCACTGAATGATTGAAGCAATGGTTAGAAGTGAGATGAGAGTGAAAAGAAATAAAACGAACTAAACTTACTGCTCAAACGGCGTCGGCGTCCCATCTCCTCTGATGAGTGGTCCCCTAGATGTGGGGGTGTTTTATCTGGGGCAATATAGGACGATACTTTGTCCCATGGATCCTACTGGGATTCGCTCGGCCTTAAGTTTTAAGCTGGCATGTTGGAGAAGAAACGCTCTTCTTTTCCTTGTCTTTGGTTTTCTTGCCAGAAGAAGAGGCCTAAGTTCCCGTGCTGTCAGTGATGTCCGAACGCTTTGGAGAAGTGGTGGGCGCCGCTTTCAGACCCCTAGCACAAGACTGGAGTGCCTCCAGTCCAGCAGCAAAGATATTGTCCAGCTTGCATGGACATTGGGGGTGGGTCTGACTTTTGGTTTGAATAGCAACAATAGACTTGGCAACCACCACTGAGGTATATGATCGCCTAGCAGATTGAACAGGAACCACCCTCCTTCTGGCTTCGGGATAAGAAATATTCTCAACCGTTTTCAGTCACTAAATTTCTTTTTCCTCCATCCACTTTGGACACTCCTTTGCTGATGCTGATTGTGAACCCTTGCAGTTCACACAAAATTCAACCTTGGCCACACAGTCTTGTAAATGATGCTCCGTGGAGCCACAGCATCCACACCAAGGGTAATTCCTGCACGACTGCTGTGAGTGACCATAGTTTTGACACTTAAAACATCTCAGAGGGTTACGGATGTATGGATATACCTCAAGGTGGAGTTACCCTGCCTTGATCGATGTAGGCAGGGATGATGTGTCAAACATCAAAATGTTATGGGACGGGACTAACTGCCCATTCCGCCTGAAAAGAATATGCTGCACACCTGTAACGTGTTGACTTCTCAGTTCTTCCAGAAGTTAATCCTTGCTACATTCAATTAGATTCCAAGAGGAGACAACAACTCAAGATGTATTAAGGTGGCCATGGGGTGTTATTTTGACAGCAGTCTCAAGCAGCAAGGCAGTGTTAAGAAGTGTGGAACTGTAGGCCGTAGTGGACATCTCTACAAGAAGATTTCCAGACTGGAGTTTTTTTATGCTCTTAGGAGAGCTTGCAATGGATTGAAGTGCTTTGTTTATTCAAAATGGACTTTTGGCACTCAAAGGCTTTCAAGGGTCCAATGAGTGCACAAAGATAAGCATTCGAATAATCAGGGACATGCTTCTTGGAGGACGGGAGGTGAGCCTTCCTCACAACAACATTTGTTTTTAGTCTCTTGGGAAACATTATTGGAAGCCACAAAGAGAAAGAAAGAATTTGTCCGCCGACTTCGCTGCCCACCACCGAGCCCAACAGGGGAGAGCCAGAGGTCCTCAAGCCCAAATAGAGGCAGGACATGGTTCTAGGGTTGAGCAGCTGATATATCAAGTTGATAGGGCAGACATGCGATCAGCGAGTACCGCAACTTCCCCATGTCTTGGTAAAACCCCTTTGGCATGCCCACACTATCCCCAGACTAGCCTGGTCGTACACAACAACAACAAACCATTAGAAGTTTGGACTCCACTTGGCCACAGACTTCATTGACTAAGAGTGGGTTAGTTCTTAGCCACCCATTTAGGGTGAAGCAGGAGGCAAAGAGGAGTGTTGGTAACTGGCGACAACAACACCCCCACCCCAGAAACCACAGCTTTAGCATTCCCTATTATCACCTTACGGGTCACCACAGATGGCAAATGCGCAGGTAGGTCTAGCTAACCAGCATGGAAAAACAAAGAGAGAAACATAAAATGGTGAATAAAGGAAATAGAAATAGAAACTAAACTCCAGCATTGACACATAATCACTACCTCAGCAACCTACAACTGAGGCGGGTGTATTTCATGAGAACAACAAAAGCTAAAAAAAATGGTAAAATAGCATTCAGTATATGTTGGCTTGGACCATGGGGTCGCCACTCCCCATCAGCTGGTTGAACAGCTAGCTGTCCCTGCGGTAATGTAATCACACAAAGACGAGAAAGCAAGATAATCCGTCACAAGGTCAGCTCAGGCAGTGGGGGGCACTACTCCCCAAATAACTGGAAAACCAGTTATTCCCGTGCGGGGCGATGGCACAGGAGAAGTTCACAGAGTAGTCAGTGTGTATATATATATACAACCTAAGGACCGGCTTTGAGTTAGTAGTGTTCAAAGTCAGAATGGGAAAAGCTGCCGATTTATCGGTGTTTGACAAAGGACAAATTGTGATGGCACAGTGCCACGGAACTACAATCTCAGAAACAGAGCAGCATGTGGGTTGTTCATGTGCCGCTGTAGCGAGTGCGTATTAAAAGTGGTGCACAGATGGCCAAACAACAAACTGTCGTCCAGCCGTGTGTCATCCACAGCTCATTGATGCCAGAGGGGAGCAGAGACTGTCGCACATTGTTCACAGCGACCGCAGGGTCAGTGTGACAAATCACCCGCAGCTGCAACAGTGGCGATCAGGGCAATATGTCACAGCACACAGTTCATCGTAGCCTTCTACACATGGGCCTGCATAGCAGAAGACCCAGCAGGGTCTCCATGCTCACTGCACGTCATCGCCAACAATACATGAAACAGGCCCAAGATCATAGAGATTGACTGGAAGAAAGTGGCCTGGTCTGATAAATCAAGATTCCTGGTGCATCACATAGACAGCCAAGTGTGGAAACGTGCCGGTGGAGGTGTTATGCTGTGGGCAATGTTTTCTTGGGACACTTTAGGCCCCATTATCCCAATAGCACAATCCCTGACAGCTGTCAGGTATCTGAACATTGTTGCAGACCAAGTTCACCCATCCATAGCAACTGTGTTCCCTCCTAGTGATGGCCATTACCAACAGGATAATACACCATGCAACACTGCCAGAATTGGCAAGAAGTCATTCAATGAACATGCTGGTGACTTCGTTAATGCCCTGGCCTCCAAATTCACCTGACATGAACGCAATCAAGCAGTTGTGGTTTGACTTGGAAAAGCGGGTTTTGCTAAATCACCCCCCCCCGAAACCCAAAATGTACGGGAACTGGAGGACCTGCTGTTGACATTATGGTACCAGATATCCCAGGATACCTGTCGCCACCTCCCTCAATCAATGCCTTGCCGAGTGGCTACAGTTTTGTGGGCTAAATGGGGTACACAGCTTATTAGGTAGGTGGTCATAATATAATGGCTCATCAGTGTATTTCAGTAAAAATAATATTCCTGTCAAGATTGTGTTCATATTTCTGATGTATCATGGTGATTTCAATGTGGGGTCATTCCATGTCAAATCACTGAGGCTATGTCACCCACCGACTCTGATTTTAATGGAACTTGGCAGGTAGATATACCCGATAAAGATATGGGAAAATCGCAAGTTTCAGTTTTTTAAACCTCATAGTTTTTTAAATACAGTACTCCAAAATTTAGCCGAACACACACTTTTGCAGCTGTGCCGTAGCATGCCACTTTTTACATAACACGCTGTAGTTTTTGTGCTACTGAATTTAGGAGAGTGAAACTTTGGAATCGCATGGAAAAGGGTCTCACATATTGAAAACACTTTTCATTTTACCTGAAACACCAATTAAGTGAGCGCCATCTAGTGGTGAAGTGAAAAATTACAGCAAAATTTAGACATTTTATGAGAGGCTCTGTAGAATATTGCTCTGGCATGAGGGAGATAATTTTTTTTATATTGATGTTTAACACATCCTATAACATATTTGAAAAAAAAAAAAAGGTGGTACCCTTTTTTTTTCAAATATGTTATAGGATTTCGAGTGCTGTATCTCGGAAACTATGGAATGTGGAAGATAAAAAATTTGCAGTGTTTTGCAGCTTTGTTAGGTAAACCTACATGCTAATTTTCAGCAAAAACCATAATGGTGGGTCAGGTTTGTAGAACAAAATGGCTGAACTGTCGAAGGAGAGCCCTCTATGAAATTCAGATAATTTTAACAATCTGAGGAAATATGCTGATAACCAACATTTTTTTTTCAAATATGTTATAGGATGTGTTAAACATCAATATAAAAGAAAAATTATCTCCCTCATGCCAGAGCAATATTCTACAGAGCCTCTCATAAAATGTCTAAATTTTGCTGTAATTTTTCACTTCACCACTAGATGGCGCTCACTTAATTGGTGTTTCAGGTAAAATGAAAAGTGTTTTCAATATGTAGAGACCCTTTTCCATGCGATTCCAAAGTTTCACTCTCCTAAATTCAGTAGCACAAAAACTACAGCGTGTTATGTAAAAAGTGGCATGCTACGGCACAGCTGCAAAAGTGTGTGTTCGGCTAAATTTTGGAGTACTGTATTTAAAAAACTATGAGGTTTAAAAAACTGAAACTTGCGATTTTCCCATATCTTTATCGGGTGTATCTACCTGCCAAGTTTCATTAAAATCAGAGTCTGTGGGTTACATTTTGCAAAAAAAATCTGATTTGACATGGAATGACCCTGTGGTTAAAATGCATTTGAAACATTGCATTTTACTTTGTTGCATGCAAGTCCCTTATCTTTACATGTTATTGCATTGGATAAATGTGATTTCTGTTTATCATTAGGTGAGGTTTTTGCAGAAATCAAGGACTTACTGTACTTTTTTAAGATTTCCAAGACTCTGAGAAACACCGGGTGCACCATATAAAAGAGGCCCCAACGTTGTTAGGCGGGTTAAAGTTGTTTGGCGGGTTTCCAGTTAAAACAGCTTTGTTCCACATCTAACCGGTTTCTGCGTGTACAACTGCAAAGGAATTCTCCGGAGTGGTTAGTCACAGCCAGAGCAGTGTAGGTACGCAGTCATAAGTGTAAGTGAAGGGAGAACAGAGGCAATGGAAATGGTTTTAAGTACAAAACAGCAGATTTTTTTATTGTGGAACAGTATTTCAGAAATAACTCATACAAGGTTTTAAATGAGTTCCTTACAGAAAAATTTCCACATTGTGTAGCACCGGTGAAATCAGTGGTACAGAAGTTAGTGCGGAAATTTTGTGAAACCGGCACGGTGTGCAACAGGAAAAGAAACAAACCCAAGACAATTCGCACTGAAGACAATATCAAGGATGTGTGAACAATGATGTTACAAAGCCCTTAGAAGTCAATTCGCCGATTATCGCCTGCAACGGGAGTATCTGCCATATCATGCCGACACATACTTAAGGTGGATTTGCATTTTCGGCTGTACAAAGTTATAGCTCTCCAAGAACTTAAAACTCCTGATTTTGCAAAATGGATGCAATATTGTAAGTGGTTTCAGAAGACCATTGTCAGTGGTGAAATGGACCCCACACTTTATTACATGACAGATGAAGAATGGTTTCTTTGTCCGGGTATGTCAATGTGCAAAACAGCAGGATTTGGACTGACACTAATCCCAGACGGACAATGGAGACTCCTCTGTACAACCAAAAGATAGGCGTTTGGTGTGCTGTGTCTGAGAAGAGGATAGTCAGCCAATTCTTTTTACTGACACCATCAACTCAGAGCGCTATGTTCAGCAACTGTTCAACATATTTGTTGCCAAACTTACAGAAGAAGAGCAAACATATGCGTTCTTTCAGCAGGATGGTTTAACGGCGCATGCTGTGTGGAACAGTCTACGTGCTGTGTATGAAGTGTTTGGGGAGGACAGAACTGTATCGAAGGGATGGCCACCTAGATCAACTGATCTCTGAGCCGTGACTTATCTGTGGGGAGCATTGAAAGAGAAAGTGTACACAACTAATCCGCACACCCTTGATGAATTAAAGGTGAACATTACGGATGCCATAGCCCAGATTACTGCCAATGAGTTGTGGTGGGTTATGAACAACATGTTTTGTCGCGTGCAGCTGTGTCTTGATGTCGGAGGACAGCACTTTCAGCAATTGTTGAAACATGGTTCATACGCTTTTTCAATCACAAAATTCCAGGACTTTTCCCGGACATACGATCCAAATGCTTTTACTTAAAATATAATGAAACCATAGGTCTTTCAACCTGCAACAAACAACTTCTTACATGCTTGGGCAAACTTAATACAGAATGTTAAAAATGTTGTCCACTGCAGCTAATAAATACTGAAATACCAAAACGGTCACTGAAAATGTGACTAGATTTAATATCTACTAAACTTTTGTATACTACAATGATTTTGAGAAACTTATTTTCCTACTTTGGCTTTAGTTCAATTATTAAAGCAAATAACAGAATAAAACAACATAAAACTCAAAAATACATAGGTATGTGGCATTACTCTTAAAATGATTTCATATACCACACAATCAATACATAATATACTATTTATATTTAATTATTTTGAAATAATGCTTACATTGGAAATTTAAGGGTATTTAAGGGTAAAGAAAGGTGAAATATTTGGAACTTTTTCAAAGGACCAAAGGGATTGTTGTTATTTCTTAAACACATAATCATAGGAGCAAAACTTTGTGTTACATTATATTTAGGGAAGAAATTTTCACCCTAGTGTTGATGCTGTAGCTATGTTTTAAATTTGTACTCTCCAGCAAACAACGTATACACAAAAAATCTCCAACATGAAATGAAAGAGAATAATGGGAAAACCTTAAATCCACGGGCTGTGTACAACTGCATTCATCAGTGATCAAGGCAATTTAACTGGGCATGATTAGAAAACTAATTATAGAAGATGCAAAGTGATTAGTTTGCTCAGAAAATACTAAGAAACAACTAGATTTAAGTTTCTGGTGTTAGAAAACAATCTAATTTTATGGCAAATTTTTATATAAAAGCATTCATTAGCAAATTTCAGTAAAGGTCAAAATAACCCACAAAAAAAAAAAAAAAATCATCTAGTTCTTCTACCAGTGGCTAAATAAAAAGTATGCTATGAAAATTAACAAATCATGGTGCAAAAAACGTTTTGCATAGCATAAGGAAGGTATTAGACACAAAAAGATTTTCAAATGAAACAATTAAAAGAAGAGATTGAGAAGGAAACATGATATATAACTATGTTTTTTAGCAGAAGAATTTTTAACAATGGAAAAGTTGAAAATCTTTATTATAGAGAATGGCATACAGTAAAAAAAGAAATTTCTCAATAGAGCTTTTAGAGGCAGAGATAGGCTGCAAATGGAAGTGCATAACACGACCCAGCACCAGAATTGTGAACCGCAAACCTCCTCAAATACAAACCTAAAGTGTTCCATAAGGTTAATGGGTATCTGTTAAAAGAATTTTTTAAATCGGACATTTTAAAGTACAGATATTGAGAAAAAATAGATTAAATATTTGTGCCTCATAGCGGCAAAATTGTGCATTATTTTGGGAAGAAAATACACATAAGGAGTTTTTATAGTTAGTAGTATCTGGTCGAAAGAGAATATTTTTCAATAGGGTTAATTAGTCCCGTAGATATTGCTGCAAATGGAAATGTAAGCATACGCCCTTTAGTGGTGCTCTTGTCCATTAAGAAATATTTGAAATTATATGAGAAACATTTCACACCGAAAATGTTCTCCAACAAAGAAATAATTTTACAAATCGTACTCCTAGAAACAGAGATATTAGGCAAAAATAAGATATACGTGTACGTCCCCTGGTGGAAAAATTATGCACTATTTAAGCAGGAGGTATTCTCAAAAGTTTTTGGCGGTGAGCGACATCGGTCCACAGAGGAATTTTTTCCATCGAGTTTCGAGCTCAGATTTTATTGCAAATACACCAGAAGCAAATATAAACACTTACACTCCCTGGCGGCCAAACCATTCTTTACCAAAAATGAGAAATTATATGAAAAACATTTCCCCTCAAGAGCTGTATCCAACGTAGGAAGAATTTTTTAAATCTGACTTTTAGAAACGGAGATATTGGGAAAATCGCGAATTACCATTGTGCCCCCTAGCGGAAAATTATTAGTCCTGTAGATATTGCTGTTAACGGAAGCGTGAACTTACGCCCTCTAGTGGTGCACTTGTGCATTAAGAAATATTTGAAATTATATGAGAAACATTTTGCACCGAAAATGCTCTCCAACAAAGAAATTTTTCAAATCTTACTCCTAGAAACAGAGATATGAACAAAAATAAAATATGTGTACGCCCCTGGTGGAAAAATTATGCACTATTTAAGCAGAAGGTATTTCTCAAAATGTTTTTGGAGGTGAACGGTATCGATCCACGAAGGAATTTTTTCAATCGAGTTTCGAGCTCAGATTTTATTGCAAATACATCAGAAACAAAAATATACACGCCCCTGGCAGCCAAACCATTCCTTACCAAAAATGAGAAATTATATACAAAACATTTCCCCTCAAGAGCTGTATCCAATGCAGGAAAAAATGTTTAAATCAGACTTTTAGAAGCGGAGATACTAGGAAAATCGTGATTTACCGTTACGCCCCTAGTGGAAAATTTATTGCATTATTTGAAAAAGGGACTATAAAATAGTCTTCGATATAAATGTCGAAAGGAAGAATTTTTTCAATAGGATATTTAGAAGCAAATGTACAAAATAAAATGCATTTTAAATTTGATACGATCTTTATTTGCACCCTCTGGCGGCGAGTGAATTGAAAAAAAAATGGAACAAATGGATTATCATTGTGACATTTTAAGCTTCCCGATATATATATACAAAAAGAATTTTACAAATCGAACTAATAATTGCAGAGATATGGTCTTCCCGGTCATACAGACAAAATGATAAACACGACGCCGAAAGATGCTAATAAACGCAGCTTCAGCATTCCTGACAGAAAAAATAAAATAAAAATAAAAATAGAAACAGCCCCCCCCCCCCCACACACACACACACACATTTTGCAGTGGGTGGGGGTGGTGGAGGAAAATTTGTCAGCCATAAGTTATGTCAGTAGAAAAATCCTCACCTACAAACATCGCGCAGGGACAAAAAGACCGGAATGGATAAAATTCCAGGACATGAAGCAGAATTTTAGGACATTTCCAGGACAAAATGGAACTCCAGGACTTTTCCAGGATTCCCAGTACGCATACGAACCATGTTGTAAGCGCAGGTAAATTAATTACTCCTGTTTTCTGTCATTTCAACTATACTTTACCATGTATAGTCCCATTGCCTGACTGTTGTCGTTCATTATACTCGGGCCTCTTTTATATGGCACACCTTGTATATAATATTAGTACAACAGAGGATTATGATGATGATAATGTTTATATTCGTCTACAATAAAATGAACTTGAACAAACTATTTTGAAATTCTGACACAATTACAGGACTGGTGGCAAGTTTAGCTTTAAAGGTTTTTAAAGTACATAATTTTATTTCAATTCACATTGTTTCCCCATATTCCAGGAGTTTCAGCATTGGCTTTTACGTGAATCCCAATTTTTGCTCTCAGAGAGCAAGACTGTGTCATCAGCATACAACCTGCATAAATAGAAATTCCTAAGATATAAAATATAGTACATCTGTTTTGGACAAATACATTTCCACTGCAATATTTAAGTATGCAAATAAAAATTAATAATCTTAAACACAAGAACAAATGTTTTGGCATGCTATTTATAAATTAAAAAAAAAAAACCCAAAAAAAACCCAAGAGATTTACCTGGAATCTTTCTGTGAAAACGCATGCATTTATGCAGCAATATTTATGGAAGCACATAAAAATCTTAAATATGAAAAGTAATCCTTTGTATAGTGCTATTTATTATTAAAAATGTAATTACCTGATAAGAGCTGCTATCACAGGAATGGTTAAAGAGGGCCCATTTTGAAATCTTTCTTGTAGTATGTGAAAACCACCCAAAGCACCGAATCTGTTTATTAAATCGACGAGCCAGCCCTGGAATGGAAGAAAAAAATAATGGAGCTTATTTGTACACCATTGCATTATTTTACAATAACTGAAACTCCAAAGGTTGGATTACCCACAGTAAACAATAATTCACACAGAAATAATGCTACCACAATTATTCCTTATCTCTGAGCAATTTCTAAAGCAACAACAGCAACAAAAAACTAAACATGAAACATAATATTGATGAGCTCAATATAAATTATTGATACATCATATCTTGTTTATACAGAATTTTTTCATTTTTATTTTTTTGTGATTTTCAAATTTTTGCAAGTTTTTTAAAATTTCAAATACTAAGACACAAATTCGCCATTTCTTTTGAAATTCACCATGTATATCTGGGATGGCCCCAACTATGAGTTTAGAATCTTTCCTCTTGTGAACTACTCTCAGGATCGAAGTATATATATTTCACCTATTACTTATTAGTGCTGGTCCAACTTGTCCTAGGAGAGAGTGAGCCAACACAATGGACAAGGTGGCAATATGGTTGAAATCCCTTGGCAGAAGAATGGCTGATATTTGTTCTAATTTTAAAATCATACGAAAAGAAAGCCATCTTTTACAGCATGTGTTAGCATGCTGAAATGCATCCACGAACAATTTTAAGACACCACCATATTTTTTTCCAGTGCCCATGCACTGAAATATTTCCCACTCCCAGCTTTCGGGTCTTACCACTGTCATCAGCAACTACCTTTAAAATTAAGTGAAAAATCACTGCAGAAATATGTTACTACCGATTACAGGGCAAATAACAAGGGTTAAACGAAAACACCATAAACATAGGGAATTCTTTCAATCCTATCCACCAATCAAAAACTGAAATTATAGTTGCGATGAAAGTTAAGCTACTTTTTTCCCCATGTTTTTTAAAACAGCTTTCCTGGACACTTTTTTCATACATCAAAGATTTGGCTTATGGGATAATCTATTTTATTTCAATGAATTTATATGTAATCCATGAATAAAGCTTTGTTTACTAAAAGTCAAACTTAAAAAAAAAAAATTGTTGGAATAGCCTAGAAAAACAAAGCAAATAAACAGCACATTTAACACTACATATATATGCACAACTAAAAATACACAACCAGTGAGCACAACACAGCAAGTTAAAGAAGCACCCACCTTTGGTGTTCTAACATCAGAAGGTCGTGCAAATATTTCTTCATCGGGTAATTGTGACCCTTGTGGAACAGTATCCGAGGGTCTTGTCCCATTAAAAGTGTGGAACCTGAAAACAATTTCAAAGTCATTTAAAGCTACAATGAACTGGAAGAACAATAAAATAAGATGCACATGACATTCTGAATTCTACATACTTCTATGATACAATTAAAATTGTCCATGAATGAAAGCTATGATGATCACACCTTGGCGACATGACACTCTACTAAACCAGATGTTGTCAATTGTATTGGGTTGTCGGAAAAATCATTTATTGATAGAAAGAACTAAGATCAATCAATGATATAATGCCTGTTTTGTTCAATAACCTTTTGCCATCTTTCAGTGAGCTGCAGAATGCCTTGTTGATAGAAGGACCTGTCTTTCATGGCAAAAAACTGTACAAGGTGCTGATTTACAGCCTCATCTGAATTGAACATTATACCATGCAAGGACTGTTGAAGAGAGCGAAACAAGTGGAAGTCTGACGGCGCAAGGTCAGGCGAGTATGCTGGGTGTGGCAACACATTCCACCCAAGCTCCAATAATTTTTGGCGGGTTTTCAAACTTCTGTGTGGTCTCACGTTGTCATGATGGAACACACTCACACTACCTTTACGAGGAACGAGCTCTGGACGTTTCTGGATGATGGATTCGTTCAAACTGTCCAATTGCTGACAATACACATTTAAATTGTTTGGTTCCGTGGTAGTAGCTCGAAAAACAAGACACCTTTAAAATCCCACCACACAGACCAGAACCTTCTGCTGATGAATGTCTGCTTTGGATGTCGTTTGAGGCGAAGCAGCACGTCGGGACCAAGACCGTTTGCGCAGCACATTGTTGTTCACAATCCACTTTTCGTCACCAGTTATCAGCTGCTTCAAAAAAGGATCGTTTTCCTCACGTTTAATGAGCATATCGCAGATGTTTATACGCACCATCAATTGAGCTTCTTTGAGTTCGTGAGGAACCCACACATCGAGCTTGCTTACATATCCCAGCTTCTTCAGGTGGTCATGAATGCTTGAATGATGGATGTGCAATGTGTCTGCAATCTCACTTGTTGTGTTAACATGGGTTTGGCTTGATCAATGCCTTGTTTTGGTCGTCATCAACCTCAGTTGGCCTCCCAAACCAAGGAGCATCGTTGAGGTCAAAATCACCAGCACGAAATTTTGCGAACCACCGCTGGCACTGACGTTCTTGTAGAGCATTATCACCGTACACTTTACGCAACTTTTCACAAGCTTGACGGACGTGCGTTCTTTCCTTCACGGAAGTAAAATATGGCGAAAATGCACAGTTTGGTCTTCCATCTTCAACTTTATATCAAATCTCCGCAAATCAACTAAATCGCTCACTATTCCTTTTAGACTGCAGCTAGAACTGGCACCTGTCGAATGCCATATTGATAACAGAGCTGCACATGCCTCTAGTACTTCCAAAACCACCCAACTGCCAAAATACGTCATGACTTTTCCAACAACCCAATATTAATAGCTTAACTGGGAAAAGCAGCTCACAGAAAAGAGCGTTTGAGTTTCACAGACACACAACTTAGAATTTTTTTTTTTTACTTCATATAAGTATTTAGTTTATAAAGTTTCTAGATCATCATCATCATCATTGTCAACCATTATCAATCCACTGCTGGACGAAGGTCTCCCCAAGTTTCCTCCACAACGGTCTGTCTTGTGCCAGTCTCCTCCATGTCACCCCTGCATACTTTCGAATTTCATCCACCCATCTCCCATGTGGTCTTCTTCTGGGTCTTTTCCTGTCCCTTGGAATCCAATCTAAAATTTCGGCTGTCCATCGATGATCTGTCCTTCTGGCAGTATGTCCAGCCCATTGCCATTTCAGGGATTTAACTCTGATCATGATGTCTTCCACTCTTGTCATTATTCGGATCCACGAGTTCCTCTTCTTATCTCTCCTGGTTACACCAAGCATGCACCTCTCCATGCTTCTTTGAGTTGTCTGCAGCCTTTGTATGTCTCTTTTAGTTAAGGTCCACGTCTCTGCACCATACGTAAGCACTGGAAGGATGCATTGATCAAACACTTTTCTTTTAAGACATAATGGCATATTGCTCTTGAAAATTATGCTGTTTCTTCCAAAAGCTCTCCAGGCAAGTTTTGTACGCCGATTAATTTCTTCATCAATGTGACCCTCACTTGATATCTGCTGTCAAGATAAACGTACGTGTCTGTTATCTCCAGCTTTTCTCCATCAATTGATAAATCTTCATTTCTTGTAAAAGCATTGAACATCACTTTTGTCTTCTGAAAGTTCATTTTTAATCCCACTTCTTTACTCTTGTCAGCAAGTTCCTGGATCATACTCTGCAGCTCTGATGGGGTAGTTGCAAAAATGACTACGTCATCAGCAAAACGAAGGTGGGTTAGATAATCTCCATTAATCTTTATCCCCTTGTTTTCCCAGCTCAGCGACTGAAAAACACCCTCCAATGTGGCATTAAAGAGCTTCGGAGATATGGTGTCACCTTGTCTCACTCCCTTTCCAATTTTTACGTGTGTTGTATTTTCAAACAGCCTAATCTTTGCACTTGCATTTTCATAGATGTTATTAATAATATTAATGTATGCATCTTCAATACCGCAGGTTTTCAGAGCCATTGTAACTGCTGATGGTTTCACCGAATCAAAGGCTTTTTCATAATCGATAAAAGCCATGCACAATGGAAGTTCATATTCCCTCGCTCTTTCAATTAGTTCTCTCAGCACGTGGATATGATCTATTGTGCTGTAGCCACTCCTGAATCCAGCTTGTTCTCTCGGTTGAGCCATGTCCAGTGTTACCTTCAAGCGGTGTGAAAGAACTTTAGTGAAGATTTTATAAACTACTGATAGGAGGCTGATAGGTCTGTAGTTTCCGAGATCCTCAATGTCACCTTTCTTATATAGCAGGATCATTGTAGCGGTGTTCCAATCCTCAGGAATCTTTCCTTCATTAAGGCATCGAGTGAAAATTTGGGCGAGTACTGTTTCGATTTCTCCACTTGCTTCTTGTATGATGTCTACAGTAATTCCATCTTCTCCTGGAGCTTTTCCTCGCTTCATGTTCTTGATTGCATGTGCAACTTCTGCTGGAAGGACTGGAGGAACTCTGGTACTGGTATCTTTCATGATGTCTGGAGTGCATATATAATCCCTTTCATATAATTTGGAGTAGAAATCTTTCACTCTTGTCAAAATTTCGCCTCTATTTCTTGTTACAGAACCATCTTCTTTTCTCAGTGCCATAATCTGTTTTCTTCCCTTACTGAGATGTCCCTTTGCTATCTTTAGGCTTTGGTTGTTTTCAATTGCTTTCCTCACTAGTTCACAGTTGAATTTCCTTACGTCTTCAGTGATACTTTTCTTACTGTCTTGCATAGCTCTATATATTCCACTTTGGAAGTCACATCTTCTTTAGTTGTCCTCATCTCTCTTCTTTTTTGCATCAACATTTTGGTTTTTCTGATAATTTGTTCACATGCAACTTGTTCTTAGACCCAGCTAATTTTGTTGCTGTTTCCATAAGAGCTTTGGTTACTTTTCTGTTAACTTCAGAAATATCCACTTCTTCCGATGTTAGGCCTTCTAAAGCAGAGAACCTGTTCTTCAGTTCTAACTTGAAGGTATTATGGTGTTTTTTGAGGTTGGTTATGTCAATAGATTTTGTTTGTCTTATGAGCTTGCCACGTTCAAGTTTAGCGTTGAGGTGCATCTTACATCTCACCAATCTATGGTCACAACATATTGTTTGTTAATTTTGAGAATGAGTGCATTGAAAGATGCACGCAGTACAGCAAGGAAACATTTCATGAACAAAAATCTATTGTTCTGTTCATGTTGCAAGATACAAGTGGATTTTTCAAGAAAAGACTATTGTAAAAATAGCATTAAAAAAAAAAAAAAAACAAGGTGCATAAAACAGTTTTGTATCTGAACAGTCACCCAAAAATAATGCAGAAATGTGTTGATGAATTAAATAGAGAAAAGAACTGCACAAAAACAGCATTGCTCAATGGAACTTTTGAAATTAACTGGTGCCTTTAGTGCAGCTAACATACCACTTTCCAAACTGGGTAACCCTATATTAAAAGTTACTTGGAAAATCCGTTGAAAGGAATTGGCATTATTCCAAATGCAAACTGGGTGCAGAAATGTTATTTGCCAATAATATATGATATTTACAAGCAACAAGTGAAAGATTTTTAAAATCAGTGTCCGGTGTAAGCATTGTGGCAGATGAAACAACTGATTCAGAGGACAGGTACATTTTGAATATTCTTGCTGTTCCATCAGCTGAAACGAATGTTGAAAGCTGTAATACTTAAACCTTTTTGAATGCAATCTTCCTCGAGTGCATCACTTTTGACTCCGTAAATTTTAAAGCAGTCAGTGAGGCAATATAATAACTTCAGTGTGTTAATACAAGATAAGTATAAAATACCCTTTTTTGTGTATATCACCGCTTTCGTGACAGACAGACACACACATCTTACATATCCGAAGTGTGGAGAAAGAGCCTGAAAGCCGAGTTCTTGAGGAAATATGGTATCTCCTAAAATTTTGGGGGTAAATCCCAAAATTGAGCGAAAAACTAAAAACTGCAAACTTTTTGTGAAAATTCCATGTTTACCCAGCGAATTGCCTCCCTCCACGATAATATTACTACCCCATTCAATCATTAGTCATTTTTTGTGCACAAATGCAAAAATTCTGCAGAACTTTTTAAATATACACTTTATTCATATCACTACTTATTGTGTGGTACCAGACAAAACTAAGGGATTTGTGCCAATTTATTTTTTAATGACATTAAGAGATGAAAAACAAAACAAAGTTTTAGAGATTTCTTCCTTTAGTGGCAACTCCCTCCCACTTAAAAGCTGGAGTGGAGAGGACTTCATCCAAATCTTGCAATGTTTGTGCTTATAAAACATTTTCAGGACACAGCCCCTGCATGCTAACGACCTTAAGCTTGAACAAGCGTTTTTGATTTTTAAGTGACTATCCAAAGATTGTCAATGATTCACTTCATTCCACATATCATGTTATTAACACATTTAGCATCAATAACAAATGTGAAGTTAAATGAAGCATTAATAACAAGCTTTTACAGTCACCTGAAGGCCAGAAACATCTTCAAGGAAACAAAACTTTCACAGGAGAAAGTGAAGATTAAGTAAGTGAAGTCTTCAACTAAAGAAAACTTGTATCTCTGAGTAAAGCCAATAAATCCAACTTTCTAATTGAACAAGCATGTCTAAAATGACCTAATATTTCAAAACAAACATCTAAAATGCCTAATATGGACATGCCAACCTTTAAAATCTAAAAAGCGGGAGATTTTTACAGCTTACAAAATCACATGAGAGCTATTTTTTTTTTTATCGACATTTTTCCGGCCGTAGGAACAATTTTCCAGAAGTAGTATTATTGGTCCACTAAAAGTTCAGGGGGAAAAAAACTGGAAACACACACACACACACACACACACACCTACTACTACTGAATTCGTTTCCAGGTATATCGAAATGGCCTGCGTGTTTTTTTTATGAATAAAACAGCATCGAACTGTTTCTCATTTTTTCTTTAGGGTGGACACTGAGAAGGCAGGGCAGCTCTCATCTGTCAATCAATTACTGACCTTTCCCGGTATTCTAGTGCCAGAGCAGGTGAGCTCTTTGCTGAAAGCATCGTATGACAATTGGACTGGGAGAAATTTTTTTTTTAAGCAAATTTTTTCTGTCCCATCTCGGATGATTGATCAGAAGCCAGCACTTAGACCACTGCACCACCAGGGCAGCTTTCTGGGAAAGATTTCACAGGCGGTTCGAAATTATGGCGATTGATGGAATTTCAACCATCCTAATGGCTGGACATTTATCCGGAGGGCAGGAGGAAGGGTTGAAAATCCGGCGTCTCCCGCCTAAATCTAGAGAGTTGGCACTTCTGCTAATATTTCAAAAAACAGGATTATGCTACACAGATACCAACACACACAACCATTCTTCATAAAATTCAAGATTCAGGTGCATAGTTTGATTTTGTTATACAAAATACAGTGTAATCAATTAATATCTATTTTAAGCTAACAAAAAACATGACTCACTAGATTTGTATACACACATTACCTGCCAACTTTCAGAAACAGAAATCCGTTAAAAAAATGAATCGATACATTCGATGAAAATTTTAATCGACATATTCGATGAAAATTTTAATCGGTACATTCGATTAGATTACTTGTCGCGCATATTGATTAAATGTACAGAACATATCAATTAAAAAACGATGTTACCCAAATCAAGTACAAACTTGTAATTGAAGTGACTACAGATGTTTGAATTTATCGGCACATTTATGTCGATTAAAATATATTCTATACATAATTTCTCATTACTATGCTATCATTATGATCTATAAAGTGATAAAAATTTACTTTTACAGAAGTTAGCATCTAAAGAGAAGGATGTTCTACCCTTTCAATGGGATCGTGTACCACGCCGTCATGAAACATAATAAAATGTTTTCAAAAATGAACCATTTTCATGTTAGGCTTTTATCTTACGAAGACACGGATGACAAGACAATCAAATAAAAAAAAATGAAATAAGTAAGAGTGACCGAGAGACACTAACTGGTAAATTATGTTCAACTAAAAATGAAGAGAAAAAACATTTTTGTACGAATCGCATTGAGTTCATTATAACTTTTAACAAAGGAAGTCAATTTCATTATTTTTTTTTCCACGCAGTCAACGTTATATTTATGCTTGTCACTAGAAATATGATTTAAAATATCATTCGTTCCACCATGCGAAATGTTGAAATTGCATTGACACGTATATTAAAAACGTTGACACGCAACACACATTTCCCATTTTTGAAGATTTCGCAATACACTGGAATTCCGCAGAACGCGCATCGCGGAATGTTTGATAGTACTTTTTTTCCCTTTTATATTGCTGCTCATAGCGAATCACTAAAACAAAATTTATTACCACTCGGAAAAAAAATGCAAGTAAAAACTGCTATAGTAAAATAGTAGCAGCTTAAAAAGTTGCAATTTGAAGAAAAAAAAATTCGATTGCAGAGTTATCCGATTCGAGCTGGTCAGCTAGGAAAGCAGAGAGCAACTGAAAGGTTCTTTCATCTAGAAACAAAGGTTTAGGTTTTAGTTACGAATGTCATCCTCTGGGGTCCTCCCCTCCCTCCCTATCATTCCTTACAGGCGGATTGATGCCTTGTCTTTTACTAAATCCGACCCCTTTTAGCGGCATCCTTTATACTTCCAAATGACACTGATTTTATAGTTCTGTCTCCCCTTCCTGTCCTCCCTCCTCTCCCTCATCTTACTGAATAGAGCTCCTCTAGTCTAGTTATTCCTTTACAAAAACAATCTGGGCCCATCAACGTTCAGATGTTGTTGGGCCCATCAACGTCTGAACTACCCCCTCACCTGCAGTAAAACTAACACAATGTGTTTTGCCGGAACAAAACCGACAGTCTTTTACATCAGGCATTGCGAGAAATGATACAGCCACTTCGTCGGTGACATCCTCCCCTTCTCCCTTTGCGGAGTAGCCACGCACAAAACTTTTGAACCAAGATTTTAATTCCTAATCTTATATCTCTGCAAATAAAAAATAAATAAATAAATAAAGGGGGGGGCTTAACATGACAAAAATGTGGAATACACGTATTCTGTTTTGAAAAATGAAAATCTCTAAATATCACACAATTCGGTTTGATAGAAGTTACAAAGCCAATAGTTTTTATTTTTTTTAAACAGATAAAAAAAAAACTACTCCCTCCCTAGATTAAACTCGTGCTGTCAAAATCAGGATATTTTATAATTCAGAGTTGTTTTCTAAAAGCCCAAAATTTCATACCTACAAAAAAGTGTGGGTTTGCAAAAGCAACAGTGTTCTTCACAATACTTCACTGTTTTCCTTACGAATCTTAGTATGAATTAATTGATACTGTATATTTTGCGTGTTTTTGCTTTATTACAGAACGTTTTTTGTGCCCGTTAATTTCTAAATAGCTACCACAAACGCGTTGTTTTATCATTCAAAATCATATCCAAATTGGTCAATTTCCACGGAAGATATTGTGCTGAAATTCTAAAATGCGAGCAAACAAATCTAGCACATGTACTACTGCACTGTCCCTGTGAATGCTGTTAGCAACCATTTTCAATAGGATAGGTCCACTATGGGTGCTGGACAGCATACCCAAACTTCATCACAATCATGCTTTGATTTTACGCAAGTCATCACCAAAAAAAAAAAAAAAAAGGACAGAAGAATGAATAAGAAAGCAGAGAGCAAATGAAAAAAATGTCTTGACCTTACCTTTGACCACTTTCAATAGGGATTTGACGAATTAATATGTACCACAACATATTAATTTCGTTGAATCAAGCCAAGACATTTTTATGAACGTTATCGAGCGATGAACAAAGCACAGTTAGAAAGCGTAGAAAACTTACTGACTAATGGACCAGCAAAATAAATCATTGCTGGAGCAGCACTGGCTCGAATGAACATTACTTATTTTTTTTTTTTTTTTCTTTTTGACTTCCTCTTATAGTAGCATTCTTTTGTTAGGTCAAATTTATTGCCAGAGAAGAAGTCATGAAACCATGCCCCAATGCATTTTTAATTTCACAAAACTGGCAGTTTTTGCTTAATTTCATCATCTGGGCTTAAAAATTCCACAGATTTAAAATCAGTTTGAATTTTTTTCTACGAGAATTACATTCTGAGATAGCATTTCGAACTAGGAGGAATAAAGACACCTGTTCCAATGCAAGACACACCCCATGCTGGTCTGCTGAGAAGTTGCGACTCGGGAGACAAACAATGCATTATCTGAAAAGGTGGGAAACAGCGCGCGAGAGAGTGGCAGGGGAGAGAACCATGCCCAAGGTTAAACAAGCCCAGCTGGTTGGTGTTCTAGTGTTTGAAAAAAGGCAAAACAACCTAAAACGAGGGAAAACTACAGCAAAATGTTCCCAAATAAACACATGTAACTGAAAACTTATTCGTAACTTACATCGGCACTTTACTTTGAATGGATTAAGTTAAAAAAAAAAAAAAAAAAAAGTTTTAATAGTGGGTGCAAAATCAGAAAAAGAAAAAAAATTTCGGAGAAATGCCAAATCCGTAAAATTAACATTTACCCGTAAAACAAGTCAAGTTTTCGTAAATTTTACGTAAAACCTGGCAGGTAAGTACACATGCACTTTCATTAAATCTCACAAAAAGGAGCAGCTGATTACTCTTAGGTAAGGCAGTGTTCATTTGGCAAATATTCTAAAATTTAAAATGCATAAATTTAGCCTTAAATTTTAAAATGACCTTTCTTGGAGTTTTTTTTTTTTTTTTAAATCAATGCAGCTATAATAAAATAATGTTTTGAAAAATTCATATACTTCAAAAAAGAGGGAACCTACTTATTGTTAGGATTGAGAGCCATTGCTAGTAAGTCAAGAAGAGGAAGGCAATCTTGACTCAATTTAGTAACACATAATTCAACTAAATGTTCACAATTCTTCATTATACACCTCTGAAAAACAGATAAAAACATGAACTTAATAAGAAAAAAATTGTGTAATATTTGCACATAAAGCAATTTTATAGTAACTGCTGAAAACAACAGCAGCATTCACAGTTCATTATACACCTCTGAAAATAACCAGCAGGAAACATGCATTTATGAAACTGTAAAATTCGACATCAGATCAAACATTTTCATCATAACTGATAAAAACAGAAGTGGCATAACTTAAAAATATAATTTTGCAATACAGGGGTTTCTATTACTAGGATGACATAAATATCACTTTTTATCAAATTTATATTACATATATATAAAAAATCATATATTATATAAAACATAGTACTGTTTGTCAAATCAAGAAGGGCATATTTGCTTCAAGAACAGAATCCCACCTTGCCATACAGGCACAGCTACCAATGTTTCAAAATAAAACAGATTTCTGCATGCTGCATTCTTTTCAATGTCTGTGCAGCATCATATGTTGATTTTTACTACAAGTATAAAAAGCATTCCAACAAAAAAATTATTAATATTTTCACTTAGCAGAACTCAACACATAAATCACCCACACAATTTCTCCCATTGAAGCCTCAATGGTCACCTTTTATCACCACCAGAACATATTTTGTTTTCTTTTCATAAATGGATTACAGGGGTAAAAGTTATTAAGTATCACTGTTGCCAAAGCAGCTACTCTTCCCCACATTAGTGACCACATATTTCTCTTCTAGGCAATCAATGTTTGCCAACATCCTCTCCCCGAATGATATTGTAAATCATACTTTTTGAAAAATTAATGGTAATCTTTTGAGAGCAAAAGAATAAACCACTACTTTATTCTAAAAGAAATTGTACTCATGAATCATAAGCCCCCCCCCCCCCCCCGTTTTTTTGGAGGGAGAAGGGGTTACATGTATAACTTCGTGCATAGTTAAAAACAATAATTAAATATTCAATTTGATTTCTAAGTTTCCATGTAAGTGTTGGTCAATTTTTCCCTTGGAGTTTTTTTTTTTTTTTTTTTTTTTTTTTTTTTTGACTGCTTGGGTTCTTCAAAAGCTCATATTACATACACATTCCACCTTTCAGTTCCCCTTCAATGAAATTTACCATTTCAGAGATTGCAATTTTGTGTAACTTATCTCAGCACGATGAAGTTATATTTCCTGAATGGGAAATCTAAACTCAGTTCATCTACCTGAAACCTTCATTTTCCACCATGTAAAGATAGGTTAATATCACTTACATTAACCTGGCAAAGATGGAGTTTCATACAATACAGTGATCTAATTCCAAAAAAACTAACATTTTATTACTGAACCTTGGTTTACTTAGTGGCTGTAGGTTTAAGAACAGTGGGTTTGTATTCACAAAGATCACTACATGCCCCTACCCCCACATGCATATGCAATTAAAAAGAAGCACTGGGTAATTCAATGCATTGCAGTACAATAACAAAATTTCCACAAAAAAAAAGTAACTCCAAACTACAGCAACTATAACTTTTACATCTGTTTAAGGAATTCTAATGAAAAAATCTCACATACCTATTCAAGAAGCAACATCTTTTTACAAAAATTCTGGGGGGAAATGGGTTGTTGTTAAATGCAAAAACTGGGAAGCCTAAAAGTATCAAAAAGCAATATAAGGAACAGGACTCACAGCTGCACAAAGGTTTTCACATCCCCCTTATACCATAATTTTTGGGGTATGTTCTGCATCAGCATAAGAGCTGGAACTGACAAAAATCCTTATTTAAGAAACAAATTTGCTGTTGATACCCACCAGCACAAGCGTCGCACCCAAAACTTTTGTTATCTCTTAGCCATCGATGCAAGACAAATAACATTATAACACACTTGGATCAACATCTAAACTACCTGCATATTTCAAAAGTAATTTTTCCATAATATCTTTTATTTTTGGTAATTTAATGAGTTGATATAAAAATGAACTACATGATGGAACTGAAACTACTGAATGCTCTTTTTGTGTTATGTATTTGCAACTTGAAGGGTGATACTGATTTTGAATTCCAGCTTGTACGTAGTTTTGACTGCATAATTTACCTGCATTATTTTTTGAAAAAAAAAAAAAAAAAAACTGTGTGTTGTCAAGAACCATCTGAATGAAAAAAAATACTAAATAGCTATTTCTTGCAGAATGTTCATGAACAAAATATAAATAAATGGATGAATGATGCACAATCATGCAGGAGAAATATAAACCAATTCTGTTTTTAAATTTAAATACTTTTCCCTGCCTGGGTGAAACCCACGAAAGCGAATTTTGATAGCAACCCAATTTTGTGGAACAACAGTGAATTCTCAGAAGTGGTGCAGGATGTGTCATGACAGAAAAAGTGAGATAACTGCTACAAATTTCTTTTGCTGTATATATACAGTTGGCTTTTAAGGTACTGTTGACAAAGTATGGGACAAATATCACCCAACACCATCATGAGTGGTAAGTTGCTTTGCTGTCCTTGGCTTTTAATTTCCCCAGCTGCTTAGGGTAAAAAAGAAAATCACTAGAGGGTCAATAAATAAATAAATAAATAAATAAATAAATAAATAAACACACACACACACACACACACACACACACACACACACACACACACACACACTGGCGTGCAAAAATTAAGGACGAGACGGTTTTTCGTCCTTAATTGTAAGATGTAAGAATATGGGACAAGTGAGCAAAACTATCCAAACAAGGAATCCAAAGGATACAAAGGCACTTAATTGAAAAGGTAGCTTCGAGCACAACTGGACAGAAAGAGAAACGTCCATGTGACAGGCGGCTGCCAAGAAAAATTCAGTTTTTAGTAGGGGATATGATCACCCCTGACTGTGTTGCAGGATTTACAACGTCTATCCATGCTGAGGACAAGGTTAAGGAGCTGTTGAGGCATCGCGGCCCATTCCTCTTGTAGCGCCAATTGCAGCTGCGGAATCGTTGCTGGCGGCTGGTGACGTGCTGCCAAGCGTCTCCTGAGAAGGTCCCACGCGTGTCCGATTGGATTTAGGTCCGGGGACCTTGCGGGCCAATCTATGCGTTGAATATGTTCACTCCCCAACAGCTCTGCGACAACGAGGTGTAGCGTTGTCGTACATGAAGAGGAACTCAGGACCCACAGCACCTCTAAACAGATGCATGTGAGGCAGGAGAACCTCGGTACAATAGCGGACACCAGTGACTGAACCTCCTTCGAAGATGTGGTCAGTACGGCTACCAAGCATGATACCGCCCCAAACGAGAACTCCACCATCTCCAAACCGGTCCCTTTCGATGATGTTGGAGGTGTGATTGCGTGTTCCCTGCCCTCTCCAGATGTGTATACGTCCAGAATCGCTTGTCAGACTAAATCGGCTCTCATCCGTAAAGAGAACTCTACCCCATTGCCGATGTGTCCAGTCCTTGTGTTCCTGGCACCACAGCAACCGCCGTCTCCGATGAGCAGGCGTTAATGGCACACACCGTACCGGTCGTCGTGCAAATAGACCACCTTTGTGCAGCCTCGTGGCCACTGTAAAATATGATAACAGACGTCCAGTTGTCTGTTGCATGTGCCTTGCGATTTCCCCCGCTGTCTGCCGCCCGCCACTTCTCGCCTGTAGGACAATATACAGGTCGTCCGCCACCGTGGTTGCTCGTGGACGCCCACTGCTAAACTCTCGGACAGCTGTTCCTGTCGTTTGAAATGCTCTCCAAGTTAGTGAAAGAATGCTGCGAGTGACCCCGAACTCCTCGGCCACACTTCGACATTCTTCCAACTTTCCAATGACGCGACCTTGGGTAAAGTCATCCAGATGTCGTCTACTGGATTGCCTGTTGGCCATATCACACTGTGGCAGCAACTGACGTCATTCAAACTGATGTACACCGTGCAATAGCCTTCACCGAATTGCTGAGCATACACCTCCCGTGTACTTTATACACTTCTGACCCCACCCCCACGTCATGCTGCATATATGCGCATGCCTTACCGTACGGAACCCTAACTGTCTTCTGGGTAGTCTTTCGGTCCTTTCTGTCTGCTTGCTCTCACTCACTCTCACACACACACACACACACACACACACACACACACACACACACACACACACACACCACTAAGCTGTTCTCTGGGATTCAGAGGTTAGCTCCACAAAGAAATACAAACTGCCAGATAATTTTTACTTACTGTTGCCCTATCAAACTTCTCCATTTACGGCGATCTTGACATACAACTCAGGCTTCACTGATATCCATCACACGCCGTACACAAGATGTTCTATACTTCACAATCTTTTTCTCCTGCAGACTCACCTTAGTCTGATCCTCCCATGACTTCCTTGGCCTTCCTCTGCTTTTCCTTTCTGCCCTTGAGCTAAAAGATTTTCTTAGTAAGCATCTCATCACTCATTTTTTCAACATGGCCAAACCACCAAAGCATATTAGTCTCCACCTTGCTAACAACATTTTGCTTCACATTACACAACTGCAACACATCTTCATTCCTCACACAATCAGAATGTGTCTTGCCACAAACCGTCCGAAAGTAATGCATTTCTCCAACACACAAAATACTACTATGTTTCTTCTGTAGTACCCAGGTTTTACTGCCATACATCAGAGTAGGAACAATTACACTTTCATACACAAACACGTGGGACTCTCTTGAGAACCTATCATTCCTGTGAAAACCTCCAAAGCAGCCATGACTTTCAATGAAGAATTCACTCCCTATTAATTTCACCATCCAATTTGTTCTCTGTCAAACATGCTTCCTAAATACACACTCATTCACCTGGTCAATCACTGTGCCATTTAGACCAATAATACATTCAGTACTACCAGTTCCTCACTCAAAAACCATAAATCATACATCCGGGACAACATACTCTGCAACTCACTTTTGTTCATTGACAACAGGACTGTGTCATCAGCATACAGCGATCTGCACACACGGATATCACCAAGACATAGACCAGTATTATCTATTTTGGCATCACGTATGCATGCATCCATAAATACATTAAACAGCCATGTTGACATTACACAACCTTGTTCGACTCCTGCACCAATAGAAAACCATTTTGATAAAACACCATTCACTTGTACACAAGCCCTACTGCCAGCATACATGGCTTTCACACTATTAAGAAAATTCCAGCAACACCATATTCATTCAATACCTTCCACAAAAGTGTCCTATTTACTCTATCATAAGCTTCATCTAAATCTATGAAGGCAACAAAAACTTTACCAACAGCCAGATACTTTTCAATCATCATGCATAATGCAAAATTTTGGTTAGTGCAGCCTTTACCAGGCATAAAACCATTCTGAACATTACACACTTTATCTGATGTAAGACCACGTACTTTTTGAATAACGACCTTATCAAACACATTTCCTGGCACACTCAGTAGGCTAACATCACGATAGTTCTTGCTATCAGTCTGATCACCTTTCCCTTATACAAGGGAACAATAGTAGCATCCTTCCGATCCCGAGGGACCATTCCTAACTCCCAGCACAACTGGCAAATTTCAGTTAACCAGTCAATTACAGTCACCACATTTCAACATCTCGGCAGTTATGCCATCAACTCTCTGAGCCTTACCATTCTGAAGAGATTTTGAGTTTTACACACCTCTTCTTTTGAGATCGGTTGGTTGGTTGGTTGGTTGGTGTATTTTAATGGCGCAAGGGCCAGGTCTGGCCAAAGAGCGCCAATCACGAAGCAATTAAAGAAAACAAGTTAAAAGCTAGGAAGAGTAATAAGAAGCACGGCGGAGTAGGACAACTGAAAAACAAGAACGATAAAAGCTTGGTAATTTAGATTAGTTTAAGAAAGTCAATTTGCCTGAAAAATGAAAAAACTGCGAACGTATCACAACAGTCACCTAAGATTCTTTGAAGGGAAGCTGAATTGTCTTCCAATGAATAAGCTCGGAAATATTGAAAACGGTTATCACGAAAGCGGACACAAGTACACAAGACATGAAGGACACTGAGACGACTGTTACACATCTCGCACATTGGGGCAGTGTCGCCACACAGCAAGAAGCGGTGGGTGAAATGACAATGCCCAATGCGCAGACGCGCAAGAACCACTTCCTCGCGACGATTCTTCCGCAATCCAGATTGCCATAGTCCGATCTGCGGTTTGATGGAAAGAAGTTTGTTGCTGCCCTGTTGAGTCCACAGGGACTGCCACTCCTCCATGATAAATTTGCGGATGCACGGGTGAAAATCTCGAAAGAATAGTGGCAGTCGGGTGATTGCCAAGGATGGAACAGATCTGGCTGCGGTGTCGACCAGCTCGTTACCCCGAATCCCAACATGGCCGGGAATCCAACAGAATCGGACCAGGTACCCAGAACCCGTCAAGGTTCCCAGGAGCCGACGGACATCTCTGGTGATTGGTGAGTCACTATTCTCCGGGGAAAATAAGGCTTTAATAACGGATTGAGAATCAATACAAATCATAGTGCGACGAAGTTGTTTGGAATGAATGTGGCGCAAAGCGAGGTGCACCGCATGCATCTCTGCTGTAAAGACTGTCGCAACCGGCGGAATCCTCTCAGCATAAGTCTCATCCGCACAAACAAAGGCGGAACTCACAAAATCACCGGATTTCGAACCATCGGTGAAGACAGGTACGAAATCGGGATAGAGGGAAAGGTGTTCAGCAAAAAGTTTCTGGTACACCAGTGCAGGTGTTGAGGACTTAGGCCATCCAGAAAGAGAGAGGTCAGTCACTGCCTGAACTGGCTGCCAAGGTGGATCGTTAAAGGCACGGGTCACACCGATTAACGACAAGTCTATGCCGGCATCTCGCACTATGTCTGACATCCGAATTCCGAAGGTGGGAACACAAGAAGGGCGGTTGGAAAATAGGCGAGCACATTGTGGCGTGAAGATGGAATCATGAAGTGGGTGATCAGGGAGAGATTTCAGCTTGATGTAGAACTGGAGAGACAGTTGCTTACGGCGGAGGCATAACGGTGGCTCATGAGATTCGGCATACAGGCTGTGGACAGGAGACTTACGGAAAGCACCGATGCACAGGCGTAAAGCTTGGTGGTGGACTGGATCGAGGAGCTTTAATACCGAAGGCCGTGCAGATCCGTAGGTTATACAGCCATACTCTTAACTTTGACCGGACAAGGGAGTGATGAATGCGAAGCATTGAGCACCTGTCGGCCCCCCAAGATGTTCCGGAGAGGACTTTCAGGATACTCAATGACTTTGTGCACTTCACCTTTAAGGAATGAATATGAGGCCGGAAGGTGAGTGCGCGGTCAAAAGTCAATCCCAAGAAATTGACCTCAGTCACAACTGGAATGGTGGTGTTCCCCAGACGGAGGTGGGGGTCTGGATGAAGACCGCGTTTGCGGCAGAAATGCACGCAAACAGTCTTCTGTGACGAGAAGCCAAAGCCGTTGCGTGAGACCCAGGAAGAGATCTTGTTAATAGACGATTGCAACTGTCTCTCAATGGTGCGTATGTTGACGGAAGCACGCGAAATCTGAAGATCGTCCACATACATAGTGCCGCGAACCATCGGAGGAAGTAACTTGAAGATATGATTCACCCGAAGGATGAAGAGAGTGACCGATAAGATGGAGCCCTGAGGGACACCCTGCTCCTGCGGGTACATCGCGGAGAATGTTGACCCGACGCGCACATGGAACATCCGGTTCTGGAGAAAACCGGCAATGAAAGTTGGTAAATTTCCCCGTAATCCACAGTCGTGCAGATCACGGAGAATGCCATATCTCCATATCAAAGAACACGGAGACCATGTGCTGTCGTCGAACAAACGCCTCTCTGATCGATGTCTCAAGGCGAAGGTGGTGGTCAGTTGTGGAGTGAAAACGACGGTGGATGGGGTGACAAAAAGTGATGGGTTTCCAAGTGGAAGATCAAGCGGAAATTGATGATGCGTTCAAGCACCTTGCAGAGGCAGCTTGTCATGGCAATTGGTCGGTAGTTGAACGGGTTTTTCGGATCTTTACCAGGTTTGAGAACAGGTATCACAATAGCTGTGCGCCAAGAATCGGGGAAAACGTGCTCTTGCCAAATCCTGTTAAACAGGATTAGCAGACAGTCGAGAGATGATAGAGAAAGGTGCTTCAGCATTTCGTAAAGGATGTTATCAGGTCCTGCAGATGTTCGGCCAGAGCGATTTAGGGCAATCCTCAGTTCCACCGCTGTCAACGGGCTGTTATAGTCCTCCGAGGAAAACGGTCGAAAGCACATTCGTTTTCTCTCCAGCCGTGACTGAAGCTCTTGGAAAGAAGGAAGATAATTGCAGTTGCTGGAAACTGAAGCAAACGCTGTGCCAAGACAGTCAGCGATACCCCGAGCGTCGGCAACCATTCCTCCACCACTCTCGAGGATGGAGATCTCGCCAGATGGGTACTTTCCCCGAATCTTGCGAATCCTGTCCCAAACCATTTTGGAGTTTGTAGATGTGTTGATGCCGGATACATATTGGATCCAGGATTCCCGTTTGTGGCGACGACGAACCAGTCTTGCATAAGCCTTGGCCTTCTTGAAAGCAAGAAGGTTAGCGTCGGTGGGATAGCGACGAAATTTGCCCCAAGCCTTAGGCCACGCTCTAACTCTACAGAGTCTGAATTTCTGCTATCTATCATTAAATAGAAATATATTATTTTAAATTAAATGCTTTTATAGAAAATAATTAAGTTACATTTTGAGTAGAATTAATGAAAAAAAGTGATGTGTTCAAAGTCTGATAATCTGTTCCTTCCTCATTAACATTAAATTTAGTGATGTAATCCTAAATTTCAATATTTTTGATCGCTTTGCTGAGCAATTTTGTAAAAAAAAAGTGGAAAAGACAAGACACTGGGACAAAATACTGGTGCTGGGTCTTTCATTCACTCTCAATAACCTTGGTGGAAAAAACACAGTTCAAGAACACTGGGAAATTCATGGTTATTTACTGGGAGAATGGTATCACACACAAACTTACAATTGCTGTTTGCTGAGAAATTGAGAGAAAAAATTTGGGGTAAGTGCCCCGCAGTAACATAAAAGCCACAGGAAGGCAAACCACACTTATTTTACTATAAGAGCAGCTGCTCAAATTATGGAAGTGTGTTGTTTCACAATCTGAAACACTATATTTACTCATTGTTCAAAATCTACACTGCTGGACAATTGCTAAGGACGGATCATAAACGGCTATATAGCGCATAAAAAAGTAAGTGTGGTTGGATGCCAAGTGAAATAAAATAATGTCAGAATGCCAGGACATTACAAGAAAGACAATTTATTGTGCTCTGAAATCCAGAAGGCTTTGGAACGTGTTCAAGGGACAAACAGGCCATTTTGTGCAGAATACGTAAACGTGAAAAAAATGCAATTACCGTCCGCAGGCGTTCCAGCGTAAGATGTCAATACGGGATATGGCCACCATGGAGGGCGATGCAAGATTCCACACGTCGTGTCATGCTTTGCACAACATTATCAAGCAGCTGTTGGGGTAATTTATCCCATTCCAGTGCACAGATGAGGGTGTCCTTGTTTATTGGAGGGCATTGGCGACCAGCAAGACTCATTCCCAAAGCATTCCACACCTTTTCAATGGGATTTAGATCTGGAGAACGTGCTGGCCATACGAGGCGTTGAATATCCTCGCTCTCAAGACACTCCTGGACAGCGACTGTTCGATGACATGTTGCGTTGTCGTCCATGAAAATGAATCTATCACCGACAGCACCACGGAACATGCGAACATGAGGTAGAAGAACATCATTAATGTATCGTTGGCCAGTCATAGTCCCAGTTGGAAGCACATAGAGGGACGTACGGCCATTGATCATGATGCCACCCCATACCATGACACTACATGTCGGATATCGGTCCCTTTCCTGTATGTTTGCTGGACAATATGCAGTACCACTATCACGCCAGATCAGTTGTTATCGACAATCAGACGATAGACTGTATCTACTCTCATCTGAGAAGAGGACAGCAGACCAGTCGTTATCAGTCCAATTGCGATGTTGATGGCACCATTGCAAACGGGCGGTACGGTGACGTCTGGACAATGGGATGCACACAACAGGACGGCGGGCGTATAGTCCTCTTTCATGCAAACGTCTGGCGACAGTTTTTCGGGAGATCCTCTTGCCAGTAGCAGCCATAAACTGATTTGCTACCTCACTAGCTGTGCTGCGCCGGTGTCTTTTTGTTGATAGCACTATTTACCGATCTTCTGCAGGTGTACTGCGAACACGACCTCCCCCGTGACGTTTGCTACACTCTCCATTTGTTTGAAATGATTTCGAAAGCCTTGAAACAACACTGTGGCTGATGTCGAACTCCCTGGCAACATCTGTTATTTTTCGTCCTTCTTCAATCTTGCCAATAATACGGCCACGTGTAAAATCATCAAGGTTATGTCGGGAAGACATACTGAAAATTGCAAGTTCGTCAATCGATTCTTTCCCTTTCAACTTTGCGTTTGAACAACAACGGTCAATACGTGTCAAATCCTTTATATCTCTTATCAGCGCTATGACGTCACGAACAAGTTCGGCAATCCAAAATTTGCATACGCACAACACGTCTTACTGTATCCCGCACGTATGCTAATTTCCACATTTTCCTGTCTTCCATTTTATGGTTGCTATCGTTGCTATTGTCATCCGTCCTTAGCAATTGTCCAGCAGTGTATATATTAAACTGCACTACGTGGCTATGTATACCATGCTAAATTTATGAGTATATGTTGATAATATATACAGTTTTCAATTTGCAATAAATAGTACTCCCGCGTAGCTAAAACAATCGAATAACATGTGAGACAATAACTAACAATACAACACAATTGTTGTATAAGCTTGAATGACTGAAACATTATATTATGAGCACATAATAAGAGTTTACTCAAGATGAACTGCTCCCCATTTACTGATGTCTTTTGGCAGCCTAGCTCTAGTAGTAAAGTTCCAGATTTGTTCCAAGCCCTAAGTTCTGCCACTACTGCTACAGTATGCTTTGGAACCAGATCAAATCATAACTCACAGAAGGCTTAATAAGCTGAAATTTCCATAATGTACATACACAGCAAAATTATCAGATTACACAGGCTCACAACTAACCAAAATGAAATAAACTTAAATTACTATGTCTAATTATACAATAAGATCACTAGTTTTAGGAAGTTTTCATAGCACAACATTTTCTTGCCAGGCCAGTTTTGACGTACACTTCATTTTTTATGCTTTCCAACCGTAGGCTGAAGAAGCATATATGCTCCAGCTTTGTCCGTCTGTCTGTTCGCACGATAACTCGCGCAAAAATGGTTCGATTTCGATGAAATTTTAGTATGTTGTAGGGGACAACCTGGGGACGAACCCTACTGAAAATGGGCGAAATGGGGTCAAAGGTCAGGACATAGGAGTGGGATCCATTCCATCACTCTTATGAGTCATAACTTAAATAAAAATGCTTCAATTGCGACAAAACTTTATCATGTTGTTCCGGAGGTATACTGAACTAGTTCTGTTGAATATCATCAAAATGGGGTCAAAGGTCAGGACACAGGAGCGAGATTTATACCACAGCCATTACCCTCATAACTTGACTAAAAATGCTTCTATTGCACCAAAACTTTAGTATGTTGTTCCGGAGGTAAACCGAACCAATTCTGTTTAATATCATCGAAATGGGGTCACAGGTCAAGGCACAAGAGCGAGATTTATTCCACAGCCATTATCCTCATAACTTGAGTAATGATTTCTGGTATGTTGGAAAGCATATCATAATTAATGCATTGCACGATTTTACTAACTTGTTTAACAGTTTCAGATGCTCTATTAAGTAGTTTACTAGCAAACTCTTGGGTAGTAGGCGATTCTCCTATGGTTGCAGTAATAAAAGAACAAATACCAAAAATTGTAACTCTTTTTTAAAACTAATTCTTCTTAGCAAATGAGTGGTTTGGCATATACACTCAATGGACGAAAAATTAGAGGTACCTAACTAATAGCATGTTGATCCTTCTCTAGCATGAATAACAGCCTGTACACACAGAGGCATTGACTCCACCAGATGCCGGAGGGTTTCTGGAGGCAATGCTAGCCATGCCTGTTACAGCATTGTACACAGCGCCACCCGAGATGTCGGTCCAGGATCCACAGATCTGAAGTTCCACTCCATAGCATTCCAGAGAGCTTCCACAGGGTTTAATCCAGGGACCTTGGAGACCACTGGGTGGTCCCAAACTCAGATGAATATTCATTGAGCCATACCTAGGTGGTTGCAGCCCGGTGGGGTGGCACTTCTCCTGCTACAACACACCTTCGGCCACAGAATGCATAAAAGGCCATGAAAGCGTGAAGGTGATCAGCCAGAACATGCTGGTAGTGTGCAGTGGTTCAGGACCTCTCCAGAAACACTAAGGCACTCCAAACCATCACAGAGTCAAGCTGACATGAAGGGCACCATGGCCTCATACTGTGAACACTACACCTGCACCCACCAGTCAGCTCAGTACAGCTGAAAACGAGATTCATCTGACGGCACGGCACCATGCTGCAAAGGCCCAGTCTTGATGTTTCCAGCACCAGGCGAGATGTTATGCGATGACAAGCAGCCGACAGTGGCACACGAGCAAAGCGCCAGCTCCTGTAGCTCAAAGTATGCAGCGTGCGCTGTACCATTTTTGTTTGCCGACGCTGCTTAGGCCTCCGACATTTAACCTGGATGTGATTTGCATTGCCATTTCCAAGAGGTCAGTCTATTCGAGCCTGGATAATCTACGTTGACCTCGGTCATCAATGGCATGTGGTCAGTCACCACTTGCTCTGGTATGTCCGTCGATGGTATACTCGGAGTACACCCTTGATACTGTTGCCCTCGGGTTCTTACCACTCGGGCAGTAGAATGACCTATCTGTCTTGCGCCAACAATGCGTCCACAATCAAAGTTGCTCAGATCACCATAACCACGTTTACTCATGTTTGTCAATTGTGATACCCTATTTGCTGTCCACCTATTTATCACCTGTATTCGGTTTGGGTCTGTTTCACACTGCACAAGGAATACCCATGTCAACACTGCCCATCACTCCCGTCTTTAATATTTTGTCTACTGAGTGTATAAGAATAGTACTCCAAATACTTCTCGCTTCACCCGCAATTAACTTTCATTTTCACATATTATGAGGTTGATTGAGAAGTTAAACAAAAACCCTGAACTCTGACCTCAGTGCTGTACATACTAAATGTCAGTTTATTAGGTACGCCTGCCCTTGCCACAGAAATGGCTAACTCCAACATATAAGATGTGAGGGCACAGTGTGCATTATAAATCAGGTAGACCAACTTGTAGATAATCAGTTAGTGTTCAACTAAGGGTCAGAACAGGCAAAACACCTGATTTGAGCAACTTTGAATGTGGAATGATAGGTGAAGCCAGGCATCTTGCATTGAGCATCTTCCAAATGCTCACACTACTGGACTTTTTGCCCATGAACGTAACAACTGTTAACTGTGAATGGTGAGACATACAAAAAATTTCCTGCACTCAGCAATCCTGTGAATGAAAACAGATAGTAGATCAGAGGACACTGGCTAGAATCATGAAGGCCAACAGACAAGCCCCAACTTTGGTCTGTCGAGTATCATCTCCGAACACAACACATACAGGGATTGGACAGAATAATGTGAACACCTAGGAAAAGAAGGTTTTACGTACCAAAGAGAGTGTGGAACCACCTTTGGCATTCAAAAGTGCCTAAATCCTCCTTGGAATGGACACATACAAATCCTAGATGGTGGTTAGTGGGATGTTACACCATTCTTCATGCAGAAACTGCTGCAGGTCCTTGAGAGACGCAGGAGGAGGGTAAATGGATCTTACTCTTTCCCAACACAGACCACAATGGCTGGATGATGTTAAAATCTGGTGATTGGGGAGGCCAAGAAAGGTGTGAAAGTTCGTCCTCACGTTCCTCAAACCATGACTGGACATTCCAAACTCTGTGAATTGGGGCGTTATCATCTTGTTAGATGGCATCCCTGCAGGAAACAATGCCTGAACCATTGGATGGACTAGTTTGGCCAAAATGGTTTCATATGCCCTGCCAGTCATCTGTCCTTTTAAGGTGATTAAGGAGCCTGTTGAAAACCACGATATGACCGCCCAAAGTATGACAAAACCACCACCATGCTGCACTGTTGGGAGCAGACAGTCTGGGTTGTATGCTTCTGACAGTGTTCTCCACAAGTAAACACTTCCTGCAGTGGGGAATTGTGTGAATGTGGATTCATCTGACCACGTTACATGCTTCTATGCATTGGTAGTCCACGCAGTATGCTCCTGGCACCACGGCTGTCGCCGTTGAGCATTCACCCGGGACACCAGAGGTTTTGCAATAGCAGCTCTGTGATGAATGTCTTGTTTATGCAGTTCCCTGCATATTGTTTTTGTTGATACTGGGGTCTCAAGACGCAGATTGAGCTCCACACTAATTTTTGGTGCTGTGTTCTTATTACAGGTAACAATCCTCTTTAATGCTCTCTTGTCTCTATCAGTCAGGTTTGTTTTCCAGCCGGCCTTGTGTTTCACAGAAGAGGTTTTGCCACGAACACAGTATATTGTCATGACACTAGACACAGTCGCTCCCAATACCCCCACTATCCTGGCGACTGCTGTAACAGAGGCACCAACAAGTTGGCCACCAACAATTAGCCCTCTTTTGAAGTCTGTTAGGTCGCTCATTTCGTTGTCACCTTGGAAGAAATTTTGCAACAAGACACTTTAAATGCACTTAAACAGGGCCTTGAGGTTCTAAACAAAGCTATTACAACCAAAAAGTGGTGGATACCTTTGTGTATTGCGACATACACAGCTACATTAAAAGTCAAATATCTAAACATGGGGTTCTCATTATTCTGTCCAGTCCCTGTACATATCAGACCATGTCATGAATGCACTACAACATCCAATGACCATGTCATGTGTCAACGTTGTCTGCATAGCCCATGCAAGCCGCCACAAGAAGCCACGAGAGCCTTAACACTGGATCGTCCAGTACTGCAAATATGTCACCTGGACAGAAGAATCAAGGTTCCTTCTGCATCATGCTGATTTGTCCGATGATTTAGAAAATGTGGTTAAAGCATTAGGAGTGACGTGGGGATAGGGGTTGTATTTTCTTTTTCTTCAAGGATTTGAATATTTAATAGCTACATTTGGGATTACAGATTCCGTGTCTGGGTCAGTATTTTTGTAGCTACAGGGTTTCATGGTCTTCATGTGGTTATTGGATCTTTATTTGATGACATGATCCAAATTTGGCACAAGCAACATGAAGTCATGGAGCTATACTGTTAGGTTTCAATACACAGAAGAGCAATTGAATTAGAGATACCTGTCTAGTAACGTGTAGCACCACCTTTCGCCCTGATGACGGTGGCGATTCGTCTCGGCATGGACTCTACAAGACACCGGAAGCGTTGGGAAGCCATACGGATCCACGACCCCTGAACAAGCTCCCACAGTTCACGAAGATTTGATGGAGGAGGGTCAGAGCCTTGAACATCTCTCTCGATGGCATCCTAGATGTGCTCGATGAGATTGAGGTCAGGTGACATAGCTGGCCAAGGAAGCGAGGTCATGTCGGTGGAGTGTTCATCCAACCATTCAGAAACAATTCGGGAACGATGGCATGGTGCATTGTCTTGTTGCAGGATGAGGTCCCCAGTGAGATGTTGAAGACGCACAGACGGGAGCAAATGGTCGTCCAGGATATCCCGGTAACGTTGACCTGTGAGGGACGATGTCACACGTACCAGGGGTCCCATTTCAGTCCACGTAAACAGTCCCCAGACGAGAATGCCATCCCCACCAGCTTGAAGAGTACCCTGCTGGCAAGAAGGATCCATTGCTTCATGTGGTTTGAGCCGTACTCAAATCCTGCCATCTGCATGTACCAACGTGAATCTGAACTCATCAGTCCAGGCAACATTTTCCCACATGTCTAGGGTCCAGTGACGATGTTCCCGCGCCCATGCTAATTTTTGAACCCTGTGATGTGCGGTCAGCAGCGGTACCCTCGTGGGACAATGGCTTCTGAACCCCATAGCGAGGAGATGGTTCTGGATGGTGTGGCAGCTTACATGTTTTTGTGCACCAGCGTTAAATTGCCGAGTGATTTCTTGCACTGTGGCCCGTCTATCCGCTGTTACAATGCGAGCTAGCCGACGATGACCCCGCTCATCCACACGTTGTTGTCCACGGCAGTTGGCCCTTGCAGGGATGGTTTTACCGGATTCGATGTACTCACGGTGCCCCGTGACACAGTGGCTCAAGAAAATCCCAGTGCCTGCACGACTTCCGAGATAGAGCGACCCATTCGTCGGGCCCCGACAATTTGCCCATGATCAAATGCGCTTAGATCCTTCGTCTTACCCATACTACGTCCGACTCTTACTGATTCCCGTCGCATCGCTCCTTATATTGTCGGATCGCTGCATACGTCATGTTGTTTCCATTTACTGGGCCGCCCACAGCACCACATTTGCATAACGCCAGCTGTCTCCAATTCAATTGCTCTTCAGTGTTGTAAAGCCAGACATATCAATTCTTAGATAAAACCTTTTGTTTCCCGCCGTACAGCGAGCTACCGCCTCGCCTTTACTATACGATCTGGCTATCAAGGCGGCTGAAGGCGTCCTTGTGTAGAAGAATAGCGCCCCTGTGTAGAAGAATAATTACCTCGACAAAACTCAGTCCAGTACACAGAAATAAACATAACAGCAAGACTTTATTATTCCGATAGCATTTGCTTCACGGGTTTCCGATGACTTTCCTCTCAGGTTCCCGTGCTGACCACATGCTACCTTTCCACAATTCTTTCCGCGATACCCGGTGGAAGAAGGAATCCTCCTTCCCGTTCACCACGCTGCACTTCTGTGATAACCGCAGCCCTTCAGTTAGAAACCGGTGTCCAAACCAGGACCCTCTCTCCTTGACGACCGAAGCTCAACTGTCTCACTCAGTTCTCCTGGTCTTTTTGTCCTCTAACATGCATGCGCAAGAAAAACTGGTTTCTCCGGTCAGCACATGAAAATACCTGAACTCAGGAATGCCGCCGGATACCCGCAGGCGATTACAACCTTGCTCGTATACAAAAGCGGTATGACAACTTGTTTAACAGAAGCCCTCGAGCAGCTGACTCTTCAAGGTCAGGTGCCCCAGGTGTTCATGCACCCCTCTCTTAATCCCACATAGGATAAAAATTGTACCACGTGGGTGGTGAAGAGTATCAGTTCTTATCTGAAACAACAAAATGGTGAAATGAAACGTCCGTCCGCACGTATTCATCACAATATTAAAATTAAATAAATTCATAATTGACAATTTTATTGCGGGCGACCCTTACAAGTGCAGTATAGTGCTGGTAGCAGGGGTATGCTAGTCTGCGGAATGTTTTCCTGGACACATTTAAGCCCCGACACCCATCAAAAAGACATAAAATATACACAGTGGCATCAAAAGATACACAGTGGCATAAATTTATGCCACTGTGTATCTGGTCTGAACATTGTTTCCTTGTCACATGTTAGATTGATTTTACTGAAGCACATCTGATGTCTTGGTGTATCTGAATTTTGTTGCTGGCCAAATTTATTCCTTCATGTCTATGGTTTATCCTCATGGAGATGGACATGTCCAGCAGGAAAATGCACCTGCTCACAAGGCTCGTATCATCACCAAATGGTTCCAGGAATATAACAATGAGTTTATCTTGCTTCAATGACCAGAACATTCCTTGGATTATGTTGATGCAGGTACCAAAATGATAAAACAGCATTGCTTTCAGAATGCAGCAACTGTTGTGAAACTGGAAAAGCACTTTTAGTTAATTTACGATTATATAGTATTTTTGGAAAATAACATGACTGAGGATTCCTAAGTTCTGGCAAAACTTAAAAACCTGGAATTCTAGGCTACAAACAGGCCTGATATTAGAAGAACAAATATGGATCATTCCTAATTAGCAGCTGCTTCTGCTTGGATGTTGACTGCCAAAACCTTTCACAAATCACATGTTACTTCAGAACACAACAATGCAATAACATGAAAATTCTCAGCTACTGTTGTTCTCATGACCACAAGATATTCTTGAGATATTTTTGCAAACCACACTGGGAGATTACATCAGCCACAAGATGGTAATTCACACTAAAAACTTACCATGACTGAACATATTTCTGTAAATCAATGTACAAAAAATTTTAACACTCACATGTATTTCAAATTTCCATCCACTAACAGCTTCATCAGTAAGAATTTTTGTAAAAGAAATTGTCAGTCCATCTCTATAGAAACGCTGACAGGCTTCACTTCTAATGTCTAACCCTAAAATGAAAACCTCCAGTTAGCATTTATGAGGCAATATTTAAGCTATTGCAATAATAAAAATTTCTGGAATTTAAGATTCTCTTTTACATTTTTAAATGATATAGTGAAGCTTTCCATAGCAAAATAAAAAAAAATCTCACAAAGGAGAAAACAAAAGTCAAGAAGGCAACATATACAATTTGAATCACCCTAGAAGTCTGGATTTCTCAAAGCTGGCTGACTTGTCCAGAACACTGATAGTTTAATATCATGCTAGTTTTAATCTCAGTCACAATGTCTGCCCATTACTAAATTCTTTCCAGACCTGGCATTTGAAACAGTCTCAATGAATGGCGATATACAAAAGTTTATGCTACTGAAGCCCATGTCCATTCTTTATCATTAAAAATTTATGAAAATGCAATATTGGCACGCTGCAATAATAATACAACAGCTTTCTACCAATGTAAGTTTCTACGCGATTTTAAATGTATGCCTATGGATTAAGACAAAGACTTATGGTTCCACGACTAGTTGCAAAGGATAAAATTCCATTACACACAGTTAAAGGAACAGCAAACCAAATATTGATTAACTAGGAATTTCATCTGAATATAACTTATTCCCTTAAAAATGTACACATAGAAAAGGATCAATGAACATTCAAAACCCTTATTTTAATGACAATATACACTGCTGGACAATTGCTAAGGACGGATCATAAACGGCTATATAGCGCATAAAAAAGTAAGTGTGGTTGGATGCCAAGTGAAATAAAATAATGTCAGAATGCCAGGACATTACAAGAAAGACAATTTATTGTGCTCTGAAATCCAGAAGGCTTTGGAACGTGTTCAAGGGACAAACCGGCCATTTTGTGCAGAATACGTAAACGTGAAAGAAATGCAATTACCGTCCGCAGGCGTTCCGGCGTAAGATGTCAATACGGGATATGGCCACCATGGAGGGCAATGCAAGATTCCACACGTCGTGTCATGCTTAGCACAACATTATCAAGCAGCTGTTGGGGTAATTTATCCCATTCCTCTGTCAGTGCACGAATGAGGGTGTCCTTGTTTATTGGAGGGCATTGGCGACCAGCAAGACTCCTCCCCAAAGCATCCCACACATTTTCAATGGGATTCAGATCTGGAGAACGTGCTGGCCATACGAGGCGTTGAATATCCTCGCTCTCAAGACACTCCTGGACAGCGACTGTTCGATGACATGTTGCGTTGTCGTCCATGAAAATGAATCTATCACCGACAGCACCACGGAACATGCGAACATGAGGTAGCAGAACATCATTAATGTATCGTTGGCCAGTCATAGTCCCAGTTGGAAGCACATAGAGGGACATACGGCCATTGATCACGATGCCAACCCATACCATGACACTACATGTCATATATGGGTCTCTTTCCTGTATGTTTGCTGGACAATATGCAGTACCACTATCACGCCAGATCAGTTGTCGTCGACAATCAGACGATAGACTGTATCTACTCTCATCTGAGAAGAGGACAGCAGACCAGTCATTATCAGTCCAATTGCGATGTTGATGGCACCATTGCAAACGGGCGGTACGGTGACGTCTGGACAATGGGATGCACACAACAGGACGGCGGGCGTATAGTCCTCCTTCATGCAAACGTCTGGCGACAGTTTTTCGGGAGATCCTCTTGCCAGTAGCAGCCATAAACTGATTTGCTACCTCACTAGCTGTGCTGCGCCGGTGTCTTTTTGTTGATAGCACTATGTACCGATCTTCTGCAGGTGTCGTACTGCGAACACGACCTCCCCCGTGACGTTTGCTACACTCTCCATTTGTTTGAAATGATTTCGAAAGCCTTGAAACAACACTGTGGCTGATGTCGAACTCCCTGGCAACATCTGTTATTTTTCATCCTTCTTCAATCTTGCCAATAATACGGCCACGTGTAAAATCATCAAGGTTATGTCGGGAAGACATACTGAAAATTGCAAGTTCGTCAATTGATTCTTTCCCTTTCAACTTTGCGTTTGAACAACAACGGTCAATACGCGTCAAATCCTTTATATCTCTTATCAGCGCTATGACGTCACGAACAAGTTCGGCAATCCAAAATTTGCATACGCCCAACACGTCTTACTGTATCCCGCACTTATGCTAATTTCCACATTTTCCTGCCTTCCATTTTATGGTTGCTATCGTTGCTATTGTCATCCGTCGTTAGCAATTGTCCGGCAGTGTATTAGGAACTAATATACCAGGAGGATTTATTCCTTTTAGAATAGTACTTAGCATCAGAGTTTAAGCTGACTCAAAAAATGCTGTAGCAAAAATGCTAAAATGAAGGAAAAAGTTGTAGCAAAATGCTAAAGAAATTTAGCCCCTTTTGTCGACGAACTGATGCGTGATAAATCGGTGTAGTGGACGAAATGACGCGCGACGAACCGTCGCCTTTGTAAAACTGGCGCAGCGAATCGTCGTAGTGGACGAATTGGCGCGCAGCAAATCGTTGTTGGCGACGAATTGACATGGCACCATCAGACCAAACAATGGACGACAGAATACTTTTACCCACGAATTAGCGGCGGAATTTTAATTTTTTCCCTGGACTACAGGAGTTTAAATTTTCGGAAATTTCGGAACACAATCAATCACCTCTGTAATATTTAAATGTCTGGCACCATTTTGCGACAGGACACTAATTTTCTCATGCATTTTAGATTAATTCATCGCATTTTGCGAAAATAGCGATCGTAGCTTAACCTCTGCTTAGCATCCTCAGTAGAGTTAGTGAAGCATAATATGACAGTGTATCAAAAAGTAAGTAGCACTCTTGCACATAACAAATAAGGTATATGAGAGTGGCAAGTACATTAGGGTACTTGCCACTCTTATAACTCTCATATACCAATCTACTTCTCCACACAGGCACCTGGCACCTATGTTACTTAAACATTTATCCAAATGATTAATTTGTCCATCTCTTGTGAGTAAAATTCTGCTGAAATGTTCAGCAACTGAACAAAACAGCTTCTTTGATTGCTGGATGAAAACATGTCAAATTCCATTTACTAAAGAGGCAAATATTGAAATCATGTTTATGAAGCATAAAAAACTGTTACATTGAAACTTTAAACACAGACAATTCTGGAATCAGTGCTACTCTGCTATTAATAGAAATAAAATACAGAATACAAATACTTCAATATGATTTTTTTTTCCTTTAATGAAACATGTGAAAGAAAAAATATTTAAAAGATAAGCATACTAATATGCATCACTAACTAAATAAAGCCACATAATTCAGGGATCATAGCATACTTCTGGAAAATTTTAGGTAGGAATTTTAGGAATTTTTAGAAAAATTTTAGGAAAATTTTAGGAGTGTATTTCAATAAAAACTAGATGTATATTTGTATACATCTAGTAAAACAACTTTGTATACATTGTAAAGAGTTTGCTTCACACCCTTCAACCATATATACTGATAGACTGCGCATGACATCAAAATTTCTGGCTCCAACATAAAATCACATGACAACAGTCAAAAAGATGGGTTACACCTGCTGTGCTTATGGTTGCTCTGACCGATATAGTAAAGAAAGTTCTATGATTTTTCATGGGTAAGAAACGAATTAAATACCTAAGTCGATAAAGTTCAATTACTTAACCAGAAACTTGCAGCTATTGATATAAAAATATAGTAACTTAAGAAAAAAATGGAATGCATGTTCCAAATTCTTCGCAAATGTTCATCACATTATAAATCACAAAATGTAAACAACCCGATCATGCATGTATATAGCTCATAAGTAAACTTACCTGAAGAGTTTTCATTATATATGAGGCGCATTCACATCATACACCGAAAACACTGAAGTTCTGCAGCGTAAATTAGTAATCATAACAGCATTTTTACACGAAGTTTGGAGTCTGATGATGACGTGCCCAATGTTTGAGCCATGGCGGCTTTGATGCAGCTATTGCCAATGTGCAGTCCATTAGTATATATGGTCGAAGTTAACACCCAAATTTTTTGCATAACGTCTAATGTCTAAAGTTTAAGTATGATTTACTTCTAATGTTCAGTTCTTATCTTTTCACGTGTTATTATCATATTCAAGTATATTTACCACATTCAAGTTTCACTTTGAACATTAATAAGCTGTTGAACCAGAAGCAATTCACGATTTTCACAGTAAAGTTTTCAGGTTTCACATTAAATTATAATATCCTAAAAAGGTAATTGAAAACCAAGAACTATGTACAATTGTTCACTGAATTACTTTTTTCATATTATTGTTTTAACCTTTTCCTGATTAGCCTATCTTTTTCTGCTTCTACCACAACTAATTTACTTTCAGTTTTCTTTATTTCAGCTGAACCTTGTATGATCAAGTTAGAGGCAACTGCTATTTCAACAGTATTTTGTTTTTCTACAGCTTTCCTCATTCTTTCTGTTCCCTCTTAAATTATTGCTAGGGAGGCTTCTTTATCGTTTTTAAGTCTATTTATTTCTGCATCATTTTCTTTTATTTTGTCATCAAACTCAGCTTTTCTTTTTTTCTCTAGCTGCTTTTCCTTATTTTCCCTCTCTTTCTGCTTCCTTTCTTTTACCTTTTTTGATTCTTCTTCCTTCAGCTTATCAACATACTCTTTATAAAATTTATGTGAATCACAAACACTATTTAACAAATTTCTTGTTATGGGAACTTTACTTACACATCCATAGTGTTTAATGGCCCCTTTAACTATTCTTAATGATGTTATAGTTGAGTCTTTTAAGTTAGCCTTGTCCTTCCTTAACAGAGCAGTGTTAACCGAAAATCCCCTTTCTGCATCAGCATTACCATGAGGTAAAACTAAAATTGACTTTATGAGTTTAGCAAGATTTGAGTATTTTTCTTTTCCGCTAGAGTCTTTAATACTAAATATATTACGCCAGTAATGATCAATCCGCACTGGAATATGCCCTTCCTCTGAAAATTTCACTAGTTCATCTAGAGTTGGCTTATCGCAATTTAAAAGTTTCCACTCTTCTCTTACTCTATCAATTTGTTCCTCAGAAAGATGCAAAACACTTGAAATTCTGGTTATTTCCGAAAGTCCTTCAGTGACTGAAAGTTGAGTTGACTCTTTCTTTGGTTCTTTTACCTTTAAAACTTCTATGTCTCTTAGCTTTTGATTGCAGAATGGCAAATTTGACTTTAAATATTTTGTGGTTGCAATTAGTGATGATCTTACATCTAAGAGAAATAATTTCTGCCTGGTCTCCTGAACATTCCTGAGGAGATTTTTTGTCTTCATACCAACTTCTAACTCCCCTAGTTTTTTCCATGAATTTTTGTTTTCAAAATCTACATTCTTTAGGTCTTCTCCAAATTTCCCTGCTATAACATCATCTTGGATAAACTGAGCCATAACATTCCTCATTAAAGTATTTAAATCAGAATATAACTGGTGTATTTTTGGTTCTTCACTCTGATAACATAATGAAAACTTTTCAAAATTTTGGTGTGAAAATGAAATTAATGCTAAATAGCAAGGAGTAAGCTCATTTTTCAGGAAACAGTGAATTCTTTTATACCTTGCCGAATTGCGCAGTTGTTTTTCAAATATTTTTTGAGATGGCAAGAAGTTTAAAAAATATTCTGTAATATTTAGCCATTGATCCAAGAGCCTCTGGGCTACAGAACCAACGGTTAACCATCTGTTGCTGACATGACGCAAAAGAAATTTGGCAGTGACCAATGTTATATCCTCGACAGATTTATAATCCTCTCGTCTTGCAGCACTACTCTTTAAAAAGTAATGCATATCAGTAGCAAATTCGTCAAAATCTATATTTAAGCTTGTCAAAAAAATTTTAAATGCATTACTAACAACATGCAGGTTGCAAAAACCTAGTTCCAAAGATTTCTGGCCTGTTTCTTGTTTTACAACTTCGTTGAATTTGCGTAAAAAGCACTTATTTACATTTGGGCTGTCCATGGATACACAAATAATTCTGTTCAACGAAATATTGAAGGATGATAACACATCAAGAATTTCTTTTAGCAAAATATCTGCTGTTGCATGACCCAGAAAAACGCTTGTTAGGTATCGGCAAGAAACTGAATTTATTTCTGAAGACCAGTACCTGAGATACACATCCAACTGCCGTTTCACTTGTGTATTTGTAGTTTCATCAAATGCTATAGTAACCTTCCCTGGGCTACTAGATGCAATGTCTTTTTTCAAATCCTCTTCAAAATATTTTGACAATCCATGTGATATCACATAAGCAACTTTTTTTTCTTTAAGTTGCATTTTGGCTGCAATAGCAGAATCAGGAAACATTTCTTTGAAAAGTTCAACTGTTTCAGTGCATGAAACAAAAGACATATTGTCCTTAGCAACTTTCATGGCCCATAATGCTTCGGCTTTAGCCAACTGTAAATCATGACTCAGTACTTCACTAATATTTGTTTTGGGCTGAAGATCCCGTCCTCCAAAGGCTTTCAGGATGGACTTATTTTGAAATTTACTTTGAAATTTCTGCAAATGTTTTTTTCCTTTATGATGCGCTTTTACTTGTGAAAAGCCACTATTAGAAATGTTGAAAATTTCTGAACACAATATACACTTAGCAGAAAATATTGTTTCAGTTGCAGAACACCATTCTTTCAACTTCACTCGGTCCAATTCTTTGGCGAGCCACGCATCTTGAAATTTCGTTTTGGATTTAGGCATCTTAAACACTTGTATTACTAACCAGAAAATGAAAGGGAAGTACAAAAACACGTTCCAATATTGCAAAACCAGACAACTTCCCGAAATTTGGCTGCGAGGATGTCAGAAGATATGGAAAAAAAAAAAAAAAAAGCAGGTCACCACTAGAGAACTGAACCTGCACACAGCACAGAGAACACCATAAAAGACGTAAAACCAGAAACTATCATACGCATCTCACGCAAGTTCAGTCAAAGCGAGTCGGAGCCGAGATATATTGCGCATCAAAGGTCGCTGTCGCCGACGCATGATCGAAGGTCAATGATCACGTGCTCTACTGCCTGCCAAGATAATACTCAGCTACCATCCCATCGTCATTACCGGAGGTTACGGAAGGAGACCACATGTTTCCTTTTTGCTTCCACCCACCTGCGGTTTACAATAACAAAACATCAGCAGAAAGAGGAGGTTCCACAAGGCATGTACAAAAATAAAGTACGATCTTCTGCGTGCCACGGAGTTCGTCTGCAAAGCGCAAACCAGGGGTGAAAATGACCCCTCCCCTTTTCCCTTAGATCTCTTGTTACTCTCGAAAACTGTTCGAAGGCAAAAAATGGAACGCCCGCCCCGAAGCAAGTGCATCTCGATGGCGTCATTTTTCCCTCCCTTCAGCAGCACAGCATATAGGCTGTGTTTCTACAAAAACAGGTCTTTTTACCTTACCGTAATGGTAAATTTATTGGCGTTAATAACGGTTGTGTTTTTAATAAAAATAAGCTTACGAAAATTTTAGGATGAATAGCAAATTTTAGGTCTAATTTTAGGAATTTAAGGAGGGTCACAAAATATTAGGAATTTTAGGAGGAATGCGATCCCTGATAATTTCTTAAAGAAAAACCAATTTTTTTTTTTTTTTTATTTAGTTTTACTTTTACTGTCCAGAGACAATTTTCTTTTCCTCTTGTCACTTTCCTTGCCACTCACTCTTGGGATTTTGAGGTGAAGTTTGTACTTGTGGTGAGAGTGATGAACATGGTGATGAAAGTTACATTATGATCCAGGTATGTTAATCTGGGATGTACTGGTGATAGTCTTGGAAGGATTTTTTGACATAAGTGATTGTTGGCAAGTGATCCAACTATTGATCAAATTGTATCTAAAATCTCCCCGTATTGGCTCATGCGCAGGGTCTTTTGAGCCAAACACTTCATGTGTATTTGCATTCAAAGAGTTCAAATAATATTTTACTGTTTGAAGAGTCTAAGCGTTCAATATTTAAATATGCTCTGTTATCAATCATAATATCATCCATAAAGTTAAAAGTGCTTTCAACTGAAAGTCCATGGAAACAAGTTAATACAGCCTTGATCATTTTTGAAAGCATTGGATATTTTTTTTCTTCTTCTTGAAACTTCACTACTTTTATCCACAATTCAGTCACACTTTTGTCTTGAAGAAAAGAAGACAAAGAACTATCAACCTGACACTGTTTGAGTTCTTGATCCAGGAGAAATGTCTGTTCTTCAAGAATTGCATTTGGCAAAAATTCTGACAACTTCAACAGTGCAGAAAATGTGGTGGTTTTTACCTCTTAAAGCAGGATTAAGTGCTGAGAGTTTAATGAGCAATGAATTCTTGAAAGGCAATTTTTTTTTTCATATATTCAGCACATCTGGAATATGCTTCTTTTACATTCTACATAAATTCTTGAACTGTAGAACTTGGTGTACTTTTTATTAATGACATTTAGAATATCTATTCCTGTAAAAATAAGTTTATATGGCAGATAGTTTTTCCTGTCAGTAGTATAAATTTTTAGAATATCATGGAATGTATTTACAGTAAATATAAGTTCATGTTTTATAAAAAAAACACTAAAAACTGTTTTGTTAAATTGAACATCTGCACTTGAAGTTCATGTAAAAGACATTCCTTACTTTGGAACAGTTTTACATATTGGTTGAAATGTGGTAAAACTGACATATACCCCTATATATAACAGTCTTTTTCTACTGCACAAAAAGATTTTGTATAATTCTCTGTTTTCTGGATTTCCCATCTTCGGTTAAAATTTTACCCTTTAAAGTGCATTGTATATTTTCAATGCACTTTATTTCATCTACAGATAATTCTTTTTATATATAAATTTCTTTTAACTGGCCTTCATATATTGGTGCATCCACACCTATCCACCATGAAAAGAAAAAAGAAGCAATGCATCATAAGACGTTCTATAACTGTGAGCACATATAGCCATTGATGATCAGGTCTAGATAATGGTTTCAATGGTTTTAAATTAATAATAGCACAAATCTGAAAAAATAACTCTTCTGTCTATTCTCTTTAAATCAAAGTAAATATTATTATCACACAGAATTTTTAAGTGTTTTAAAAATGGTTCAGTAAAATTTTTTGCACAATTATTTGCCATATGGCATGCTCCACCATCAATATTTAACAAATGGGGTGCTTTTTTGTTCTTATTTTGGATTTGACGCCATTCTTTTTGCAGCACATGGTGTTGCAGGAATGCATCAGAATGTTCACTAAGTTTTCCCAGGGTATGCTGTTTTCTTCAAAAAATGACACAATGATTTGCCTCCGAATTACAGGTTGGCAATTTAATAGATGCTAAATGCCACAAAACTACTTTTTTTGGTTCTTCTGAAAAGTATTGACCTAGTACTGCTAAAATGCTTTCAGAGGCTGTTACTACTTTTATCCACGTTCAGAGAAAAAAATAAAAATAAAAGACTTCATTTCTTTAATTTGTTCATCTTTAATAGATTTAGCAAGCCCATACTTTAATTTATAAGATGCTGTAGTTCTGCTGAGTTTAAACAAGTTCAAGGTTGAAATATCTAGAGCAAAAGTTTTGGCTAGCTCAATAATTTGAGGTGCCAAAGAAAATAAAAGCAAGTGCTCTCCTAAAAATGATAGTACTTATGCTTCAGCTCTATATGTCCTAGTTACCATGTCAACAGTCCACTTTTCATCATTTCAGAAAACATCATCGCCTCCTGGGTAGAACGAAAGCAAAATTTGAGATTTTTTTACCGATTCACGAGCTGTCTTGTGCATCCCTGAAAGATTCAGCAAAGACTTTATTCCTTCACTACTGTATAATATAGATGCGTTACAGGAAATACAGAAACACATACCTGAAACATCTATCTTCCGACACCAAACACTTATTTTTTTATTTTGTTGGCCTTCTTTGTTTAACCATTCCCATCAAAATTTGTTTTTAATTCCTTTTTCCACTTTTTATATTGTCCTTTTATGACAGATACTTCATAGTTTCCGTAGTTTTCTTAGTTGTTAAAAATCAAGGGTATATGTAGAAAAGTTCAACGCAACTTCCAACCAGCATAATAATGTGAACCAGTGAAATGTAAAGCAAACTCGAATGAAAGAGAAAAATGCTGATGCAGTCACGCATTCATGGAGTTCCAATTTCCTCCACCCACGGAAATTGGACACACCCACTATCACAAAAGAACTAATTCTGAGGGTGCCAGGTGGTCTGGGAGTGGACCTTCCCCCTCGCCCTCCTACATAGATCACTCCTGTAGCGAGAATGAGATGGGAAATGCCACTTAACGCACTTTCCCTTCTCTTACGCTTTGTGGCTGATGCTTCAAGGGAAATATGTTCAAGTGAACCAGTTTTTTGAAGGGGAAAAATACCAATGCGTATGGGTGCAAGTTGTGAGATGTGGCCAAGGCGGAAAATATTTTGAATAGTCCCCCCCAGCACCACCACCACACACCATGCGCGCTCAGACATTAAAAAAAAAAAGTGTCACAAATTTGCTGATACATGGTGAATTTCACATACACAAATTTGAAATGCATACACATTTCTACAACAATGCTCCTCCTACCCAGAATGCGAATGCATCGGGCACTGCTGCTTCTTTACGAACGATGTGGTACGAGCGCTGTTGCCGATGGCATACTTACTTTCTGGAGTTGAGCGTATGGATAGAAAAGGGAAAAAAATATGTATTTGGAAATTTTATTTTTACTGATATTTTCTTCCGTCCAGCTGTCCTCGAATATTTTTAAAAGTGGAATTCCGTCCTGTGGACGGAAAACTCTCACCCTTGCGATGGGTAAAAGTAAATCCAGATGGATCAGTTAAAAAACCCAGAAATCTGGGGTACCCCCAGAATACAATCAGCCCTGCACACTGTTTGCTTCTAAAGCCCTGAAAACAAATTACAAAAGTGCCCAAAACATAATTTAAAAATTAAAAAGAAAAAAAAAAAAAACACTGCTGTCAGTAAGAAACTACTTCCTAACTATCAAGATACATGACATGCAAGAATTAATAATCATAGGAACTTGTCCTGCAGAACTGTCAGAAAGCAAATAGTGAAAGAGAAACTTATTCTGGGTTTTACTTGGAGTTACCTCAAAGATCCTTGTAACTATTCTTGAGAAAGAGAGCTGATACCATGACTGCATCAGCCCAGATTTGTGCAAACTTAGACCACCAGTTAAACACTGCTCCAATGGAAATCACTGGAATTAACTTTTTGACAAGGAAGATATAAGACATGAAGGATACAATGGATTCTGCGTCGCCTTACTGAAAGCATTTCAACTGGTCATCTTAGTACTTGTTGCCACTTCTATGAGTTTCAACTTGTTTATATGCTGCAGTCACCACCAGACTAGCACAGCACATGGAATATGGAGAACAAATAAAAATCAGTACACTGAAAACAAACCCAAAAAGATGCCATGGATGTTGTCTTTAGAAAAGACATTCACAATCTCCAGGTTACAACTGGATAGGTGGTCCAAGAAAAAAAGAAAAAAGGATGACATGAACAAGGATAATAAGAGGATTATATAAATTTGAATTATACAACAATAAGAATCAATAAGCTAGTAGATAAGTTAACCGACAACATAAGCAGGCTAAAATGCGATAACTGTCTTTATCCAAAACTTTCAAAAGTTATTGTAAATTCTGGGACCTGATAACTCTATTATCACATACATAATGATACTGAAGTAATCCCCCCGGGACTCCCCCACCTAATGATGTTCATTAATTCTAAATGTTGAGTTTCAAAAGCCCAGTAATGTAACATACTTAATTTGGTAATGATGTAACTATTATTACTATGATAGTGCTTGTTTATACTGCAGGAGTGTGTGTGTGTTTGAGTTCGTGCTTTTAAAAGAAGGAGGGGTTAAAAATTTCTTTTAACACACACACAAAAGTGACTTTTTGGTTTGAAATTTGGGAGAAAGACTATAGTAAAGATGCCAAATAGATTACAGAATGAAGTAGTAATTGAGAAAAAAAAACACCAAGAACAAACTTCACATGTCTGTAAACAGCATATGAGAGAGGGGGAGGGGGGCAATTGAACATCCAAAATACTGGGCACAAAATGCTATGCCTCATGAACTGCAAGATCCTACTTTCATCTGAAATCATGTAACAAACATTTCATTTACAAAAAAAGAATACAACCCATTGAAACACCATCTTATTAGTGTGTTTGCATACATTTTAAATTGATGACATTTATTTCAGTCTTCTCCTCTGAACTGAATGTTAAAAGTTTCACTTAGTTAAAGAATCACCTACTTCTCCTGAGTTTATAATTTCTTGCAGACCATTTAGGTGACTATCAAGACCTGTTTTTAAAGCTTCATTCCACTCTAATTAGGTTGTTGACATAAAATATATTGTAGCATGGGCATGTGCTCTTCAATACATTCGAGCTGGAGGATATCATGATGTACTATGTCAAGAACCTACAAGCCTAAATAGAATGGAATAGAAGCTTTTTTTTTTCTACTTTCCTTAAACTGACAGGGAAGTAAGTGCATTTTACAGTTAAAACACTGAAAGCAGTTACAGGCAGACTGAGTGCTAGTTTGAATAAATTTCAAAACCTACAAAAATGTTTGCATAGGAAAGGAATTACTGTTTTGTTTTGTTTTTTTGCTTTAAATCCAAACACAAAATTTTTTTTAACCACTACTTTTCCTGACATCACTAATCACAACTACGTGCAACTAAGCATGAACATTACAAAAATGAATAAATCCATTGATAAACTACTTCATGTGAGAAATTCTACAAATTACTCGAAATATGTTCCAAGTGACACCGAATTTTTGTTTGCAATGAGCATGTCTTTTTAATTCTTTCTAATGGTAAAACTGCACGTAATTCAAAATATGTACTGAAAGCAGAGTTATTCATAGTCAATGGAACAGATTAAAAAAAAAATTTAACCGGATCTGCAATTAGTAAATTATCCAGAAATAACTGCTTACACCCGCTAGCAGCTGAAGTGTTACAAAAAATTAACAAATTGTGCACAGAAAGTTTCTCACAGCGGAAGGAAAATATCAGAGCCAAAGGGGTTTTCAAATGGAATAGTTAGAAGAGATATAGAGGAAAACATTATATAACTTTACACCCCTAATAGAAAACCTTTGAGTCACTTAAAGAAAATTCAAAATACTCTTCATAATGAAGAGTATCCTACCAAAAAGAATTTTTTTACAGGATTTTTAGAATCAAATTAACTCTTTCAAATAGAAATATACACTGACAGAATTTTGAGTAATGGAAAGGTAGAAGATGTACTAAAAGCATTCTTCATAGCAAAAGCAATGCATCTGCTAAGGAAAAAGAATTTTTCAAGTACATCTCTTGAAACCAGAGGTAGCGGGGGGGGGGATAAGTTTTGACATTTCATCACCTGGTGAAAAACTTGTGTGTTATTTAAAGAAAATAATGTACCACATATCTACTGTTACAAATGACATACAGTAAAAACAGAAATTCTTCACTGGATTTTTAGAAGCAGAGGTTGCAAACATAAATGCACACCACCACCACCTAGCAGCAGAAATGTGAACTGAAAAAAACTCACAAGTGCATGCAAAGTATCTTATCATCAATTGTATTTGTTACAATTTTTAAATCTGACTTTTAGAACCAAAGATATTGAGAAAAACACATTAAATATTTGCACTCCCTCGTTGGGAAATCGTGCATAATTTTGGGCAGAAATGCACACGTTTTTGTAATTAGTAGAATCTAAGCAAAAAAAGATTTTTTTTCAATCAGGTGGTGTTTTTTGTTTGTTTGTTTGGGGGTTTAACGACCATCATAAGAAACTCAATGAGCTATACAACATGGTCACCCATCCCTAATTTAGGGCTGCTGTTTCCCGGGAAGAGAGAGAGCCAGTGCAATAAGACAAAAACAACATCCATGCCTTATTGGGCTTTGAACCTGGACCCATCTTGGACGACTGGTCACAAGCTAACGCTTAAAACCACTGGGCCGGCTAATTTGGGTGCTTAGATATGCATACCTTGTTGTAAATATGCTGTAAACGGAAATGTGAACTTATGCCTTCTAGTGGCAAAAGTGTGAATTGAGAAGCATTTTAAATTATAAGCAGGACTTTTCACACTACAATTGCTCACCAACAAACATTAAGTTTTTCAAATCAGACTATTGGAAGCAGAGATAATGAAAAGTAAGACATGCAACTATGCCCTAGGCGGAAAGACTATGTATTAGGTGAAAAATACTCCAAATACGTGGCAACAGTTAATAAATAAATAAATACATCGCTCTTTCCACGTTCCAGAAACACACAGCATTCGAAAAATTGTTTTTCAGCCAACCGCTGTGGAAATGAACCAACAGAACTCTCTATATCGCGCCGAGTGCGTTACTTTTACGCCACGGTGGCCAACAATCCACGGTGCTATGTGTATTTAAGTCAGCTTCTGACATCATAAATCCGTAAGATGGGCTCAGCTACTGAGACGTCCCCATCTGGTGGGCATAAGCGGCACTAGCTATATATATTATAGCAGTTAAATCCAACGGGCGAGATCCAGGTGAAAATACTCTAAATATGTGGCGACAGTTAATAAATAAATAAATACATCGCTCTTTCCACGTTCCAGAAACACACAGCATCCGAAAAATTGTTTTTCAGCCAACCGCTGTGGAAGCGGTTGGCTGAAAAACAATATTGAACAATATTATTGACTATGTATTATTTTAAGGTATTCTCAAAAACTTTTTCGTAATAAGCAATGAATTATTGCAAAAGAATTTTTCAACAGAATTTTCAGATGGGCAGATATTGCTGCAAATAGAACAAAAATATAAATATACACTTACACCCCACCCGCCTCCAAGTGGCAAAATTTTTTATTGTAAAAATTAGAAATTATATGCAGAACATTTCCAAGCAGGTGCTCTAATCAATGAAAAAGAAGTTTTTGAAATCAGACTTCTAGAAGCAGAGATATCTGGAAAATAGCAATTTAATTTTATGTGCCCTAGCAGAAAAACTAGATCCTATTTGAAAAGAAACTGCACCAAAAATAGTCTTCATTATAAATGGTATCAAAAGGACAAAATTTTCAATTGAATAGTAATGTTTTGGAATAAAATGCATTTTGAATTTGATAACATCTGCATTTATATGCCCTCTGGCAGCAAAGTTATGCATCAGAAAAAAAAAAAATTGGGATGCAACATTCATCATCCTCACATGTCAGGCTTCTCAATGCAAAAATAATTTTTCAAATCAGTCTTATAGTAGCAGACAGATGGTGTCTACAAATCGACGAAGTGATAACATAACTACAAAACTTGTACATTTCTTACAAAAGATGTGCAAAAAATTACTGTATTTTTTCGGCTTATAAATAGATGTGGCATATAAGTCGAACGTGTTAAATTTCTTAATTTCTTTATCTTCAATCATAGATAAGTCGGTCCTGACAATGCTGAAACAAACACAGTGTTCCGAAATTCTGCAGTTATATTTTTAATATACTAATAAATGTTAAAAGGAAGAGAAAGTGAGGTAACTTTTGCATTTTTCTTTTCGGCAAAAAGCTGAATTTCATAGGGTTTTTTTACTATACAAACTGATGCTACTGCATTGCTCTGAATTCAGTGGGAAAATAATTCTCACAGGGCAGATAGATGGCAGCAGGTAAGCCCTCACTTCTCTCCTTCCATCTGATGTGGAACCTCTAAGCTCCACTGTGTTTTGCAGAGGTAAATTGTTTTGACATATGTTTTGCTCAACACATCGACTCTCTGCACAGTCATCAGCTGCAAACTCTCTGGCAGTGCTTTAAAAGAAACTATAGGAACGAAGTAGTGAAAGCTGACATGCTAATATCTGTCGGACAACCTGTAATCTCTATATTGATCTGAGCAGGTCGCATTCAGAAAGAATGTGCATAGTGTAATCACAAGGAAGATACAATTAATATAAGACAGCTGCCATTTCAAATCAGTCAGGTGATTTTAATGATGTTCTGTCCAACAAAAATACCAATTACAGCAGCTTTTAAACAAGTTCTTAATAAATGGAACATTATGTTTCGTACAGATTCAAAATGTTTTCTTATGAACGTAATACTGCATTTCGGGTGCTCAGCCGCGACCGAATTTAAGGCACAATATTTTTATATTTTCTCATGGAGAAAATTTTTCTATGACCAATCAATGGATAAGTCGAGGCACGAACTGAAGAAACAAGTATCAACTTATACACCAAAAAAGACGGTACTTGAAGTATCCACATATAAATACATAGACTGATCAGAAAAAAAGGTTACACATGCTATAAAATAAATGCAGGATGTCGTATGAGTGGCATAGATGACATGTACGTACAATAGATGGTGCTAGTGCTCCAGGCACATCTGTGAACTCTGTGTCCAGCGTGAGAAATGCAGACACAGTTGGAAACATGGTCTCAGGTTGAAGTGAGAGGAGTGATAAGGTTTTTATAGGCTAAGAATGTGCCTGCAACCAAAATTCATCGGCAGCTAATGGAAGTTTATGGTGACAATGTGATGTCTCAACAGCACGTGGCAAAATGGTGTCTTTCATTTCAATCTGGCAGGGATGATGTGGGCAAACGACATCGCACAAACAGTGGATGTCCAATTTCGTCAACGACAGAGATCAACACTGTGCATGTGGATGAAATGATTCAAAACGACCGAATGGTAACTTTGTGCCATATTGCATCCGATCTGGGATTGAGCTACAGCATTGTTCAACATCTTGTGGTGGATGTTTTGCAGTACTCCAAGATTTGTGCCAGATAGGTGCCACGTTCATTATCTGTCGATCACAAAGCAGCACAATGATGGCATGTTTGATATTCCTGCAGTGTTACACTGAAAACAGAGCTTTCTTGATCATATTGTGACTGGGGAAGCAACATGACTTCACTACTTTACTCCCACCAGCAAGAGAGCTTCCATGCAATAGAAACATGCTGCTTCACAGCCAAGGAGGAAGTTTAAAGTCGCACTGTTTGCTGGAAAAATCATGGCATCCATTTTCTGGGATTCCTTGGGTGTGATTTTGGTGGACTTCTTAGAGCATGGATGCACCATCAACATTGATTGGTACTGTGCCACGCTGAAAAAATTGAACGAGATAATCCAACAAAAATGGTCGGGTCTGCTGAGTGACAGTGTTATTCTTCTTCATGATAACATGAGCAGCACATTTCCAACACCACGCAACACTTGCTCTACAAATTCCAGTGGGAGTTGTGGAAGCACCCAGCCCGAACTTGGCTTCTTGTGACTTTTACCTCTTCCCTGCCCTGAAACAGCACCTGTCTGGTACTTGCTTCATGTGACGATGATGTGAAAACAGCTGCAACTAACTGGCTACACCAGCAGGGACATGTATTTTTTCGGTCTGAGATGAACAAGCTGGTTGTGCGGTCTGACAAATGTTTGAATCATCACTGTGATTTCATCGAGAAATAGTGCTTCATATCTTTTGTCACATTGCACAAACATTTCTTGGTTGGCGAGTTTTCCTTTCTCCACTCGAACATGTAACCCTTTTTTTCTGATCGACACTCGTAAATGCAATTCACTTTCATTATAAATAATATTATTACATTCAATGTTTTAACATTCTGATCAAATTTTGTTATGCTCATGCATAAATAATCTTGAACTTACCATGTTTACTTAGATTAATGGCTGCATCTAAAAGTACTTCTAATTCACCATTAGGTAACACTGGTACTACCCAACGTGGTCTATTGATCATTTCATCAAGTCTAGCCAACTCAGCATGTGGAAAATCTGGCTCTTGCCCTTCAGGTAACTCACCATTTTCTCCATCTGGCTCTCCATTACCATCACTTTCTAGCATCTAATAAAATAATAAGACATGATTAAACAAGTTAGTAAAATCATGCAATGCATTGATTATGATACGCTTTCCAACATAACAGAAACATTTACTCAAGTTATGAGGATAATGGCTGTGGAATAAATCTCGGTCTTGTGCCCTGAACTTTGATCCCATTTCGATGATATTCTACAGAACCGGTTCAGTATACCTCCGAAATAACATGATGAAGTTTTGTCGGAATGGAAACATTTTTACGTAAGTTATGACGCATAATGGCGATGGAAGTGATTCCGCTCCTATGTCCTGACTTTGACACCATTTCACCCATTTTCAATAGGGTTTGTCCCCAGGTGGTCCCCTACCATATACTAAAATTTAATCGAAACTTTTTTACGTTAGTTATGACGCATAAGAGCAGTGGCATGGATCCCGCTTCTATGTGCTAACCTTTGACCCCATTTTGTTCACGTTCAATAGGGTTCCTTCCCAAGTGATCCCCTTCCACATACTAAAAGTTCATCGAAATCGAACGATTTTTACGCGAGTTGTCGTGCGGACGAACATACACACACAAAGCATGACGTAATGATGTAGATGGGAATCGCGACTATCTGCTTGCAAAAGTGTGACGTCATAAAACTTTAATAGGATCCACACACAACACGTGACGTAATGAGACAGATGGCGTGACCGCGTGCCAACATATCAAGCACGAGATTGTGACGTCATAAGATCGTCCCCAGGTGGTCCCTTACCACATAATAAAATTTTATCGAAATCGAACCATTTTTACGCATGTTATGACGCATAAAGGCAATGGAATGCATCCCGCTCCTATGTCCTGACCTTAGACCCCACTTCACCCATTTTCAATAGGGTTCATTCCCAGGTGGTCCCCTACAATATACTAAAAATCCATCGACATCGAACCATATTTACGCAAGTTATGACGCATAAGGGCAATGGAATGGATCTTGCTCCTATGCCATGACCTTTGACCCCATTTTCAATAGGGTTCGTCCCCAGGTGGTCCCCTACCACATACTAAAATGTCATTGAAATCAAACCATTTTTACGCGAGTTATCATAATGACAGACGGACGACGAACGGACAAAGCTGGAGCATATACGCTTCTTCAACCTACAGTTGGAAAGCGTAAAAAACACACAAAAAAAATATCAACACCATTACACAAAGTAAAAAAATAAACTTATTGATGGTATTTCAACAAAGAAGCTGTAAGGAATGTCACACACATTTATTTTGCTGCAACAAAGCAATTTGTGTGTTCAGTACTTTACCCCTTTTTAGTCATACCATTTTCAAAGTTTTTTTGTTTTTTTAAAGGAAAAATTCAGTAAATTTGTTTATTCACTTCATGAGACTTCAATGCTTTACCAACTTAAACAGTAAGATTGATTTGAGAAACTTGTACAACTTGAAGATATTTAGAGTCTACAGATGATTAAAGCATACAATTCTATTGCAAAGCTCAATCGTATCTACAAAGCAATTGCTTGTTTGCTTGCTTTTTTCATTGGGGGGGGGGACCCCTAGGAGAAACTGAATATGCAAATTGCATTGAGGGTAACAAGGACTTGAGGTTTATAACACAGTTCTCTCATTTTTAAATAAATGCTATTTTTATACTATTTTTATAACAATTTTTATTTTTGTGCCCAGATATGAGTACATATATACCATGCATATCAATCTAAGCTGTTCTCTGAAATTCAGAGGTTAGCTCCTCAAAGAAAGCTTTGAGGTTAGCTCCTCAAAGAAAGCTCATCTACTCAGATTTAAGTTTAGAACTAGATTTTACTAACTGTTGATGTATTAAATGTCTCCATTTACAGCAATCTCAGGCTCACAACTCAAGTTTTACTGACATCCATCACATCTCACACAAGACCTTTTGTAAAGTCATATTTTTCTGCATGATTTCATTGACCTTTCTTTCCTGCTACTTGGGCTGAATAAATTCTCTCAGTCAGCATCTCACCACTCATTCTTTCAACATGGCCAAACCACCTCACCATTGGATAGATATGAGTATGACTTGTCTAAAATCTTTAAAACTAAATTTCTTATAACCATGTTTTTATTGTTATTTCACCCATCTCCTCAACTGTAATTTTCAGAGAACTTATATCTTCTGCAGGATGTAGTGCAAGGATTCCACTGTTACACCTTGCATGCTACTATTCATTTTCATTGTTACATGTCACAGCTTTGGTGGGCACACAGAATAAGGGCTTCATTAGGCAGTTAAATGTAGCCAATATATGAATAGTAAGAGTAATTAATAACAAGATAAAATAGATGGATTTGGTTACATGACAGGATTAGTAATGCACATATAGGTCCGAGTTGGGTATAGAGAATATAGTAGTGAAAACATATTTAGATAGTTAGGGCACAAGTGCAGTATGGATGAACAAAGATTTCCACAAGACTTGTGCATTTCAAAGAAGCTGATTGCAGACTGAGGGGATGACTTAAAACAAGATGGATTGATACTGTAAAAGTGGTCATTAGTAATAGGAGTGACATGTCAGAAACAGAAAATCTTGTAACTGAATTAGAGAAATGGGAAAGTTTGTAGATAATTGGTGTTAAACTTTTATTTTATCATATTTTGTATTTATGTATGTTGCCTCATCAAACTGAACACCCAATGTTGGGTATACTGATGTGATACAATAATGAATGAAGATTTTTTAACTAGGTTTCAGATATGATAACACACTTATATTTAATTAATCACAACTCACTATAAGAACTATACATTTTGGAAATTTTGTTTGCAGGGAAAGATGGGATATTAGACTGAAAGCTGCATGGCACTCCTTTGCTACTACCAACATTATAGGTGTATCTGATTGAAATTAAATGGCAAAGAGCAGCAGCCATAGCCAGTTTACTGAAACCATACATGAATTAATTAATGAGAGTTTACAAATAGGAATCATTTACACTGAATTGGTTTATGGAAGAAGTACAGGGAGAAAGAAATTCACATACCAGAATTTTAAGAAAAATGGCTGTTCGTGGATGAGGCTTCAGGGCATTTTTGGGCACAATATGGCAGGCTTGTATGCAACATGAAGTGTACACAGAATGGAAAAATTAAGAAAAACAAGCAGCTACTTCAAACAATGGACAGTTACCAAATTGCCTGAGGCAAGCGGAACACATGGGACACAATGATAAATAAACCAAACTGACACTATGACTGCCTAAAACAATGCAAGTCCCATCAGCCGCCACAATTCCACCTGGACACTGCATTGTGCCCTGCAATGATTAATGCACAGGAGACCGCTGTTCAATCGTTATTCTGTTTTCAATGTTACTTGCAAACAATTGCTACTATGCTCGTACAAACAGTGTCACACCTGGACATTCACGAGTAGCAAAAACCGTTTCTCAGTCCAAAGAGCCTAGATATCTGCTGCACCGTGCAGATGCCATTCTTCACATTTGTAGAAAACAGATTGCGGCTATAAACCGTTTGTTTATGCAGGGCTATATTTCAGGGTGAACAGTTGCCTGATGAAACTGTTTAGGTTCTCTGGTACATATCAAAGGCCACCCAAATGGTGACGCCATCACAACAGGACTGGGGTTCACCTGTACCCATTCTAGGATAAAATTAAAAAAAAAAAAATGTATAGCAAAATCTGCTGTGCAATTTTTTAATAGCAATTTCTTGATTTTGTGTAGCAATTTTTAAGAAATTTCAGATGTACTAGATATAAGCAGTACTAACATATATTACAAGTTATATTTTTCATCTTGATTCCTAGTCTTCCACACTAATTTTTTATAATGTCCCCGTTCTCCAAGCAGCACATTAAAAAAATCGGCATGGATCAAAAAATAATTATTTGAAAATGAAAATTTAATTTGTCGAATGCTCACGGAAAAGAAATTGTGTAATATTAAGTTTCCACAGAGAAAAACCCTTCCTCGAGGCCGTCTTCCTCGTAGCACCAGCTGGCTGATACAGCAGATTTCAGTGGTCCTTGAAGTTGCAGTGAGTGATGTAGTTGGAATGCAACGCTGCATTACCCTGTGCTAAATAGTCATTGTGCTGCATTGAACTGGAGAAAATTACATTAATTATGTGTGTGCTAATAACAAAATCACAGTTGCCATTAAAAAAGGTTTAGTTATTTTCTCTTCTAGTCAAAACGGGCACACAAATATATAGTGATTAAGAATAAAGTTCAGTAATGAATAAAAACAAAACAAAATATAACTAATTTTTGCAGCAAAATAAATAAATAAAATTGATTAAAAAAATTGTCACTAACCTAGACGGAAATTTTCACTTTCTAACTCTTGTAAATTTTGAATTGCCAAAAATCACTGAAGAAATTCTATTGGATACATTATTTTTCTGCTACATTTTCCCTCCCAAAACAAGCTGCTTGTTTCAGTTAAGGCACAGCAAATAATACTTAATTCCATAAGGAACAACACTTAATCAGAGAAGTGGGCATTAACAGATAACTGGCATCTTTTTCGTGCTATATCACAATAAGAACACCAAATAAGCATGTTCCGTTCATATTGAACAGTAGCGTGTGGTTGTTGCATGCCCTAATTAAATGCAAAGTTTGGTCTCTGAAAACAAATGAATTGCACGAAGAAAGCTTTGTACTGCCATTTTTTGTAAGAAATTTGAACTAAATACCTGGTTTAGAAGAGTTTTATTTAAAACCATTCACATATTTGTGTATATTTTAGTCAGAACTGAAACAAAGAGCAAATGTGAACTTAACTTTGTATCAATGTTCCTGAACTCATGAGATAGTGTCATGCTTGCCAGGGACATAACATTTGATGCAAAATCGGTCGTTGCATTCAGGGCTTGGGCAGTCAACATGGAGTCTGTTCCACCAATCCCCGCTTTTTATTCCCACTAGGTTCGGGGACTTTGTTAACTGCTGTCACGAAATGCGAAAGAGTGTGTCAAATCAACCAATGGAAAGCTCATTTTCTTTTGATGGTGAATATCTGCTATCTAGTGCGCAGAGGGATCCTTCTTATTCAGCTGGAAAATTGTATGGCAACAACTGCAAAAGGGCAATAAGGAAATGGATGATTCAAAATTAATAAGTCTTGATTCCTTAAGTTTTTATAGAAAAATCCAAATGCATAAGCAATGAAACACCAACCTTAAACTTGTTGCTTAATATTGTCATTAAGTATGCAGGTTAAACATACAAAAATTGATAAATCATAATCACCCCCCCCCCCATAACTGTTTTATATGAAAAGCTTATTGGCTAAAAAAATTGTGATACAAAAAGCATCGTGTTTCCCATGGTGAGCCTGAATACACTCAAAGAAACATCAGACTCGTTTTGATTTCGTTCGGTAAAAAAAATAAGAATTAAAAAAGTTTTTTACTCTTACCTCTGGATTAAGCAGTAAAACAACAAGAAAACTGTTCAAAGCTTCACACGAACTTGGTTTCGATAAACGCTTGAGGGTACTAATATGTTGCACCATTAAATTGTGCAAATGAAAACCTATTCACACTATTTTGATATAGCTCAAGCTCAGGTTAAGCTTGTTGCTGGATTACGTGGTAATTTGTTAATATTTTTGAAGAACAAATATCGTTCTTATAAATCTTATGTTTTACACATCATACTCAAATGCTCTGACTGAGGAAAGCAGTGTGTGCTCAATTAGTTCTAGGAAGTGGCATCATACAATTCACAATGATAATGCAAAATGCCAACTCACCATTTTTTTACTTGAAATTCCTGCTGGCTGCTCTTGTTAAACACGTTGTCGTTTTACGAATTTATATTGGTAAACAGAATGAAATAAAATCAAATTAAGAACATAAGATTGAATAAAATGGCCACGACGAATTGCTAAAATTCCAGAAAGACTTTCATTGTTCACACATGCACCCCCTCCGGCACACCAAACAATGTTTCAGCTGTTGAAGTCGCAGCCTTCATCAGCGGTCGGCGATATATTTGCCTTAACTGCCAAATCATGCTGTGCCTCAACGTCAGGATCTTCAGTGCGCACGTCATGCTGCACTCCATCTGCCAGTGTTTGGTCATATGAATTTCTTCTTATTCCTCTCTATCATTCTTTGTTTTTCCTCTTCGTTAATTAGGTATTTCCATGCATATGATAGAACGTATGGAGTAATACTATTAGAATTTAGTTTTTTCGTTTTTTCAATCATTACAGCCTCGGAAATGAGGATCTGCTTGCGAGTGTTATCGGATGTAAGAAGTTTTATATTTGTCCAATCAGGCTCAGTATTATTCTCAATGCAATATTGAATTAATGATGTTTTAGCCTGTCTTTTATTCCAGTTGTCTAAATATTCTTTTAACCTGATATTTAAATTTCCTTTTGTACTTCCAATGTATGTAAGTAATAATAGTAAACTATATATTGAAAGAACAAAAAGAAATTTCAATATCAGGTAAAAAGAACATTTAGACAATTGGAATAAAAGACAGGCTAAAACATCATTAATTCAATATTACATTGAGAATAATACTGAGCCTGATTGGACAAATATAAAATTTCTTACATCCCATAACACTCGCAGGCAGATCCTCATTTCCAAAGCTGTAATGATTGAAAAAACGAAAAAAATCAATTGCAACAGTAATACTCCATATGTTCTATCATATGCATGGAAATACCTAATTAACCAAGAGGAAAAACAAAGAATGATAAAGAGGATTAAGAAGAAATTCATATGACCAAACACTGGCAGATATAGTGCAGCATGACATGCACAATGAAGATCCTCCTGACGTGGAGGCAGAGCATGACTTTACAGAAGTTCAACGAGACATTGATGACTTGGCAGTTAAGGCAAATACATTGCCGACCACTGATGAAGGCTGCGACTTCAACAGCTGAAACAGGCTTGGTGTGCCGGAGGGGGTGCATGTGTGAACAATGAAAGCCTAGCAATTCGTTGAGGCCTTTTTATTCGATCTTATTCTGTTCTTATTCCGATTTTATTCCAATTTTATATGGTTTTTACTTCATTCTGTTTACCAATATAAGTTCGTAAAATGGCAACGTATGCCTAAGTTCTTTGATACAAACTGAAGATGAAAATTCCCATGCTTCATTAACTTATTTTCACATATTGCACATACAACTGATTCATATTTTCTTAAGACCTAGCAACTAAATATACAGCGTATGTGTCTGATAGACACACTCACCATTCTTAGTTTGCTTACTAAATGTCTGACTGTGAAACACTGCTTGTAATTATTGAACATATCTGTGATCAACATGTGTAATATACGAAATATTATCAGTCCTCATTGTCAGCACTTAAACTGCACATTTGAAGGACTGAACCAATCTCTGCAAGTTTCCTTCAGAAATAAATTAGCAATATCTATGAAATAAAATTCACCCTTCCCTTTCACCTGGTTTTCCTACAGCATTTTACCCACCTGAGACTTGCCCACACAAGAATTTTACCCAACTGTAAGACTTAGCAGTACATATGAAACAGGCATATTTCAATTCTATGACTAGTTTAATTAGAACATATAAACATAAATAGCAAGATAGAAAAAATTATTTATTTTTCACAGCAGCATTTAAAAATGTTTTAACATGCCACCAAAATTGCTCCAAAAACAGAATTAAGAGACTAACCAAACTTTCTCTTCTCAGCACTCTTTCCCTAAAATGTTTTAGGCCCCTTGATGTTTATTACAGTTTGTCTTCAGCATTTCACAATACCAGTTAGATAATGGAATGTCATTACAAAAAACCTGTTTAATAAACAAACTCAGAGAATAAAAGAAACTTTAAGTCTCTAAATTCCACTTTGGGAAAACCTAGTCTCTGGGTAATGCAAAAAATAATTTTTACCACATGCTGCAAACTTCCAAAACCATTTTTAATAAGACAAGGTATAGGTTTTTCTTGCCTCAAACAAGGTCATTACTAACTAAACTGATAAGTTTGTCTTAAACTAGTAAAAATCTATTTCCAAAAGAATAAAAAATAAGGGCACTTACTGTTCATTAAAAATTAATTATGTATAAGTCATTTTACTGTTCACTACTGTTGAGAAAAGTATCTCTGCAACATATAAAGAGTTCACTGACAGAAAATAAACACCACAGAAAATACCTTACCACATTTGGACTAGATGCAGGATTAGTGGTGGCAGTGGTAGCTGTGGTACGAGGAGGTTGAGTGGGGTTATTTTCTTGGGGAGAGTCACCTCCGCCTATCTGGCCCCCTCGCATGACAATGGTCATGATTTATACTTTAGAAGATTTCAGTAGTTAGAAATTCTGTACAATCACAAAGGTCTTCATTTGCAGGCTTAGTTTTCAGTATTTACTGCAAAAGAAACAAGCATTTCAGCAACATAACAAGCACTAAATGAAATTAAAAAATTGGCATATATTTATTTACACAAAGTCTACTTGGAGTTCTAAGCTTAGTAATTCGATTAAAAACAAAGTAAAAATATGAGAATAGGGGTGTAGATATATACAAATGCTTTCAGCATAGCCTTCCTCTAATAAGATAAAGTGTCCCAGTAATCCCTGCTACCATTTTTCAAAGCATCTCTGGAAATCTAACTATAGACTAGTTGAGTTCTACTTTTACAACTTGTTGGATAATTGGATAATTGAAATGGTTACAAATCTTTCATTCTTTTGACTTCGTTTGAATTTTAGGAACAGGATACATGCTGCAAGTTCAGGTGAATATGATGGGTGGTGTTTTTACCAGAATGCCATTTTGGAAAGGCCAAGAAGAAAACATTGGAGAAAACATAATACAGCAATGAAATGTTGAGATGTGTAAGAATACTGCAATGGTGGAAACAATATCTACAATTTTCAAATAAATGAGAGGCATTTCCTTTGACATACCTCTTCCTTAAAGCAGCTCTGAACATCCACAACAAATTTATACTGCTCACTGCCCTCAAATTCAAAAGACAAAAAAAAAAAAAAAAAAAAAAAAAAAGGACACTTGTTTAGACCCTTCTTATTTTTAGCTCTCTGCATAGATAGTGAATCTTAACTTCCTAGTAGCAATTTTTTTTTACTTCATCAATTTGGTAAGCAACACTGCAAATAGTTGTGGATTTCTTCTCTTCAACTTACATATTGTTCAAAGGTTGCCAAAGCTGCCTTCAATTCCAAGTACTAACAGTTTTTGAAAACAGTAAGTCCCTACAGCAGAAAGTTCATCAGTCTGCGACAGATATCATGGTGCCACAATAAATCTGCGGGTGGTCACTGGGCAAGATGACTACTAGATGCAAAGAATAAAAATTTGCACGGGTATAGATTAAAAAAAAAAAAAGACTATCCACTTTATAACATTTTTTACCTAAAATAACATAAAAATCTAGCCTGTGTACTGCAGCAATTGCTATAACTATGAAACTAAGAACAAGAACACCTGGCCCCTCTGCCTAGACTTTCACTGCCATGCTTAACCTGAAACACTAAGATTTATGAAATAAAATTATATTTAACGAAAAAAAAAAAATGCAGAACAGATGGAACATCACTACAGAAAATAAAAATTATGATTATGGGAGACATTTTCGCTCCGCCCTACTTCCGCTTTCGGAATTTCTTTTTCCAATCTTGCATACATACATTATTGTAAATAAATGATACTAACAATAATACAGTGCAGGAAAAACACTGTGGGGAAAACAAAAAGGACAATTATGGGAGAAATCTTTGCTCCATCATATTTCCATTTTCGGAAAAGTTTTCTACATTTTCAATCTTAAATACAAATTATGTTCCACGCATGTCATCTTGAACGTTTTGTGTTTCAATTTTACTGTTCTTTTCAATCACTGTTTGATCTTATTTGACTTCGTGCTGACAAGTTGAATTTCTTGGCCAAATTCAAGTTTAGCTAAGTGCTCATTTAATTCTGGTGTACATGTTATCTACTTAACAAGTATGACTGATTATCATATTATTGACAGCAATTATTATGACTAGAAAGACTACTTGAAGTTATACTATGGTTTTTCAGCTATATTTATAATACAGTAGCATCATAGGCTGAAAGTAAAGGTGAATGATTATTACCCATTACTAAGTACAATATCAAATAATTTCCTTGAAACAGCATTTTTAAACCTGACATAAAAGAGGAGCAACTCAGGTATAGCATGTTTTTTCTTTAATTTTTCTGCAGTTGCAATTTTGACTTACTTATTCACCCTCACAAAATCACAATGTTTTATAGAGTAAGCAAATGTAAGACAAATGTTGGCAAATTAAATACCAATTTTGATTTTTACAGAGGCATATATCTGAAAACAGCTCTGTCACAGGTTAAGCACTGTATGTGCAAATCACATGTCTACACATCTGTAACACTACATCACATTTCTACACATTTGCACTGCAGAACCTTGAAATAGTAGTAACATTAAAGGGCTTCTTTCTGTAGTTACACATAATTTAAATGACAGAACATTAATACATTTATAGTATACCTACAGAATGTTTATAGTATGCCATTAAAGAAGCCTTGTCTATCTGTTCAGTATTACACCGTGGTGAAAGTAGGAGAGAAGGCATTCCCTTAAGAAATTTGTAAGGAGAACAGTGTTCCTCTAAATAGTGGTGAAGAAAAGTACACAATATTGGAAAAAAAAATGTTATGCAGAACTATACCAAGGAAATTTTTGGTTGCAGTTTATTTATATCTATGAATTCTATCTATGTTATCTGTGTAAGATTTTTTACATTTGAAAATTGTGTCTCTGATTTTGAAGTTTTCAGAGCTTTTGACCAAAGACAATAAATTTTGTCCTTTGAAACCTTGGCTAAAATCCTGTAAGTCAGAGGAGATGCTTGTATCCAACTGTTTTGCTTTCACATCATTTAGCACTTTATCCCTCAGGGTGGAATGTTGAACTAGTAACAATGTTGCAGCCTTGATTTAGAACAAGGTTAATAAGAGTTTACTAACCTTGGCTTTACAATACCAAACTCAAATTCATTCACAGTAACAACTCGGCACATAGCAGCTGATCAAGACTGCACTGGATTCAGGAAGAGACTGCATCCTCTAAAATTTAAAATGGTGACTAGCAGTAGAGCGGTTTCTTTGGTAACTTAAATTTGGAAATAAGCGCTCTTTGAGGTGTTCCTCTCTAAGTTTGAATTACCGAGGTGTGTAGTGTTTGACCTTTTGATACCGCAAAACGCAGATGAACTAAATATGCCCATTCATTACGATAATTACTATTTAAAACAATAAGGTAGGGAAAAAATTAGTGAATTCCATGTTTTCGCTATTTTTTAGCTGCGCAAATATGAAAAACAAAACTTCTTCGGCTGATATGTAACCTGCTTTTTGTGATAAAGACATTTTAGCTGAATTATAAATTTATTAGGGTTTAGTTTTTATTCATTGTAATACTTTTTTTATTTATGTGCACACATAGTAAAAGAACACAGCCATATAAAATGTGTGTGCGTGTATGAGAGAAAGAATCCTCCTAGGCACACTTCAAACACTAAACATATATTGCATTCCCCCAAAACAAAGTCTACTTTTTTTACCACTGGTATTACACAAAGGCCAAATCAGGGTCAAAAGCTAATTTAATTTTGATGGACTGCAGCAAGTGTTTCATTTTTCTCTCTTAAGTATGTCTCACATGTCTTTCTCTACATTCATTTCTTGGATTACTAAAATATAAAAACATAAATGTGAGGTGTTATCAAAATAACCATCACTAAGAAAGGAATAAAAGAAAAGTAATTAGTCATGTCAAATGTGGCAGAACATGACATATGTACAGATGATTAGCTTGGGCCATGGGGATGCCATCACACGGACATCTGGAAAATCAGCTGACCCCTCCAACCAATTGTAATTTATTGACCTATGTTTCATGACATTAAATACGCACTGAAGTGTTTTCCTTCAAGTTTTCTGTAAATTGTTCAAAAAATTTACAAAAAGAGAAGACAATCTGTACACAGGGTTCGAAATTTCAGGTCTAACTGTACTAGCCAAAAACGTTTTCACCCGCCATCACACCACTGTGACATGCAAAAGACAGTGAAAGAGTGAGACAGTGAATTTGCAGCAAGTTTACTGTTTTAATGATTGTGTATGCAAATATTTATATACAACTCTGTGATTGTGCTACAGCTGAGATCTCAGAAAATAATAGCAATAATAATAATAACCCTCCAGGTTGTATTAAACCAGGAAAGTCATCAAAAGCCAATATTTTTGAGTGCTGGAGGAAAAGAAATAACTAAAATAACATTATTAAAAAATGTCGGTCATACACCACAACCCAATCCCCCCATTAAGAGAATAATTGTCAGCACCTCTACCACCATGTTCCTTTTCCTCATATGTACATAAATACATTTCCCGGAAATCCGGCTGGTACAGCAAAGATTAATCGGAGTACGGATGCAGAAAAATATCAGTTTTTGAGAATAGACGTTTTTCCAAGTGATAATCAACATTAGAAACTGCAAAAGAATATTTTCTACATGAAGTAAATGAATTTCTCTTTGCTGCATTCTTTTTTAAAAATATAATCTTAGGTCATGAATTAGGGACTTTTTCGCCTTTTGCTCGATGTTTCATCACCGAAAATAGTTCTTTCCTTGATGTTACAGGAACCGATAAGTCCTCCCCCACTTCCCCCTCCCAAAAATGGGGTTTCATGACCGATGTTTGAAACTGCAACAGCGCAATCAACTCGAAAATTTTCTGCGATAAGTAAATGTATGTCTTTTTCGTATTCTAATACTGAGAAGGAATATCATCTTTCTATGTCGCAAATTAGCGATTTTTTTTGCAATGTTTCGTCGCCCAAAATAAGAGTTCTTATCCGAGATGTTACTGGAGCCAATGCATCGAGGTTTACAATACATCAAGCACTTTAACAAATATTATGGTTACTTGATGTTGAATTAGTTAGCTATCACCGATATATTGAATGGCGATTTATTCATCGATGTGCCAATAACTGCTGCAGATGGGAAAGATGCGAATTCTTTGGTTCTTTAGAAAAACATTGTGGTTTTCGCTGATACATCGAAAATTTCCACCCATATTACGGACCATGCATAAATGTTTCAGGAATGAATATCCACCGACATGCCCATCCCCACTCTGAGTTAGACCTAGAAATGCACGCGGGGAAAAAACATTTCACAAATGCTTTTGGGTTCCTTTCAGCGAGCTCCACATCAGCTGTTGATACGCAGCCCACAGAAGAGGCTCTCGTTGGCTCATTGGGCTGTTGGTGATGATGCAGTGATTGATGCAATAGCCCTGGATTGATACGCCTCCGTCAGAGACCGTTTTACTGAAAACATTTCATGACGGAAAAAAAAATGAAAGCACAGTTAAATACAATACTCAAGATGCCTGCCTCTCACACTGAAATATATTTAAGATAATATTTTACTGAAAGTGAAGACACCAGTCACAGTTCAAATTATTTTTGTGAAGATACTGTTTAAGCTAAAAAATATTTTTGTGAAGATACCGTCCAACAGCCTCAAATGCAGAGCAGGAAAACAATTTAATATTTTTATTGCTCGCCAAAAATAAATTTCTGGTCGCCATTGGCGACCGCAAATTTTGCGCCTTGCTGTACATACTCAATACTCATTACTTCAGATTTATAATTTTATCTTTTTTTACAAAAACTATTTTTAAGTATACATGATTTCCAAAGGAAGACTTTTCTTCTTGAGACAAAAAACATGAATAACAAAATGCCTTTTACAAAACGCCTTTTAAGAAGATCAGTATAATTTACTTTCCTGTACTTTTGATAAGATCAGTATAATGTACTTTCCTGTACAATAAAAGAAATACCAAAACAGAAGTTGTGATCTGATCAGCACAACTACATAGTAAGAAAATGAATGAACTAGAAATTTGGTTTTGTAATATTGAGACAACTGTTCTTCACACAGAATTCAATACCCCCACCCCTCCCCTTTTTTTTTTAGAGAATAAATGTGTGATATTTAAGGAAATGTGATAAGGCATAAAAAACTAGTGGTGGTAAAGGATAACCTAAGTGGCCAATATTTGTTAAGTTTGGGGCCATAACCAAAACTTCAACAAATTACGTATTAAAACTTCCAACACTCATAGAATATTTGTGCATGCTTAATTCTTAAATTAACAAAAAAAAAAAAAATACAAAAAATCTCATTACATGATTTTTTTTAAATAGTCAGCTATACAGGTATGAATTCAGATTTGATATTACCAGCTTTTTTTCATTTATGCAAAGTATCTCCCCCACCCTATCTTTCCTAAATTTAGTTTTCCTTTCTCACCAATACTAGGCATGTCTAAATCTGACACAATTCACATTTCCACAGTTACACCACTCTATGGCTCAATTATATCTCCTAAGTTTTGTCTTTATTTTGCAGCAAGTTTTGAAAGTTTACCCTTGAAAAGCCAAAATATCTAATAAAAAACACCTCTTCCATATCCATAAATAGTCAACAGTAGAGACGGGTTGGAATAGTGGTATATGCACATAAAAAAACGTCCCATGGATGAGGAAATAACTGAATGTCACTCATTTTCAACAGCTTTGTCCCTCTATTTATATCACTTCCCTAATCTCAGATAATTTACCTGTTCTTTGCAGCCTGTGAAAAATGTGCCTACCAATAAAATTTCCATAATTTCACTAAATTCAATAAAAAATTTTTAATCAGAAAAAACTAGTTTCAGATAGCCACCATCTGAGTGCAGAACACACCAAAAAAATTGCTAACTGTTAAAAAACAAACTACTTGCTCTTGTTTTACAGAAGCACGGAGCCAGGGAGACCTGGTCATTAGGGATTTCTACAATCCTATCTAGCTAAATGAATGTGTAGGCACGGTGACCACTGTGTAATGAATCACAACACAGTATGTTTCCTTTAGACAGGTGAAAACCTAATTATTACTAGTAAAAAGGACAAACAATTGTTGCAAACCAAATTAAAAAAATTCAGCATGTATGGTGGTTAATCAAAATAAATGCTCTTAGATGCATTGCACCCAGAGTTTCACTGTCGCTAAGAGTAGGCAATCCCGAATGTGATTATAAAATTCGAGTTGGGAATGAATTTATACTGGAAGAAATATATTAATCTCAAAACAAATTTTAAGCGGATTTAGTTATGAATGTTATGGTCTTTGTTGTACTAGGCTACAGTTAGCAAGTACAGATATCCAGACCCAGAACAGATGAACTATTTGTGAACAAGTTACTTTCCTGAGGAAGAAAATTTCAATCTAGTTATTTACAATAAAGCTGGGCTGATATTCAGCTGGTACATCTATTCCAGTTGCTATTAGTTAAATGCCTCAGTACTGGTTGCAAAATAGTACATATAATAATTACAATAAGCAGTACAATAAAAAATTACATAAATTCTAATAAGATTTCACATGCTTGCTACCAAGTTGCAATGTCACTATTTGTGTACTGACTGTCAGCAGTGCTGCTGCATTACACATTCTACAAGAGAATCATCACCAGGTTAAAATTGTCTTCAAACTGTGTAGACGTTTTCTGCTACTCTATTTTGTACTTCAGTTTCACTGTTTGTGCATTTTTAGTTCTTGGGGTGTTCTCCTGAAGTGGCTACTTTTACTATTTGCCATACTAATGCTTGCTCTCTTGTGGTGTCACGGCCGCTTGCACTTTTACTCTATAGTCGGTGCCTAAGGCATACCTAAGGCAGGGCAGTCCCTAGCGCAGCTCACAAGAGTGAAAAAATCACTGCTTACAATCTGATTAAAACTTTTGCACCAGTTTCTTGTACAGGTTTTTTACACCATACTGTCATTTGTCCATCTGCAGAATTTGTTCATAATATGTTTTGTGAGTTTTGGTAGGTTTGCCAGCTTACAATTTGCATTTCTTCCACAAAATATTTAGGGGTCTGTTAGGTGCTCACATTCAGAAATGAAGGCACAATTGTACACTGAAGAGCAATTGAATTAGAGATACCTGTCTAGTAACGTGTATCACCACTTTTCGCCCTGGTGATGGCGGCGATTTGTCTTGGCATGGACTCGACAAGACACTGGAAGCGTTGGGAAGCCATGGATCCACGACCCCTGAACAAGCTCCCACAGTTCACGAAGATTTGATGGAGGGGGTCAGAGCCTCGAACATCTCTCTCGATGGCATCCCAGATGTGCTCGATGGGATTGAGGTCAGGTGACCTAGCTGGCCAAGGAAGCGAGGTCACGTAGGTGGAGTGTTCATCCAACCATTCCCATACAATTCGGGAGTGATGACACGGTGCATTGTCTTGTTGCAGGATGAGGTCCCCAGTGGGATGTTGAAGACGCACAAACGACAGCAAATGGTTGTACAGGATGTCCCGGTAACGTTGACCTGTGAGGGACGATGTCACACGTACCAGGGGTCCCATTTTAGTCCACGTAAACAGTCCCCAGACGAGAATGCCACCCCCACCAGCTTGAAAGTACCCTGCTGGCAAGAAGGATCCATCGCTTCATGTGGTTTGCGCCGTACTCATATCCTGCCATCCGCATGTACCAACGTGAACTTGACTCATCAGTCCAGGCAACATTTTTCCACATGTCTAGAGTCCAGTGGCGATGTTCCCGCACCCAGGCTAATCTTTGCACCCTGTGATGTGCGGTCAGCAGCGATACCCTCGTGGGACGATAGCTTCTGTACCCCATAGCGAGGAGATGGTTCTGGATGCTGTGGCTGTTTACACGTTTTTGTGCACCAGCGTTGAATTGCCGAGTGATTTCTTGCTCTGTGGCCCATCTATCCGCTGTTACAATGCGAGCTAGCCAACGACGACCCCGCTCATCCACACGCTGTTGTCCACGGCAGTTGGCCCTTGCAGAGATGATTTTTTCCGATTCAATGTACTCACGGTGCACCCGTGACACAGTGGCTCGTGAAAATCCCAGTGCCTGCACGACTTCGGAGATGGAGTGACCCATTTGCCGGGCCCTGACAATTTGCCCACAATCAAATGCGTTTAGATCTTTCATCTTACCCATACTGCGTCCGACTCTTACTGATTCCCGTCGCATCACTCCTTATATTGTCAGATCGCTGCATACATCATGCCGTTTCCGTTTACAAAGCCGCCCACAGCGCCTCATTTGCATAATGCCGTCTCCAATTCAATTGCACTTCAGTGTATGTATGCTTCAAGATAAGGATAACGTTTGCATTGTTTAAAATTCTCTCCGAGGGGTATTTAATCATTGCCGAGACTGTGGCCTGGATGTTTTTTGTTGTTGTTGTTGAGGGTAGGGGGCTTAACAACGGGTATAAGTAGTTGAACGTCCCCCAATTTGGGGCAGTTTGTTCCAGGGAAGGGAGAGAGAGCCAGCACCATAACACGAACACTTCACTCCTACCCCATCCAGGACTAGAACCTCGGCTCCACAAAATGAATGGTAAGAAGACAGTAGTACTAAGACCTCTGGGCCACTGGTGAGGCAGAGCTACAATAAGTCCACAGAAAGATGGGGATGAAGTATTTGTTTGGTTTGTTCCAGGGGCAGAAATGCCTAGTTACGTCTCTGGCAGGCGCCACGCTTAGCTGATGGGTTGGAATCGTTGTGTATTGCAGATTTGTGCGTAGCTTTTCTGGGACCTTAACAGCTTTTTCCAAAAATCTCATTTCCTGGTTCTAAACTAGTCATTTCAAAGAAATTGTTTTGCTCTTGTGCTGCTTAACTTCATATTGGTTTATCCTTTGCCGAAGAAAGTATATTGGTGTTTGTGTAGTGAAGAGTGCTTTCTAGAGAGAGCCCATCAGTGCATTACGAAGGGCATTGATGGTTTTGCTTTGTGCCTCATCTAATTGTTATAATTTTGTCAATTCTGACATGGAAGCCCATACCCAGATCATTGTGTACATTAAATAATCTATTACTGCAATGGAGTGGTGCAGGAAGAAAATATGTCCTACAGATCAAATGAATACTTGTTCCCTCATCAAAGTCACCTTCACAACAACTGTGTGTTTAACAAAATCTTGAAAAGACAACTGATTTGCATAATTTTGCTACACAATTGTGGCCTGTCTCCTTTTGCTTCAGCCTTGGAGGAAGGCACTTCAACATCAGAAGATGGAGGTATGGCTTCAGCTGCATCGTGAATCATGGTACGCAATGGGATCACTTCCCAAACTTTCTAACTCTTCTGTAACTGTAAATAGCATGTGTGACTTTTTTTTTTTTTACAGTAGCTTGATATTTATAAATCAGTGGCTTCATATTTATAAACTTGAACATTTAATAACATATGAAGACAAGAATGTCCAGAATGAAGAGAAGATTTGGAAAACAGTTTTTTTATGTTCTTTTTAAATATCATGAACACGAATTTTTTTCAATCTGCTGGAGAACAAAGAAAAAATATTGTTAATAATGAACAGCAGCCAGAAACAGTTTGATATTGTGCAAGAATCACAATGAATAATTTGAATTTCTGGAATGAGAAACAACTGAATTTCACAACAAAAATGTGATTAGCTTTTTCTAGCAACATAAATGTTGGGAGTAAGTGGTGCTCAAAAATTGTACCTTTACATGCTGCAAGTGGTAAACATTTACATATTTCATTAGAATAGCCATCATGTTTTGTTAATGATCATGGTTCAAATAAAGAAAATTTGAAATCAACAAGAGAAAATTTAAAACACCAGGAATCATTTTCACATAACACAGGCTGGATTTCCCTAGTGTTATGCAAGTTCTCCCACAGCATTTGCCAGCAGATTTGTTTATGTTTTAAAACGCTGTTGTCAGTGTGTCGCTACGCACGAGTTTTCTGAACTATCAGTTACATCCGCAGCTGTTAACATTCAACTATTTAGAGAAGACGCAGCTTAACTGACAAGTATAATTATTCTGCTCTCCAGATACCACAAAGAATTGCCACTCTTTCCATCAGGCAATAGAGTATGTGCATCACAGAAGGAGACATTGGTTTCACACAAAAGATGAAAATTACAACTTCCGAGATTTTCCACATTCCATTCTACGTATTGTACTTGTGTGCACTGAAATACACTATCTACCAACAAGTAAGTAATTGGACACCCCTGCAATCGATCCTGATACACGTCACGGCCGCCGTCGTTAAATATTGTGTGGGAAACAACAACGCAACCAGTCGCATGCAAAATGCCACGCAGTTTGGAGCTCTCCGATTTCGAGAAAGGTTAAATCGTCGGGTATCACAGAAATGGCCGATTCATACGTGACATATCCAGTGAGTTGAAGTACCTAAAATCGACAGTGGCCTACGTGATTGGCAAGTGGAAGATGAGAAGTGACTGTCAGAATGTGCCATGACCCGGCAGACCCACAAAACTGGGAGTTAGAGACCGACGGGTGCTGGCCAGAGAAATTCGGAAGAACTGCACCAAATCGATGGGCCACGTCCGCGAGGAGTTTCAACAGGCATCCGGGAGTGTTCTTTTGATGAATACCGTTTGTAACGAAGCCTATCTGCTCGGTTATCATGGACGCGCTGCCGCCCACAAGACCTTGATCACCAAGTCTAATAGTGCTACTTGGCTAACGTGGTGCAAAGAACGTCGACAGTGGACCGTTGAACAGTGGAAACAGGTTCTCTGGAGCGACGAATCAAGGTTCACCCTCTACCGTTCGGATGGCAGGGTCTGGGTTTGGCGTCTGCCTGCAGAACGCCTCCTGCCCGAATGTATTGTGCCAACTGTGAAGTTCGGCGGCGGTGGAATCATGCTATGGGGGTGTTTCTCCTGGTATGGCATGGGACTCTTGGTCGCAATTCCTGGTAGACTCAACGCCGAGACCTACTGCCCCATTTTGGATGGCCATGCGCTTCCTACGTTGTGGCAGTTTTATGGGGTGGACCCATGTTACTTTCAGGATGACAATGCCACCTGTCATGTTACGAAGTCCACCATGGCTTGGTATGGTGACAATGGGGTTAATTGAATGGACTGGCCTGCGCAGAGCCCAGACCTTAACCCCATCGAGCACATCTGAGACGAGTTGGAGCGTCGACTTAAGGGGTGCCCCCACTGCCCGAAATCGGTGAAGGAACTGACCTGTCTTCTCCAAGCCGAGTAGAAGAAAATACTGCTAGCCGTCGTACGCCTGGTTGAGAGTATGCCCCGGAGGGTCGCAGCTGTAATCGCCGCTCGTGGAGGGTCCACCAACTATTGAAGGTGAATAAACTTAGTTTTCCTTTGCTAGCACAGGTGTCCAATTACTTGTTGGTAGATAGTGTATATATACAGTGGTAGTGCTGGCTATCGCATTCTTCGCAAGTTGCGAAAAAGGAATCGTTTTGGAGATGGAAAAAGTTTTGGCGATTTTTTTTGTACTGTTATAATACTTTTGCAAAAAAAAAATTGAATTTGGCAAATAAGTTAGCAAAAACTTTTAAAAAGCTAGCACAACATCTGTATATACATGCATTCTTAAAAATAGCAGACCCTCTTTTGCATTTTATTGTGGACATGTACTGGAACAGACAGAGCCACAATCTCAAACGCAAACAAACCCTCTGGCAACTGCAGCAGAAGGATTCACGTAACAATTTGAAAGTACAGTTAAACTCCAATTATCCGAATTAACTCGGACCAAACTCATCCGGATAATTGGGTTGTCTTTTTTCTGTAAGCCAAATATGCATTAACTGAAGTGAGGGAATTTAATTTTTTCATTTATTGTATTTTATAATGACAAATGTTATACAGTTTAATAAATAAATTGCAGATTTTTATTTAAGTAAAAATACAGTAATACAAAACTAACTTATCAAAAAAATTAATAAAATTATGTACATACATATTTTTAATTTACTATAAACAAAACAATCTTTACAATTAAATTTTTAACCAAACATTTTTTTACTGATGTAAACTAACAAAATTAACAGAAGTTAATACAGTACAAGTGCTAGAATTAGAAATAAATCTTTTACTGGCCTAGATGACCACTGGAATTTGCAAACCACTGGTTCGTAAACCCCCTCCCTACCCCCCCCCCCCAAAAAAAAAAAACCTTAGACATTTACAATATATGCAGAAACTAATGTATCATTTCAATGAAATTATCACCCGTATTTGTTTTTAAAACATCTAATTTGAAAGTGCAACTTACAGAACAAATAATGTTTCCAGAATAAGATTCCGATAGATTGGTGATATAGCACAGTAAGAGTGCATTCTTAATCTGTTTTTAAGTAAGAAGGGAACGAGAAGATTTTAAGAGTACAAAAAATCACAACCTTTTTTATGTTTTATTGTTTAGTGTTTAGCTTCTGTTTCCTTATTTTAGTCTTACTGCTCATCCCTCCACTTTCCTATGAAGTTAGTTTGAATCCCCCCTGAACACAGTCGCATTTAAATTGGTCTTTTATAAAAAAATTACATTCACGCATCCAAATGACGTCCTCCGTTAGCGTTTTCTTGGAGCAGAAACAAAGTCTGGTGATAGTATCTGCTACATTCACTGGGGTGGGTGAATCCAAAGAACAGCAGAATATTTAGTGTGCTTAATTCTGCTCATTGTGAATGGTGGGGATGGAGGTAATCAAAAGTGGCTGTTGCCATTACAAGAAAAGGATTGGCAAACTGCTTTTCTGTCAATTTTGTCCATCACACTGAAAGAATAGTGTAGGAATTGATGCAGCCTGCAGGTCATCAAAACTTCCACTAGTTTAGGTAACTTTTAGAATATAAATATTTTGAACACTACACATCAATTCTTGCAAATTTCCACACCATTATCAAACTTAAATGCTAACATTTATGGGGTAAATTAACAACACAGGATAGAGAGAACTTCACGGGAGGGAAAAAAATGACAATTATGTGAGAAATCTTCACTCCAGCTAACTTTTGCGTTTGAAAGTTTCAAAAGACAGAATTCCATCCTCAAACAGAAAACGAATCCCCCGCTACCAATTCCCCAAAAAATGTCTGTTCAATCGTGCATTGATCTCCAGAACACCAAGGATGACAACGGAATTCTTTAAATCAAAGGAAAAATCTCATGCCTAAAGATAAAAGAAACCTTCATGCTTTCTTAATTTCCGTTTTCGGCAATCGTTGACTACGGTTTCATGCTTAAATTTATGTAATAAAATTATATTTAATAACAATACTGGATAGAGGCAACATTACGAGAAAAAAATAGGAATTACGATTACAGGAAAAATCTTCGTTTAACCCATTTTTGAAAGTTTTGGAAGACCCCTCCACCCCCATTAATCCCCCCAAAATTTCTTTTCATTTTTGCATCGATATCATAAATGACTCAAATGACAAAAAAAAAGTGGAATTCCGCAAATCTGTGGAACAATCTGGTGTATGGGTTACCCAACAAATTTCACTTAAATCCAAAGCAAACTTACTGACTTATGTACAAAAAAATTTACCAACATTTAGAAACACCACCATTTTATGGACATCATGTTTCACAGAAACTGAAAACCAGTCTTTAGAGCATTACAAAAGCAGATATTTTTAACGAAATTGCAACTGCGTTTGATTATAACTATTATTACTGCAAATTGCAACTGCTTTTTATTTTAAAAAAAGTCAAATTTCAAAAGTGATAACTTTTTCCAACGTAAACTGGTGTTAACTTCTGTGATGAGCACTCAATTAACACTTACAGCATAGTAAATCTGTCTATTCACTGATGTAAATACGCATAAAGTTTCACACTCCACTGGGAGGCTTTTTCACGGCAATGGTAGATATAAAAATGTAGGGAATTCAAACACTAAGAAACAAAGATGATTTTTTTAAAAATAATGCAGGACATCACGAGTAGTATTACGTGAATTTTTATCACGCAATTATACAATGTGCAGCAATGTGTGTCTATCTTTCAATAACGCATGCCAAGCCATTGGTAGTTTGATAGACCACATCACTGCATGCTAGTTAGCTGGAGAGGATTTTGACTGTTTCCCTGATGGCAGTTTCTTTGAAGTTCGTGTAAGGGGAAACTCTTCTAATGTTATTCCATGTACGAATGGCTGAGCAATGCATGACATCTCTGATGAGGGCTATATTCTGCATCTCTGGCTTTACACTTTGCAAGTGTTCCTTACACATTTAGTTTCTAAGGATTGCTTTTTCATTCCAATATATATCTTTTATGTGTTGCTATAGAGAAAATACATAGACAAAATACATAGAACTGTAAGAAATCATATGTCTATGATAATAAAATCAACCAGTAAGACGATGAGATTTGTGGAAACCCTCGTTGTGGGGTGGCAGCCATACCAAGCCTATTCGGGAGTATTTTTGTAAAGAGCCCATGTTTCAAATGAGAACCGACAACATGCTAGCAAAATATCACTTTGATAAAGTATTCAGTGTGAACTTTCCTAGTCGCAGTGAATGGGGAAACATCCTTTGTCCCTGGGTGCGGCAGTGAAACTGTTTGGTTCACTAACTGCTCTAGGACAAATGTAGGAGTTGGAGCAGGGGAGTATTGCCTATCCAGAGGTTATGGTTTATACCAAAGCCTTTGAAGGCATGCTACCGTGTTCCAAGCTGAGGTGTATGATATCTTGGCATGTGTCTCAGAATGTCTGATCAAAGGGTACCATAATGTGCGTATCCAGATTTGTTTAGACAGTTAGGCGGCTTTACTGGCACTTCATCAGTGCCGCATTTCATCCAAAATTGTTTGGAACTGCCTCCAGACCCTAACTGAACTGGCAGGCTGGGTCATAAGGGTTTTGTAGGCAACGAGAAAGCTGACCTACTTACGAAAGAGGGGGTAGAACAGGCTTTTTATGGTCTAGAGCCTGCATTAAGGCTCCCCTCTGGTGTGGCTAGAGGACTAATTAAAAAAGCTGGTGAGGATTAAGCAACTTGACCTCTGGCATGTTACCAAGGGAAAGAGGTAGGCAAAGGAACTTAATCAAGGACCCTTGCCTCAGAGCTAAAAAGCTCCTTAAAACTACCAAAAAAGGATATTGGACTGATTGTTGGTCTACTTACAGGACACTGTCGTCTTAATAGGCACCTTAATTTGATTGGAGTGAAAGAGGATCCACTCTGCAGAGGATGTCATCTACAAGAAACTTCCTTGCATTTTCTTTGTGACTGACTTTTTTACAGCACTTCGGCTCAAACACTTTGGTACTCGTAACTTAAGACCAAGTGATCTCTCTTTAGTACCAGTCAGGAGCATTCTTGCTTTTGCTCATGCATCTGGTCTTTTTGAGATTAGGGCTGGGGATGCACAATAGACCCTAAGCCGTGGTGCTGTGCCATTGTAACCTCCACCCCCACAGTTACAATTACAATACAATGAGATACTTGCCATATATGCCCCAGGCTTTACATATTGGTTAAAAAATTTATTACGTAGATACAACATCAATAGCAATGAAGTCAATAACTCCATTATCACATAAATATCAAACTGCAAGGAGAGACAGTGTGAGAAAGAAAAGGCGAGTGTGTAAACGATACCACTGGTGTATCTTAACAGAAAAAAGATATATATTGGAATGACAAAGCAATCCTTAGAAACTAGATGTAAAGAACATGTGTGAAGTGTCAACCAAGAGATACAGAATACAGCCCTCACCAGAGAAGTCGTGCATTGCTCGGCCGTTTCTACAATAACAGAAGAGATGCCCGCTTAAATGAACTTCAAAGAGACTGCCATCAGGGAAACAGTCGAACTAGCATGCAATAATGTGGTCCCTACCGAACTACGAGTGGTTTGGCATGCGTTATTGAAGGATGGATACACATCACAGCACGTTGTATAATTACATGATAAAAATTCACGTAATACTACTGGTGATGTCGGCCGCATTATTTTAAAAAAAATCATCTGTTTCTTGTGTTCTAATTCCCTGCATTTTTTATGTCTACCATTACCTTGAAAAAGCCTCCCAGTGGCGTGTGAAAGCTTGGCGAAACTTTATGCATATTTACACCAGTGAATAAATGCATTTACTATGCTATAAGTGTTTCTTGAGTGTGCACAGTCTGGTGTACTTTGAAATTTACATTTCTGTGGCGGGCATGTCGCAGACTGCTTAACATTTTTATTATGAATCTACCTCCATATTAATGATACGTGTATAAGGCATCAGACAATGTATGCAAATAGAGTGTAGACTATATATTATATGGCTATATACTACAAACTTCTGATGTAATAGTTTCAATATATATTTAGATATAAATTATATTTATAAGCCTAGCAGACAACATAACATTGTGTTATTACATTACAAATGCTTTAAACTCAAAGGTCATCCCATTTTTTTCAAATATGAAATACTCGTCTTCATTTCTTCAATACCATGAATAGGATTAAGATTTGAAATTTGTACATACCCACCCTTCTCAAATCCAGATATTAAGGGTACAACTAATGGCTACATCACAAATTCTTTTTACAATTTGTTTTTGGAAAACCAGCACTAGCTATATGCACACACAAGCGGAAGAGCTCCTTCCTTTTAGTTGTTTAGATGTTTTTAGCATGTTTAAACAGTTTAATACAATGATCAAATAAGAAAATGTTCTACAGTAGATCACCAAATATCTTGTTTAAGATGAAACAATTTGTTTCCATTACTTTAAATATCACACACTAGGCTTTGCTCCTTACTTTTTCTTGTAACGTTCTACTTTTAAGCTCTTCTTTTGTAGAGCTTGCAAACACCTAGGTTCATTTTCTGCTGCAATGTAGGAACTAGTTTCTCCACACATCATTTGCCAAATTCTTTAAATTATACTTATTGCGAGAGGAATGCTGTAGAACATATGGAGCTGCTGACAAAATTCCAGGAAGGGGCATAAAACACACAAAGGTTGGGCATCTTTCGTAGCACACTTGCCGAGAAGCAACGACCTTTACACATTACTATGCCTAGCTGAATTCAGAGCTCGATTTCAACCGGTAGTTGGTAGCAAATTGCTAACAAGGCATTTTGCTAGTGATAAAAAGTGGTTTTAACAAACGTTGCTAACTTGGAAAAATTTTGAGTGTTTTAATGTGAACTGTAAAGCAACATTACATTGCGAGTGTGAAACATTTTAGACGCATACAAAAAAGGAACAACTGCTTTCTGAAACTAGTGTTTCTTGAAAAGTACAAACATAAAAACATTTTGGCAGCAGTTGAAATATGCAGTATATTTCCCTCATCTACTTCCGCATGTGAGGTTGGGTTCAGTTTCATGAAGAGAATCCAGGGTGATTGGTGGGGCAGTTTAAACTTACAAACATTGAATGCTTACACGAGCATTGAGGATGAAGGTCAGTCCGAAGACAAGTTTGACCCCAGGCCTGCTGTTTTAACGTGGTATGATGAAAAGACACGAAACCCAGATCGCAAACCATATGGAAAATAACTTAAGATTTTGAATAGTGTTCTTGAATTTTGTGAATCAAGTTAAATAAAATGTTTTTTAAATATTTGCATTCAAATTAAATTGTTAGAATTAATCTGTCAAGTCATAAAAAGTTGAGTTATATCTAAATATTTGTAATCTTTTCAGCAATACCACGTGATAGTTACAGGGGTGAAATCAAAATTTGTCATGATTGACTAATGGAGGGGACATGTTCAAGTTTCTTTTGTATAATGTTAATAAACTTTTGTTAGTAGATACTGCAATTTGCTAGTAAGAAATAAAGCAACTAGCAAGTGTTGCTACTGCTAAAAAACAAAACAAAATCAAGGCCTGCTTGCATTCACAACTTTCTGAAGCAGAACTACACAAAAACAGCAATCCATGCAGATCTCAAGCTTTTCAGTTCATTGACACGAGACCAATGCTTCCACAATTTTCAAATATAAAACAACAGTTTTAAAAAGCATTTGTAACTTGTATTTCTCAGTGTCCTGTAGAAGAGACATCAGCAATGAACAAAAGTCCCGTGGGGTAGATGTTTTCTTGGAAAGAGACCTAAGCATCAACATAATCAGCTGAAATATCTTTAAAATCAAATTCATGGGGCAGGTTAAATTTTTCCTCTATTGAAGATTAATACTCATTTTCTTTAGCCCCTCCATTATATCAAACATATAATTTACCATATGCACTAGAGTTAAAAAAATTGGCTATCTGATGCCTGGGCCTGAAGGTTTTTACATTCTGACTAGTGCTGAAACTTTTCCACAGGCCCAGCACCTATAGAAGGAACAAGAGACTTTTTCTCATCAATATGCCGCAAATTCCAATCTAAATACAACAATAACAAAAATATGTGATACAACCTGCCACATTATTCTATTTCAGCAACTACACTGCTGTTCTTGAATAAAAACAGTATAAAAATTTTGGCAATGAAGGAAACGGAACGCTCACAACTTTGTCATCTAAAATTAAAAATAAGAGTGTACTTTGCCAATGTATTGTACTACTGATAAAAAATAAGTGTGTGAGCAATGGACTGCTTTCAAATATTTTTACAAAAACATAAATGATCAATCACTGCATCATATTTTCTAAACAACACCTACTTTAAAATCTGACAACTTTTGAAAGCTTCTAAAGGTTGTATGTTAACCATCAATAGCTTGTGTAAGGTTTTTTGAAGATAAACCTACACTGCCAGCTAAATAAATTACTAATTAACCAGCTGATTATTATGCCATATAGATCTAAATTAAGGATGCAGAATGTTTCTGCATGTAAAATTGAAGTAAAAATTCAAGTAAGATCAATCACTTGTGCACTTTTTGAATGATCATATTTTTTGAAAACATTATTTCATGTTTTTATCTGGTGGGCAAAGGAGCATTTAACCCTTTTTAACGACCATGACCCAAAAATCTTGCATCACTCTAAATAACATAACACCAGAAACTGTCTGCTATTTGACTTCTTTTTTTTTAATAACAAACAATAGTGACTAAGGGTGACTCCTGCTGATCCCCTATAGGTCAAAAAAATTGAAGAATCAATCTAGACAGGCGTTTCGGGCTTCTAAAGTAGTTTACACATATGGGTGTTTTGGGCGTTAAAGGGTTAAAGCAAATTTGCTATCAAAATGAATCAGAGATGAGCCTTCTACAAATAATCCAATATTAATTCATACAAAATGAATGCACAAAACAATGTGGTATAACAAAGAGTGTTTTGCTTCTAATTTGTTTCAGACCTTATTAAAGCTAGTTGAGTGAATTCTTATTCTAGTTAGTCTGGAGGACAGTGGGAGGAGAAACAGATTCCTGAACTGAAACTAAAGTAGCCAAATACTTTCCACTCGCATATTAACAGTACATGAAACATAAATAGGTTTGGCAGACCCATATTTTCTACTAGGTTTACCACAAGATTTAGTTTTATAGCCAAACCATAATAAACATGCACTTCCACAGCAGTTTTTAAGTTTACATTCTCTATGCAAACTAATATTTCCTACAGAACATTTAAACACCACAATAGCTTATGCATGCTGATAGGTCTGATGCAACCACTTAGATTCATGCACACATCATAATATAATGGAACAACTTGCACGTTCAAAGAAAACTAGTAGCTCCTATGCTGGATATTTGCGGAAAAAGGGGCCATTGATGAGTTATTCAACACACTATGGGTTTGAAACTGTTATATCCGATACAAATGCTCTTACTGTTTTCACATCAAACTTCCACTGATGGTATCAGCAATATGCATATGCTACCAACACTTACAAATCTGTGAAAATTTATTTCAACTCCATTTCCACATTAGTACAGCATTTAACATTGTAGTATTGAAAATGCAAAAGCATTTCTATTACTCAAGACTGGAATGAGAAACGAAACTCCCTAGGAGATCCACTTAGTGGCTCTTCTTTGTCATCAAGCTATTCAAATTTATGGAAACGCAGTACTCAATTCTGATAAAATTTTGATAATACGTTCGTTATGAATCCGCTGAGCACTCATGGTATGAAAAAGGATGTCGATTGGTTTCCTAACACCTGGTCAATTCACTTAGTCTCAAAAAATTGTTTTACAGATTTCAAGGCTTGCTTCTTTTTGATTGAACTGTGCTTTCAAAGTTTCTGGCGTTTTAACGGAATAACAATATCGGATCTAAAGCCAAAACGAAAAAAAAAAAAAAATGAGCGTGATCACTGGAAAATTTATAAACGGCACTAACATTGAATGAAATCCCCAAACAAATGTTAAAATATCTTGTTTACGAAACTGTTACTTCAATCACGTGAAAATCATTATATTCCAAACACACTGAAATGTATTTTTTTACAGGGAAAGTTAGAACTTCATCAACTCGGTACAGATCTATTGTCACGATCAAAGAAATTTCAAGGACTTAAGCACGTAACACTGATATTGGCAATCATATTAAACATGAAACTGAATAAAATATGTTAGTAGTACCTACTCATAAAACATCTGTAGCATAGCACACAATTAAAAAAAAATTTTTTTAGGCTTAATGTTTGCTGGGTGTCTCGGCTCTTTAAGCCTAAACCATCTACCCATACGATGCTAAACCTTCGGTTGTGTTATGGCAACTATCGCACCAGAAAGATAACTACGTTAGTCAATACACTTCGAAACAAAATTCCAGACAGTACTAGCTTTTCTGAGAATTCTCAGGAATGTGCAAATTCCCTTTTTAAATCGGTGTGAAAAAAAAAATACGCCGTCAAGTAGAGTTGGACGGAACAGGGTGCGAAGTCCTCCGAAGAATAATGAAACGTCAAACTCGATTGCTTACAGTTTCGAAATCAATGAAGAAAATGGTAAAATAAAACTACACGAGTCCAATTATTTTTCAAATTTTTACGGTCCTTACCAGGTGTATTTACAAAGTGCATTCGAATGACGTATATAAAACCCCATCAACGTAATGAAAGGACAGGAAAGTATAAGACTTAAAAGCCCTCAGCACCGCCGGTGACTCAGTTAACGAAACGCCTGACTCGTAAGTCGTAAGCGGCGTTGTTGTTAAGCCTATGGAACCAAGGCCTCCTGATGCTCGCGTAAAGCCATAGTCTCGTGTAATAGCCTCGCTCACGCGTTACAACACGAGAACTCTAGCTGAAAACATGGCGGCCATGTGCGCTGTAGTAGCTTGTGTACCTCGTGTGAAATTTAATATTTTGTCCTATTGTAATCCTTGCCCTTCTATTTTTCAGCGTCATTCCTACACATATTTAAAGGTACATAAATTTTAGTTGCATTTAATTAAATATATGTTTCACTGTAAGTGTGCAGACAAAAAATTACGTAACGTACTCTAAACTTACCGCTACTTCCTTAATGCACCGTACTACAGTGAATCGTTTAAAAAAATGGAGAGTGATTCAAACTTTTCCAGCTTCCATAATTGTCAGAAATTTTTACCGTAAATTGTTGCGTTTGCAAATTTGTCAAAACTCAGGTGTTTGTGAGTCTTAAATGTTAGAAGTGTAACGTGTTTTCCTTGAAGCCCATACGAAAGTTGTTTAATTGATCTGTCCCAAGGTTAGTGTGTGGCACGGTAGATTAACGGTCAAAAGTCACGAGTTTGCCGACGGTGCCGGTTCATGTTCCGGTAAGACATTGCTTCGATTACGGTACGCAGGTCCATTGCCTGAGTGGTCAGAGGCGCTGGGTAATTGGCCAGGTTCGATTCCCGGTGGTGCGCTTGCCGCACGGCGCAGGCTGACCCCTCTCTCCGTGTGAAGTACCAGCGACCCATTGCAGCCCTACGTACTTATGGGCCCCCGTTCATATTTGTAACAAAAATAAAATTATCCAAAGTATTGTGGTATTAGTAATGTTGAGGACATATTAGAAAAGTGTCAGCCAACACAGAAAAGTTACATCAGAAATTGCTGAAACTAAAAAGAAATGCATCATTATTTATCAAACACAACCTTTTTTTGCCCAGTCAAATGATTACACAGCTATATGGCATTTTCTCAAGCCTGACATCTGCAGATAATCTTTTTATTCAGATATCTTTTTATCTTCACATGTGGATTTTTTTCCAACTAGCCTTGTAATACACTCTTTTCCCACAGCTTTGATATTTTCCAGATACTATATATTAAAAACTGATCACTTAAAAACTGTTTCAGTGTTTAGAAAGAAAAAAAAAAGGTGAAGTGAAATTTTAGATCTACTGTGCATGTAGTGTGTACTGCAGGTAGCATTATTATGTTACAGGACTGCATTTCTACTGACCAACTGAAAACGGATAAAAGTTCCTTTGTTTTCATTTTTAGCAGTTAGCTTTAATGTCTAAAATCTGACTGCCTGTAGCATCCCACTAGGTGCACAACAACTTTTCGTACTAGAACTGGAGTAACCTTTTGGAAGAGTTGCTTTGCTCCTGGTGGGTTATTACAGGCAATCAGCTTTTAGATATGAAAATTAGGCAGACTATCATAGCTGCTAAAAATTAAAACATCTGAATTTTTATCTATTCTGTGCCAGTAGAATGGGATCCTATGACATGATAATGCTAGATCGCTTTCACCCCTTTCAGGTAAGATGCTAGTTATGGTAATCTTGTAGAAGAGCTAATGTGATTTAACAAATTTTAAGTAGCCAGTGTGTCAATTTTGGCATTTTATTTCGTTTTGATAATAAACATTTTTACTACTGAAGTAATAGTTCACATTTATTGTTTTTTCATTCATCCAACTTTGTTAAAAATATGAAGAGAATGCTCAACAGAAAAGTCTACATCTCGTTTTTTTGACATTCATACTGCAGCCAAAGCTATCTGCAGCAGTTATTATTTATAGCTGCACCCCTAATGATGCTATGGCATCCAGGTAAACTCCTACAGTTTCTTCTATTGCTAGGAAAACTGTTACACTGCACAGAATTCACACACCGGAAAACTGCTACACTGCACAGAATTCACACACCGAAAAACTCCTACACCTTGTATAAGGGAATGTATGTAAATTTGTGTTTTGTTCGGAGACCTTGTCAAAGTGTAGGATTTTCCCTCGTGATATAAAGGGTCTAATAACACAAGGGATGTGTAGAAACTGTCCAACTTACTAAATCTTGAGTTATAATTTTAATATTTCATGTGTAATAACATGCAATAAAAGCTAATCAAATGGGACTCAACAGATCAAACTTCACGTGTTTACAAGGAACCCAGGCTGAAAATAATAACTCGAGATTTACTGTAGTGTTTTGAAAATTTCTATACATCCCTTGTGTCATTAGGACTGTACATACCCTTTTATGTCACTAGGAAAACTTCTATACTTTGTTTGATCACCAGACGAAATGCAATTTGTATACATTTCATTACATGAAAAGGTGTAAAAGTTTTCTGTGGTACAGCAGTTTTCCCAGCAGCAGAAGAAAGTAGTTTTCTACTAACCATTGCAGTGCAGGGGTAAACATAGCTGTGATATAACTGATGAAAGTTCACAAAATTATCATGCAGTTTTTCTTTTGACTGACTTGTTCTATCACTTATTATTGCATCAGTCATCATGTTAGCCTTAGTGAGACATGATAATGTGTTTTGTAGAAAAGACAGACAGTTCCATGAATTTGCTCTGCGAGTAGTGTTACAGTTTTCTAACCTTTTGCCATTTACATCACAGCAGTCCAGGGGCGTAGCAATTCAGATTTTTTGGGAGGGGCTCAAAGAAAATAAATTTATATATATATTTATTTATTTTTTCTTATTGCGCCTGAAAATGTTACTACAAGCGTTATATCTGGCTAGCATAATGACGATATTATGAAAATACAGTACAGAAGAAGAAAAGTGTAATTATTTATCTAAATCTTTAATCTACCGAAAGCGCATGATTTGGAACCAGTGTTTTAAAAGTTATGTTGCAAAAGTAAACAGTCTAAAGATTAAATGAAATAGAGTCAGCATACAAACACAAGTACAACACATACATACCCAATGGATTGCATCGGTTTCGTGGTCGGTGTCTTGGTGGTGTAGTTCGGGAGCATTTCTTATTCATAAGTGCAGTACACCTCGGGGCCGGGTCCCGGGTGTATTACTATATTCCATTCCAAAGGCTATGACATTACGTACAATGGCCAGGCCAGTGGTGGGGAATAGAAAGGTTTTCTTATTTCGTGACGGCCGTGAGCTTGGGTAGGAGTTCACACTCCTACCCAAGCTCACAGCTGTCCAAGGAAAATTGAACACTACAGTTGCGTTTGACCTTAATGTGACATTATGATTTCAGACACTTGAAACAGCTGAAGCTCCCCTCCCCCTCCACACACACACACACACTCATTAACATACAATGACACACCATCCCTCTCCATGCTCTGGAATTAACATTCATTTTCAAAACGAAAAAAGTTTCAAATTTTGGTTTTCCTCTACTCTGGAGAAAAAGTGTAAAAATCAACCAAACTAAACATTGAAAAACAAAACTTATATACAGTATTAGGGGGCTTGGGCCCGGTGAGCTACCCCCTATTCCTACGCCCCTGCAGCAGTCCCCCATGGATGACAGCTATCATCTACAACAGCTGGTAGTCTCAACTGTTGTACAATTTTTAACAAATAGGATGTTGCCTTTTCTGCTGAGCATGTTTTTGTAAAGCTTTATAAATAAAAACAAATAAATGCTATTTAAACTGTCAAAATGGATGTACTGGGTTCCTTCATAAAACTGAGTGTTTGTAGAAGATTAATGGGACTAGCATCTTATCTGAAAAGGGCAGTTAATTTTTGCATGCATGCATATCACTAAGCTGTTCTCTGAAATTCAGAGGTTAGCTCCACAATGAAACAAACATCCCCAAATATGCTTTCTTTCTTCTCTTCACTGCCTCTTCAATTGGTTCACTGTAAACCGCCACACAGGAAAACTGCCACACCGGAAGATTGCCACACAGGAAAACTGCCACACGCTTTTCATTAAGGGGCAGGGTACAAATTGCTATTCCTCCAAGAAACACTTTGAATGTGTGGCAGTTTTCCAAGTTTCTGAATTATGTATGGCAGTTTCCCCAAGGTGTCTAACGATGGGAAGCTCTTTTGTTTGTCTGAATTTTCGTGTCGGTTCATACTTAGGGCAACTGGCCACAGAAGTTCAAGGGGGGTATAAAGATTGTCGTTTCCTGGCCTATGTTGAGAATTGAATTGGGAACTCCAAACAAATTTCGAGAAAACGTTCTATGTAAGCCAAGCGAAAATTGCTGGGTTCAGGAAAGGACAATAAGGTGGGATTTTTTAATAATGCTGCACTTTTATTTAGGCACTGAATATTTACATAACATGTCAAATTTGTATTATTTTTCTTTTACTTAATTAATTCATAGGCCCTACACCTCGGCCTTTTTAACAGCTTTTAATCTGCCGAATTCATATTCATAACGCGTACGTATCAAATCAAGTCAATAGCATTGCGCTTTTACTTAGGCACTAAATATTAACGTCATAGGCCACAGGCATAGGCCTTTTTAACAATTTTTATTCTGCCAGTGTCATATTCACAACGTTTACACATCAAATCAAGTTAATAATATTGCGCTTTTATTTAGGCACGAAATATTTATTCACAGGCCCTAGGCTTAGGCCATTTTACCAATTTTTATTCTACCAATACCATATTCACAACGTTTACACAACAAATAAATGTAATAATATTGCGCTTTTACTAAGGCACGAAATATTAATTCATTGGTCCTAGGCCTTGTTAATAGTTTTTACTCTATTAATGCCATATTCACAACATTCACACACAAAAAAAATGTAATAATATTGCTCTTTTACCTAAGCACGAGATATTCGTTCATAGGCCCTAGGTCAGGGCCTATGAATTGATATTTCGTGCCCAAGTAAAGCGTAATATTTATTAACTTGATTTGTTGTGTAAATGTTGTGAATATGGCATTTATAGGGTCAAAACTACTAAAAAGGACTTGGCCTAAGTCCTATGAATTAATATTTCGTGCCTAAATAAACGCCCAATATTATTAACTTGATTTTCTGTGTAAACGTTGTGAATATGGCATTGGTTGAATAAAAACTGGTAAAGGGCCCAGGCCTAGGGCCTGTGAATAAATATTTTGTGCCCAAATAAAAGTGCAATATTATTAACTTGATCTGATGTGTAAACGTTGTGAATAGGACACTGGTAAAATAAAAACTGTTAAAAAGGCCTAAGCTTGTGGTCTATGACTTTAATATTTAGTGCCTAAGTAAAAGCGCAATGCTAGTGACTTGATTTGATACGTAAGCATTATGAATATAAAGTCGGCGGATTAAAAGCTGTTAAAAAGGCCAAGGTGTAGGGCCTATGAATTAATTAAGTAAAAGAAAAATATTACAAATTTGACATGTTATGCAAATATTTAGTGCCTAAGTAAAAGTGCAGCGTTATTAAAAAATCCCACCTTATTGTCCTTTCCTGAACCCAGCAATTTTCGCTTGGCTTACATGGAACGTTTTCTCAAAATTTGTTTGGGGTTCCCAATTCAACTCTCAATATAGGCCAAGAAATGTCATTCTTTATACCCCACCCTTCGTAGGTCTGTGGCCAGTTGCCCTAAGTATCAACCGACATGAAAATTCAGACAAACAAAAGAGCTCCTTCCTATCGTTAGGCACCTTGGGAAACTGCCACACATAATTCAGAGACTTGGAAAACTGCCACACATTCAAAGTGTTCCTTGGAGGAATAGCAATTTGTGCCCAGCCCCTTAATGAAAAGCGTGTGGCGGTTTTCCGATGTGTGGCGGTCTTCCGCCAACCTCTTCAATCTCACTATTCCACCAAGCATCACCTCTATTGTCACCCACTATTGTTGTGCCACAGACCTCTTCAGTAGCAGTGACAACACAGTTCTTAAAACATTCCCACTTCTTTTCTACATCCCTCTCACAAGACTTCAGCTCCTTCAGTTGTTCTCTGAGTAAATTAGAATAATGCTGATGATCTTCAGGGAGCCTTTCAACCTCTATTCTTTCCATCCTGTGCCTATTCCTTTTCCTCCAACCAACATTCAGTTTTACTCATGACACTACTAAGTGATGATCAGAGCCAACATGTGTATCTCTCATCGCACGAGTGTCAACAACTAAGTGTTTCAGGCACTGATTGTTTTTGCAATTTGTATTAATATATGGAACTCATTTTTTATCGTTGGTAATGATTGAATGAAAAAACATGTTTCTTTCTCATCATGGTCAGCGGAATTTTTGGTTATTTAAGTTCTCAGCTGAAACTGTTGAATGGGCAACCTCTACATCTTGTCTGTCAACCTTAGCAGTCTGTTGAAGATGTTCATTATTAAGGATCAATAGTGAAAGCACAATTTATTTGACACACTGCAGCCATCCACAAACATGTCTTACCCTGCTACAAAAGTGTGCGCAGCCTAAACCTCCTGTAGGCTATAAATAGGTTGGATACCTATGTGCTGCATAGCATATACCATGACTGTGATGATGTGTAAATATGGCTACCTGAGCAAGTTTGATTATGGGCAAAGATTGTTGTGAGGAAGATGAAGAGTTCTGTCTGCACAACTGCAGAATGCTGCGAGTTTGTGTGCGACAGTCGCTCTTGTACTATATCAAATCCAGCATTAGTCAGGAGGGTGGGGGAATGTGGCCATAAACTGGTATTTGAAGTCCAATGATGTCCAGGGGTCTACAATGATGGTGATAACCTAAGCATTCAACAACATGATGCCAGTGAAGGTTTGTGGTAAAACCATTTGATGTATGATGACATGGTTAGGCTATGCTAGCTGACTCCCACATTCTGTACCCTTGTTAGTAGCATGTCACTGAACTATGAAACTGTAATAGGTGAACAAACATCTTTTTTGACTATTGAAGACAGAAAGTGGGTAGCTTGGTCCAGCAAATCAAGGTTTTAGTTACAACAGAGTATGTGTGGCGCAAACCACACAAAGTGATGGATCCTAACTGTGAGGCCGAGATGTTGCAGGCTGATGGAGTAATTTTCTGGAACAAGTTTACATGAGTCATCTTGGGTCCATTGTATGTAATGAGACCATCGTTGTTGCACAAGGCCATGTTGGCGTACTCACCAACTACTTACACGTGTTTACGAGTATCGATTTCCTATGGGCATTGTCTTCTTTCAACAAGACAACACCACCATCTCATTGCTCTTTCTTTGGCAAGAGACTGGTTAGAGTAGCATTCTAGTGAGTTCATATCTCTTATATTGCCATCGCAATCTCCAGATTTGAACCCAGTTGAGCATTTGTGGGATGAAGTGGAGTCATGCATTCAAGCAGGAAATCTACCATTGGCAACTCTTAAGTGCTATATGGATGATTGTCCTGAAACCTAGGGCCACGGGTGGTCTAGTGGGCAACGTTCGTGATTGCCATAGGAAGAACCTCAGGTTCGATCCCAGGCAGGTACGAACGCTGGATCCACTAAATATCCGCCGTGCTTCGGATGGGCACGTTAAGTCGTCGGACCCCGGGTACTGGCCCCCCGGTAATAAATAAGGGCGTCTTCCTCCCCCTTTCTACTTTGCTTCCGTATCACTTTCCTATCGGGCACTCTAGCCCAAATCTCCTAGCTTCCTATTTCTAAGGGTTGTTTAAGACCTAGGGTCAGACACTCCCTAAAAATCCTCTTCATATGATCTATGATCTGTCCTGAAACCTCTTTGTTATGTGGATGTCTATTCTGGAATCATGGTTTGCAATACCACCCAAACATTTCCAGCATCTGATACAGTCCATGTCATGAAATGTTGGTGCTGTTGTGAAGCTGAAAGGTTTGCCCATATGTTATTAGGTGGGTGTGTATAAAAAATCGTCCTTTCAGCATATGTTTATTTTCTGAGAGCTGCAAAGTTCAACAAACAACTTGCATACTCAAATGATAAATGTTGGGGTAAGAATGCAGAGGTGCCTTTGAAGCTACTTTCCCAGATTGACAGTAACTGTGGAGATACATGTAGTCATTATGTGTTGTAGGAGACAATTACTTAATGGTTTTCTCTGCTGCCCGGGTGACTCGGTGCTTTACGCATATGCTTCTGACCATTCGTTTGAGATGTACCTGGGCTCAAATTCCACTGAGGCATAGATGTTGTGCTTGTCTTATAGCACTGGCTCTCCCCTTTCCTTGGAACCAGTGGTACTAAACTAGGGACAGGTGACTGCATATAACTCATTCAGTTGTTCACGGTGGTCGTTAACCCCCCGCCCCCACCTCAAATATTTCTCCTTTCCTTGCAGTGGCATGTAATGTTTCATTCTAATCCTATATAAAAAAATGGCTCTTAAGTAGACAATTGATCTAGCATCCTGTACACATTCCAGAAGTAGGGACAACTCTCCTTGAACAACAGATGAGCATGATAGTCATCATTGCAAAAGTCCAGCTGAATGGCTTCTTTGTTTTTCATAAATTGATTAATGGAATATATGTTTTCCAAGTACTTAGTTTCTACTTATTATATCAATGAAGCAAACACTGCCCTCCCCGGCAGGAATTTTTTAATTCGCAGCATATGCTGTCTGCAGGGGCAGTTTTATAAAAGGGAAGCCCAGACATTTAGCCCTAAAATGCTGGAGGAGCCCCAAAATAAGATTTTTTTTTAATTTTGCTTCTCAAATAAATAGACAAGGCAGACGAAAAATTTTCAGGTGTAATAAGCACGTCTTTTGAATCATTCTCACGTTAATTGTTACATTAACTGGTTTGAAAAACAGTAATATCTGATTGAAGAAAGAAGTTTTTCAATCGCATTTTTAATCCCTCAGATATTGCTGTAAACAGGATCATGAACTATAGCCTCTGGTGGCAGACTTGTGCATTAAGAAATTTTTGAAATTATATGAGAAACATTTTGCAGTGGAAACACTCTCCAACAAAGAAAGAATTTTTTAAATCTGACTCTTAGAAGCAGAGATATCGACAAATATAAGATATGCATCTATAACCCCTGGCGGGGAAACACGTTTATTATTTTAAGAAGAAAGTATTCTCAAAAGGTTTTTCAATGTGAGCAGTATCTGTCCAGGAAAGAATTTTTTCAGTCAAGTTTTCAGGAGCTCAGATTTTCTGCAAATACATCAGAAACAGAAATTAGCACTTATGCTATCTGTTTGCCAAACTATTCTTTACCAAATTTTTCAGTCGAGTTTTCAGGAGCTCAGATTTGCTGCAAATACATCACAAGCAGAAATTAACACTTAATGCCTCCTGGTGGCTAAACCATTCTTTACCAAATATTAAAAATTATTAGATATATGAAAAACATCTCCCATCAGGAGCTGTGTGTGATACAGGAAGAATTTTTCAAATCGAAGTTTTAGAAGCAGAAATATCGGGGGAAATGCAGTTCACCGTAACACCCCCTAGTGGAAAGTCTATGAGTTACTTGAAAATTTTGAAATTATATGAAAAACATTCCACACCGAAAACGCTATCCAACAAAGACGGAATTTTTCAAATCGAAATCTTTGAAGTAGAGATATTGACAAAAATAAGGTATACATCTATGCCCCTGGCGGAGAAACCAAGCATTATTTTAAAAAGAAAATATTCCGAAAAGGTTTATTGACATGAGTGGTATTGGTCCACAAATAATTTTTTTTTCAGTTGAGATTTTTAAAAGCTCAGATTTTGTGGGGCAAATACATCAGAAGCAGAAAGTACCACTTACGCCCGCTGGTAGCCAAATCATTTTTACCAAAAATTAAAAATTATATGCAAAACATTTTCCATCAGGAGCTGTATCCGCTAAAGAAATTTTTTTTCACATCAGAGTTTTAGAAGTGGAGATATCAGGGAAAACGCAATTGACTTTTACGCCCTTAGTGGAAAATCTATGCATAACTTGAAAAAGTGGCTATACCTAAAAGTACTCTTCGACATAAATGTAATCGAAAGGTAAAATCATTTTTTCAGTCGGATGATTAGAAGCAAATATATGGAATAAAATGTATTTTGAATTCGATATCTGCATTTATGCCCTCTAGCGGAGAAATCGTACGTCGTAAAAAAATGAAATGAAGGATCATCGTTCGCATATTTCAAGCTTCCCAATCAAAAGTATTTTTCAAATCAGACTAATAGTTGCAGAAATATGGTGTCCACAGACAAACCGATAACATAAGCATGATCTTTTTTTATAAAAGACATGCTACAAAAGGTAATTGAGTGAGGAATAAATTCTCTGTTCTGGGTTTTGGCAGTAAGGTTTCCCCAGAACTCAAAAAATGTCAACAGGTGGCGGTTGCTCTGGCTTTTTTAAAGTTTCACCAACCATTTGTCAAATTCAATTTTTTTTTTTTTGCCAAATTTAATCTGAAATCACCATTTTTTTTTACCCTCCATTGGAATTATGAAAACCATAAAAATATAAAATGCTGTAATAAATCTCGCACATCTTATGTCAGAGATTGCATCACCCTTTTTTTTTCACATAATTGCTTTCTGCCTCGTGCGCAATGTAAACAATGAAAAAGGAACAAACATTCGAATTTCATTTTTAAAATACCAAATCGAATAAAAATTAAAGATTGTTTTTGCTCAGACATCATTAAAAAAGGTAATTGCCAATATCTTCACCAAAACTTTTTATCAATCACTAAAACAATTTTGCTTTTCGCAAATTGTGAAGAATGTGATCGGCAGCATGGCCCCTGTACAATTATTAATTAACTAGCTAAAGTGCAGCATGACTAAAAGGCATTTTGAGGATATTATTATTTAATACTGTACCACAACTGAGCTCAGAGATTACCCTTGTTATTTCTGGCGGGTTTGCTGAAAATGTAATTTGAAGATTTAGTTTGGTATTTAACATGACTGTCCATTTTTCCCTTAAAATTTCTTTTTCCTCATTTAGTCCACTTTAAGAGGCAATCACAAGATTTGGCCCTGTGAGTAAAATGCCATTGAAAAAGCTGTTTTTGCAATTTTAAGAGACTCTAATCAATTTTATCTATGACCAGGCTCTTTATGGAAACTGCCAACTGGATAGAATCTGATGATATGCAACAGCAGATTCTGCACCACATGTAGCAGAAAGGACAATTAAAGCAGTGCCATGAGCTAACTTTATGTAACATTAAATGCTAGTACAAAGGTTCTCCCACTTCGAACTTTTGCTATTTCTTTCCCATCAGTGTATCATAAACCCCGTAAATGTTAACTATTGTGATAGCTATAATAAAACAATCTCAGAACCACTAAATATTAAGTTGGTGCGAATGAAATGCCTGGCAAAAGAACAGCACGCATGGACAGCGAGAACGGAAAAGTAGGACAACTTACCTAAGCAAAATAATCCCCCTCAGCATTGACGCATAATTGCCATCTGTTTGGCAAAGCCATGATCTTGGAATGAAATAAGTCTTCTGGCTGGGACCCGAAGAAGTCGTCAACTGCACATTGAACTTTGTCTGTCATGAACTGTTTCCCGGACAGGAAGCGATCCAGGCGACGAAACAGATGATAGTCTGTTGGAGACAAGTCTGGAAAATAGGCAGTGCTTCATAGCCCAAGGCACTTAGTGTCAGCATCATTCATTGTGAGAGATGAGGGCGGGCATTTTCCTGGAGCGGAAGAACATCATGTCTGTTGACCAAAAGCCGATTGTTTCTGCAGCAATTTCCAGTGCATCTGGCGTAGTTCAGCACGATAACGTTCTGCAGTGATGGTTTGGCCTCTTGCCAAGAAACTCCGATGAATTATTCCTTCTGTGGATCACCAGACAAGGAGCGTCATCTTCTTGGTGTGTACGGATGGCTTAAGATGCCATCCAGAAGGCCTGTACCATCCAGAACACCATTGTGTAGACTTCCAAATACCTAGTCTTGTCGGCAGTTGTCAACTCATGTGGCAGCCACATGTCCAGCTTTTTGACCTTACCCAGTGCAGCCAGACGCCGAACAACTGTCGTGTGGTGGACACCTACCTCTACCGCTATCTCATGACACGCTTTTCGGGGGGTCCACTTCAACCACATGTAACAAAACATTGTCAGAAACAGCAACAGGTAGGTGACCACATGCTTTGTTTTGCAGGGCCGTATCTCCGCTTCGAAACTTCACAAACCATCACCGAATGGTTCCTTCATTGGCTGTATTCTCCCCAAATGCTTTGTTAATGTTTCGAGCTGCAATTCCTGCAGAATGGCCCAATTTAAATACATACAGAAAGATGACTCTCAAATTCGGCGTCTGCATGTTTCCTTTGCAAGCCACATTACGCCCAAACAAACCACGCCTGAACCTTGTTCTTATTGTAACTCGGTGACGTAATACCCACAACACCTCTGGGTGGTTTCATTCCGCTGTGGTGGGGCCTGTCTCCACTGCTCGTTCGCATCAGACATTTAATTTGCACCAACCCAATATTATGATGGCTATAATAGTTTTTGAGTAATGGTGGCAACAAACCATGCCGATATCATTGTGAAAATAGTCAAATCGTGTTATGGGGAACTAAAAATATATATTCCTGTTGAAACCTTGACATCGAATTTTTTAGCAATTACAATAATTTTTCATTCATTGGTATAGGAAAGTAAAAATGGGGGTATTTGACAACAAAACATGGTATTTTTGTAGATGGAGGGCAAAGTGTGGAGCCCCAAAACCGATGCTGTGCACAGTGCCCAGAAACTCTAAATCTGTCCCTGGCTATCTGCCACTATTTGTCATTACCTAAAGTTGGTGACTGCTTATAGCCCATTGAGTTGCTCACAATGGTCGTTAAACCTCCAATAATAATAAAAAAAAAAAAAATTACCTAAAGTTGTTCTAATGGCATAGCGAGCACCAATATTTTAATTTCATGTATAATGCATATTTTGCCATTCCTTGCAGTCTGCGCATGTTAGATGAATCTGAGTCACTTTTTCAAAGCTCATCTTTATCAGAAATAGGTGAACTGGCTGTTCCATCTTTCATTACCCCCAAAGTAAGGCACAGTTAATACCTTTGAGCTAGTAAATAACCATTTTCTAAGTAATTAATGAGTTCCACAATACGGTAAAATTAGTGTTTTGAGTGAACACAATCTTGAAAAAAAAGATGAAAGTGGTATAACACATCCAAGTAAATAGAATTTATGGGATTTTGGTTTGGAGAGAAACTGACAAAAAAAAAAAAAAAAATCTAAGCAAAAGTAGCACACTTCACAGTTTTCAGAAGTTTTTACACAGTCTCCAGCTTAGGAATTTAAGGATGTGTAGGGTTTTGGGCAAGAACTGTGTAAAAGAGGAAAAAAAAAGAATTCACAAGCAGCAGTTTTCCAGTAAATATCTGTTGCATCAATTGCTCCTGTTCCAGCCAGATGGTGCTTTACAGCCAGGAAGCAAACGACAAAAAAAAAAAAAAAAAAAAAGAAAAACAAGAACTGAGTCTCTGAAAGTATGACATACAAGGAAAGAAATAAGGCATACATTGGAATTAGAAATAAATAAAGCACTTTAACAGGCCTCTGTGCAATGCGCACATACAAAGAGAAAGAACGGGAACACACTGAAATTAGAAATAAAATAATATTAGCAGCTGATGTGTAAAAACAAGAAGAAAAGTGCCTGATAACTGAAATTACAGATAAATTGCCCTTTTCAAACAAATTCATCCACAAAATGTCACATACAGAAAATTTTACACAATGCATGAAAATGATCAGGGAGTGTTGTGACTACAATGATATAAACATGTAGAAGATCACAAAATACAGCTGTACTCACAGTTATGACTCCTACAGTTGATGCTTCCAAGAAGATGCATGCTCATTCCATATGAATTCACCAGATGTTTATAGTTGTGGGGTTTTTTTTATTTTCTTCATTTTTTTATATGTTACAGTACAACATAAAAATACCCTGAAAACAAAGTTTGGGATATATTTTCCCAACCCCTTAGGAAATATGGGCCCTCAAACCCCCAAAATGAGCTAAAATAAAAATTATCGTAAATTAATGCAAATTGAGTAATTGTGGAGATAATGACACTTAATGGGTGCCTAAGTAGAGGTAATAATAACCTGTACATTAATATGTAATAACCTCATTTCCATAGCGTAATAATTCGTCAGGTTGTAGAGGGTCAAAGTTCAAGGCCACGGTGCCAATTTCACCACTTTTCGGCAGCATTTTTATACCAGAAAGGTACTTAAACACAAAGTGAATATTTTTTCAGACAATCCTCATATGTTGCTAAGAATGTTAAAGCATATTTCAACTTGTGTTATGTTTCCCTTTTTTAATCAGAAAATATTTTATAACTGAAACATTGCCAAAATTTCCACTTTTAGTATACAATAAATCAAAAGGGGTAGCAGATAAACACCTTGTGTTTTCTGAGGACTATCTTCTATTGCATATCTAAATATTCTCAAAGTTTTATTTTGTCTTTCACAATAATTTCTGAAATAATGATAATGCATATTTAGCCTTCATGGTATGCGATATGGGCATACTTTTAGCATTTAATCTAACATGAAATAGTTAGTAATACATGCATTTAATGTTTACTTTAATACATTAAAAATGTACATAACTGTTCTGCAAAGCAATAAGGCTGGTCATTGTTACTACGCAACTACAATACACCCCCACCCCCTCCCCATTTGTTTCCAAAAAATGTTCCAAACAAATTCTTATTTGTATTCATGTTGTAGGTCTTTTTGTTAAAATATAATGTCCTTGCCCAGTTTTAAGGGTTTTAGAAAAAGTAATGCAATCATAAACTAACATGTCATCATTTATGGCAGTCTAATATGTCCATTTGAAGGACTTTCACTGTTGGATGGTGCAATACAATCAGATGTTGTTGCATCATCCACCTCAAGTAGTAGAACTCAACTCCGCTGTCAATTCAGTCAGCTTAGAACCTTTGAGGGTGAAACATCCAAGTCTCTTAGCTTTGTTTCAAATTTATTATATCAGTGTTGTAAATATGTATAATTTCTATGCAAATCAGATTTGCTGAATTAGTTTTAAAGTTGTGTAATCCAATTTTTTTATTAATACTACAAATTCAGAATTTTTTTATTATCATAAGTGTATTCAGTAATGCAGTGTTGTGTTGGTGTCTTGACTCAGGAAAACTGTACTAATGCACCATACAGCTCTTTAAGAAACGTGGCTAAAATTTGTGAATATTCACCTGAGCAACAGAAATTATTAAAAATGAGAATTAAAGACAATATTCAAAGTGTATGTGAGCACCATAAAATTAAATATTTGGATAAATACCACCACTTATGTGGAAATACATGTTCTGATCCATACAGCATCCAAAAATAAAGAAGTCATTGCATAAGATAACCATCAGTTTTGCTGAAGAACACTCACATCTAGAACTACAGCTTGTGCATGGGAAATCTCTATGTTCTAACTGTCAAAAAATGGTCACTAAGAGTGACAAGACTCATCATAACACAGGAAAATGCAAGAAAATAAATTACAAGGAATCATTCTCTGAATCTGATATTTCTGACCATGATGCTGAAACTGACGAGAATAGCTTGTATGAACCAAAACATGTTAAATTGGAATCAGTTAACCAAGCATGTAGCATTTTATGAATTTCTCCTGTGAAAGCTTGAACTTTGCCAGCACAGAGAAGATATGCTGCCATAGGAAAAACAGTTACCCAAATATCTGGTAATGTTTCACACAAACTGCATGATTCATTTGAATTTTATAATGAACCCAGTACTTCAAAATCAAAGGAGACAAAACAACAGAATGAATATGAAACATTAATTTCAAACCTTAAAACAAAGATAAATAATATTACTAGTTTTGAAGAAAAGGTCAGGATTTTCACTTTTCTAAAACCCTTAAAACTGGGCAAAGACATTATATATAGCTTAGCAAAAAGACCTACAACATGAATGCAAATAAGAATTTGTTTGGAACATTTTTGGAAAACAAATGAGGGGGAGGGAATATCGCAGTTGCATAGTAACAATGACCGGCCTTATTGCTTTGCAGAACAGTTATGTACATTTTTAATGTATTAAAGTAAACATTAAATGCATGTATTACTAACTATTTCATGTTAGATTAAATGCTAAAAGTATGCCCATATCGCATACTATGAAGGCTAAATTTACATTATCATTATTTCGGAAATTATTGTGAAAGACAAAATAAAACTTTGAGAATATTTAGATATGCAATAGAAGGTAGTCCTCAGAAAACATAAGGTGTGTATCCGCTACCCCTTTTGATTTATTGTATCCTAAAAGTGGAAATTTTGGCAATGTTTCAGTTATAAAATATTTTCTGATTAAAAAAGGGAAACATAACACAAGTTGAAATATGCTTTAACATTCTTAGCAACATATGAGGATTGCCTGAAAAAATATTCACTTTGTGTTTAAGTACCCTTCTGGTATGAAAAGTAGTGAAATCTGCACCTTGAATTTGATCCCCCTGCAACCTGATGAATTATAATGCTATGAAAATGAGGTTATTACATATGAATGTACAGGTTATTGCCTCTATTTAGGCACGCATTAAGTATCATTATCGCCACGTTGCCCAACTTGTGTTAATTAACGATAACCCTTATTTTAGCTCATTTTGGGGGGTTTGAGGACCCATATCTCCAAAGGGGTTGAGAAAATATGTCCCAAACTTCGTTTTCAGGATACTTTAATGCTATACCGTAACATGTAAAAAATGATGAAAATGAAAAAACCTACAACTACAATTGTTTTTTAAATCTGGTGATTTCATGCAGAAATGACATGCAAGAGAATGTATAAAAGATGGAACATTCATGTTAGGAAGGAGTCTTGCAAGTGAATCTATAAAAGAAGTCTTTCCACTGCCACTGTTGTAAGCTTAATTAAAATTAAAAATTGAAACTGCCTGTACTCATTCAGTTTTGAAAACAACTTTACAGATCATGAAAGAAGTTGATACATTCATACATACATATCACTAAGCTGTTCTCTTAGATTCAGAGGTTAGTTCCACAAAGAAATACAAGTTACCAGATAAATTTCTAACTGATTATTTACTTGATGTTGCTGTATCAAAGTTCTCCATTTACAGTGATCTTGACACACAACTCGGGCTTCACTGACATCCATCATATGACGTACGCAAGACCTTCTGTACTTCATACTCATTATCTTTTCTCGTACACACTCCTGAATCTGATCGTCCCATGACGTCCTTGGCCTTCCTCTGCCTTTCCTTCCTTCCACTTGTGTTAAAAAAAAATTCTTAGTAAGCATCTCATCACTCATTCTTTCAACATGGCTAAACCACCTAAGAATATTAGTCTCCACCTTGCTAATAACATTCTGCTTCGCATTACACAACTGCAACACATCAAGGATGTGTTTTGGAACTCGGGTTACAGCCACCGTACTTATCAGATTTGGCTCCATTGGACTATTTCCAAATCTCAAAAGGGACTTGAAATTGAGGGATTGCATTGAAAAGTCAATGTGTTTTCACAACATTCCAGCATTCCTTCTGCAAAAGACTAAAAACCCTTCAATCCCCTCACATAGTCTTTAACCAACAATCGCAGATTTTTAATGGCAATTTAACAAATGACATGCAATATATGATAAATAAATATATGCACTGTACCATGTGAAATTGAGGTTTTAGTACTCTTGTTATGTAATTTAATTAAATCTGTATTACACTGCCGGACAATTGCTAAGGACGGATGACAATAGCGACGATAGCAACCATAAAATGGAAGGCAGGAAAATGTGGAAATTAGCATAAGTGCGGGATACAGTAAGATGTGTTGTGCGTATGCAAATTTCGGATTGCCGAACTTGTTCATGACGTCATAGCGCTGATAAGAGACATAAAGGATTTGACGCGTATTGACCGTTGTTGTTCAAACGCAAAGTTGAAAGGGAAAGAATCAATTGACGAACTTGCAATTTTCAGTATGTCTTCCCGACATCACCTAGATGCTTTTTACGCGTGGCCGTATAATTGGCAAGATTGAAGAAGGACGAAAAATAACAGATGTTGCCAGGGAGTTCGACGTCAGCCACAGTGTTGTTTCAAGGCTTTGGAAATCATTTGAAAACAATGGAGAGTGTAGCAAACGTCACGGGGGAGGTCGTGTTCGCAATACGACACCTGCAGAAGATCGGTACATAGTGCCATCAGCAAAAGACACCGGCGCAGATCAGCTAGTGACGTAGCAAATCAGTTTCTGGCTGCTACTGGCAAGCGGATCTCCCGAAAAACTGTCGCCAGACGTTTGCATGAAGGAGGACTATACGCCCGCCGTCCTGTTGTGTGCATCCCATTGTCCAGACGTCACCGTACCGCCCGTTTGCAATGGTGCCATCAACATCGCAGTTGGACTGATAACGACTGGTCTGCTGTCCTCTTCTCAGATGAGAGTAGATACAGTCTATCGTCTGATTGTCGACAACTGATCTGGCGTGATAGTGGTACTGCATATTGTCCAGCAAACATACAGGAAAGGGACCGATATCCGACATGTAGTGTCATGGTATGGGCTGGCAGCATGATCAATGGCCGTACGTCCCTCTATGTGCTTCCAACTGGGACTATAACTGGCCAACGATACATTAATGATGTTCTGCTACCTCATGTTCGCATGTTCCGTGGTGCTGTCGGTGATAGATTCATTTTCATGGACAACAACACAATATGTCATCGAACAGTCGCTGTCCAGGAGTGTCTTGAAAGCGAGGATATTCAACGCCTCATATGGCCAGCACGTTCTCCAGATCTGAATCCCATTGAAACTGTGTGGGATGCTTTGGGTAGGAGTCTTGCTGGTCGACAATGCCCTCCAATAAACAAGGACACCCTCATCGGTGCACTGACAGAGGAATGGGATAAATTACCCCAACAGCTGCTTGATAATGTTGTGCAAAGTATGACACGACGTGTGGAATCTTGCATCGCCCTCCATGGTGGCCATATCCCGTATTGACATCTTACGCCGGAACGCCTGCGGACGGTAATTGCATTTTTTTTCACGTTTACCTATTCTGCACAAAATGGCCTGTTTGTCCCTTGAACACGTTCCAAAGCCGTCTGGATTTCAGAGCACAATAAATTGTCTTTCTTGTAATGTCCTGGCATTCTGACATTATTTTATTTCACTTGGCATCCAACCACACTTACTTTTTTATGTGCTATATAGCCGTTTATGATCCGTCCTTAGCAATTGTCCAGCAGTGTATATTATATAATACAGATTTAAATAAATTCTTGTATTATCTCATTGTGTAACAAACAACATGCTGCAAATAATATTCCTAACTTTTTTATTATTTTTTTCCACTCTGATCATAAGGGCTGTCATTAAGCATGGACTACCATATAGCTGGCAAAATAACATATTGTACTGTTAAAATGAGAGGTATACCATGTAGCATTTCAATGTATTTTACTTTTAGAAATTTTGTGTTGGTCATATCTAGTGTTTTTTTAAGCCAGTATGCGCTGGTGCGCATACTGGTAAACTTTTTCAAGGAAGGCACTAATGATAGGTTAAAACAACGCATGGAAAACCGTCTTTTGTCAAACGACGACAGACAAATACCCAAATGGGACAAAAGTCTTAGATTCTAAATGTTGGCCACACAACATCAAGGAAAATGTAACATTTGGTGAGATGGAAATAATGAATTTGTGTAAGCGACTCGAGCTTCCTGAAAGACAGATCCTAAGAAGTTACTGTGACTACTTAATCGACAAGAAATTACCACCTGTCCCCTAGGTCTTTGTGGAAGTGAGTAAATGCTGAGTTTTGCTGGTCCTTGATAAAGCCAAAGCTCGGCATTTTCAGAGCTTTCTGCACTCCATCTTTTCTCCCTGCTCGTTTGTTTTGATGTTTTTTATTTTAACTATTTTTTTCATATTTTGGCTCCTGCTGTAGTTATTTCTGCTTGGTGTAAGTATATATATAAGAAATTACAAGATGTGATCATTTTGGTCTAGAACAAGATTTTTTTTCAAACCATATAATAGAAAGTTAGGTTGATGTGAGCTTCGAATTTTTCCCAACGGTTGTTACGATTGTAAAACTATGAAAGTAACAATATATAAAATTGTTGTGCTCATAAGAATATTAAACCACGAAGCATATTCAATTTGTAATTTTGTTCACACAATCATATCAGTTGATAGTAGCAGTCCTGCTTCCGAACCATCTAAAAAACTTTTTTTTTTAAACATAATAAATAGCATACCAATTTCTACAGCGAGTGTGAATGTAGTTTCTCACAAATGAATTTGATTGTAACATCAACAAGGACATACACCTGAAGACTGCAAGTTCCCTGATCTTCATTAAGCTGGTCGGTCCTCTTTTACGTGTGGTTTGACCTTTACCTTAAAATTCCTGGTTCCTGAAAAGTAGACATCTAGCAACTGACACTAAGAGCAAGCCACGGACATGTGAAAATGGCAGTAATAGTGCATAGATGGCCTTTTTTATCTGCTTTGATATAAAGTATTCATATGTGTTGTTTGTTATTATGATTATTATTAAATAATTGAAATTTATTATTAAGTATTATTATTATTTTCATTGTTTACATTGTACCAGTGAAAACAATGGAGCTGCATAGAGAGATGGGATGAGAGAGTACCAGTAAACTTTATTTTAGAAAAAAGCACTAATCATGTCTAAACTATTACAAAAATTTCTGTTCTGTGGTTAATTACTATTGTCAAAGCCTGACTCTGTTTGGCTTAAGAGTGGTGATGAAAGTATGAAATCCCAGTAAATATTATGTTGTAATCAACCGTTTCTTTGCAGATAAGAGTACAGTTGCTAAGGGTTTTTCTTATATTGTACTGTTATTCAAGCTGGTTACTAAATCTCAGTGTAAGTTCTGTTATTCATTAAAAGATACTTAACAAAGATTTTTTTTTTCCAGAAATCAATATCACGTAGTATTTGTAGTAGTAGACATCACCAACAGCTCTACAACACAGATCCAATTGATCATCATGAAGAGGTCAGTGAACCTTCTGCGTGATTAATTAATATTTTATATTGTTTTATTTCAGTTAATATTTTTATACAATCTCATTACACATGGTAATAGCATTTTGTTTGAATTTATTCTCTTTCAGAAATTTGATAAAATATTGATTGCAAATAGGGGAGAAATAGCATGTAGAGTAATCAAGACTTGCCGAAAAATGGGAATCAAAACAGTAGCTGTTCACAGTGATGTAGACTCGACTGCAGTAAGTGTTGATATGATACTTAAAAAACAACTTTGAATTATTTATTTTGTAATCTATCATGCAATTAATCTCCTTTTGGAACATTCTTGATAGTGATATAATGCTTGATCACAATTTCCTTTGGTTGATGAATTTGTTATCACATTTTAATTTAACTGATAGAGATTGAATTCTTGGTGGTTTACATTCACTGAATAGTTTTGTGCCAGTGCCAGCAGTATTGTCCTTAGGCTAGATAAAATGGACATTTCTTAAGAGCAGTGTTAGAATTAGAAATAAATCTTCTACTGGCCCAGGGGACCACTGAAATTTGCAAACCACTGGTCCACAAAAATGCCCACTGGTCCTTAAAAAAAACAAAAAACAAAAACTTAAGGACATTTACAATATACTGTACTTAAGTAGAAAATAGCATATCATTTCAATGAAATTTTCTCAAATATTTGTTTTTAAACTTATCATTAGTTTGCAGCCTAAAAAGAAAACCATACAGCAGTGAAAGAAATTGTTTAACCTGTGACAAATTAGAAAAAAAAAAAAAAAAAAATTACTAGCCATCCGGTCCAGTAAAATCAATAGTTCAGTGGTCTGATGGAAGTTTTACTGGCCAATTGCCAGCAGACCACTGGGTAATTTGAACACTAAAGAGTATTATTACTTTCATCCTTTTGATATTTTTTTTTTTTATAGCACTGCAATTCTTATCCAGCTGAGTTTTTCCACGTGGAACAAAACAGTTGAGGAAAATGAACAGCTCAGCCCCACAGGCCCAGCTGTCAATTTTCTTTATTTATTTTGCTTTACTCCTTAATCAAACTTTTTTTTGTCTCTGCACCAATAAACTATCCTAAACCAACCTAGCTAGGTCAGTAAAGAATCATTTGAAGTACTGAATAATGTACAATGCTGAACACATTCATCATTTAAAAAATCAGGCAATTTTATTATCCAAGGTTAGTTGAAGAACAAGAGTAAGAAATGTTTCAAATCTGTGGTAATTTCTCTCAGAAAAATCCTGTGAAATATATATTGCAAAAATGAGTATTGCAATCAATAGAGTTCTACATTCTTTTAGTGGTTGATATGGGAATTCCTAATATTTACTGACTGAATTTATAATGGTGTGAAGTTTAGTTAGCTACAGGGGTGCAGAAAATGTTCAGTGCCCAATATTTCCCCAGAACACATTTTTTTTTTTTTTCTGAAATTTCCCCCAAAACTTTAGCAGATTTTCATGCAAGTTTAAGCGCTTATTAGAGTATATGTCAATGATCAAGAACTATCCTTAAAGTCTATTACTAAAAAAAATGAAAAAAAAACAATAACTAATATTTATTCCAGTGAATAACTAGCTTTTTTCACGAAATTTTTTTTTTTTCAACGCATGAAAGATTTAGTGCTCCAGGTGAATCTCTCCCCTCTAGCAGGTGAAAGTTTTAGGCGAGACAGGAATAGGCAAATCAAGAATTATTTCCTTGCCTAAAATGGCAGTACCCATTAACTTTCGACGTACAAAGAATAGGCGAATCAAGAAGTAACCCGGGGGTCAGAGAGGCTGAAAAATAAACAGCTAAAAAGTTCTGTAATTAACTATAATTTATTTCATTCTAGCATTCCAGGCGTCTAATTGTTTCAGATAATTTTACAGAATAAAATTTAAATTCGACTTAAATGCTTTGAAAAATGCATGGATCATTCACTTTAAAATGTCCGGAACCCCCAATAATTTTTCAAATCAGTGCTATGACACATTCGCTGCCATTATTATTATATTTTTTTGTATTGGAGGTTTAACGATCACCTCGAGCAACTCAGTGAGCTATAAGCAGTCGCTCGTCCGTAATTTAGGGCCACTGGTTCCAGGGAAGGGTGAGAGCCAGCGCCAAGAGACAAACACAACATCCATGCCTCACCAGGATTCGAACCCAGACTCATCTCGGACAAACAATCAGAAGCCATCGCTTAGACCACTGTACTGCCAATGCGGCCCATTAGTTTCGGAGACGTTTATCAGCATGACTAGTGGTTGTGTCGTACTTGTTACTCGTGCCACGCTGTCTTTGCCTTGGCATTAGTAAAGTCGTTTAGGCTCGGTGAATCGTTTGCGAGCGGCAGTTCGCAGTACGTCACAGCTCTCGTAACCTCTTGTATTCATAATTACACATTTTTCAAAATGATTACCTGATTACCTTGAAGTAAATTACTCCTATTTTTCACTTTATATTCATGTTTTCGTTTTATTATCACTATTATTATTTTACCCCAGGGCAAAAATTTCCTCAGAGCTGCTTTAATTTTCCCCGAAACTTGATCGCGCGTTCAGACATATTCTGCACCCCAGGTTAACTAATCCCCCACCGTCTCTAAATATTTTCATGGGCAGCTCTACTATTACTGCATGGGGAAGTTTAACTTTTACACTCATTTGTACCCTTCTCCTTATATAGTATCAATTTGTTCCTGGTGGGGCTTTTAAATGTAGAATCAGTGCTGTGCTAGTTGATAATTTGGGTTGGGAAATGACACCTTAACAGCACCAGAGAAGTGCTGAATTAATACTAAACTCCAGGCAATCCAGCTGTATGTGAAAACAAATGTTTTTTCATCCTAAAAGATTTGCATTGTTTAGCTTCTGTTATAGTATATAAACGGGTAAATATTTTCAATGTTGCATGAATTTGCTTTTCTTATGGTTAACTTAAAGGCTTTTTCTATAAATTCAAAACATTTGAGAGAGAGAGAGATGAATCCCACCTGTCTAAAATATTTATTCTCTTCAAAGTTGAGAGATTGCCCCAAGCCGAAGTTAATTTGAAAAAAAAAAAAATTGAGTTGAAAGCCTGTTCTTTTTTCATAGCAAAAAGGTTTGGAAAAGCATCTTTTTTCTGTATGTTATGTAGTATGATAATGAATAAACATGGGAAAAAAAATTGGTGTGTGAGTTTGTGGCTTTAAAATTAACTGTAAATAATAGATGCACTTTGTATGAACATAGATTTTATTATTGCATGTGTTTTATACAGAGTAGGATCCAAAAGTTCAGGAACAGTGTCTACCCATGACAATGCGAGCATGTAGTTAAAATAGCAGCATATGAAATACATCCCACCATCCCTCCCCTCCGTATTCAGAATGGTTTGGCCCATGGAAAGTGATTGGAGTGCGTGTGCAGACGTTTGCTACTGTAGTTAGTCATCCATCTTCTGCTATGTGAGAAACATGGCTTTTGAAGAGCAATGCTGTAATATTAAATTTTGTCAGCATATGGGTAAAACAGCTGCAGAGACCTTAGAAATGCTTTCGAAGGTGTACGAGTGATATTGGCATTTCAGAGAGGGCTGAGAATCCATTGCGGATAATGAGCGCTGTGGTTGACCTGTGACTGCACGGAGTGAGAAAAACATTACAATGGTGGCGCAGTGTGTTCGTCAGGATCGTCGCCAAACCATTGAGGAAATCGCTAATGCAACTCACTTATTGGAAACCACATGTCAGCGCATCTTGATTGAGGATCTGAACATGCACAGCGTGTGTCAGCACATTGGCCCTCGCCTTTTGACCTCCGAACAAAAGGATGAACGGATGCAGATATCAGGTGAATTAATTGACAAAGCTGATGGCGATCCTATGTTTTTGGATAACATCATCACAGGTGATGAAATATAGTGCTACTTGTTTAATATTCAGCAAAAGTGTGCTTCTTCAACATGGAAATTATCGTCTTCAAAGAAATCAAAGAAATTCAGGCAAGGTCGCAGCAAAGCGAAAGTCATGCTGGAGGTGTTATTTTATTCTCACGACATTGTCCATTCTGAATTTATTCTTGAGGGCACAACAGTTAACAAGGAACATTATCTGGACATTTTACATCACTTACAGGAGTCAATCCATCATAAACTGCCGAAGATGTGGCGATGCGGACAATGGTACCTTCTCCCTGACAGCATGCCTGCACATTTGTTCCTACTGGTCATGGAGTTTTTCTCCAGAAATTGTACTAATGTGCTTCCACATCCTGTCTAATCACCTGATTTAGCCCCCTGCGATTTTGCTCTTTCCACTGATGAAACAAAATCTGCAGGGACGTCGTTTTGTGTCAACAAATGAGATAAAAACAGCAATGCAGGAGGCATTACGAGGGGTTGCAAAACATGACTTTCAGCAATGCTTCCAGAAGCTTTACGAGCGCTAGCAAAAGTGCATCATCACCCAAGGGGATTGTTTTGAAGGTTGTTGTGCATCGGTGTTTTAAAGTATTCAAGGTAAGGAACTATATGCCAAGTCCCCAAACTTTTGGATCCTATCTCGTATGCATAAAGTAGAAAATATTCTATACAAGTTTTGTATTTTTTTAAATATTTAATTTATTGTAGCTTCATGTGAAATTAGCTGATGAAGCATACTGTATAGGCCCAGCACCCACTAGTCAAAGTTATTTAAATGTAGAAGCCATTTTGGATGTCATCAAAAAAAGTTCCTCTCAGGCAGTAAGTATAATATTCTCATATTCTCAGTAACATATATTTGATGTCTTAAGTATAATTTTCTTCAAAATATGTTCGCGTAAAGCTTTAGATTGTATCCTGGTCTCTTGGATTGATATTAACACAATCCAAGAGACCAGAATACAATCTAAGCTTGAATGCTAATAAATGGTGACATAAATGCAATGATAATGAAACATAATTCTATGCAGTCTGTGTTCTAACTAATGATGGCCATTGCCTGCACTAAGGTGTGACATCACTGTCTCCTGTGGCACACATACTCCATTGGCTGATGGAAAGAGTGACGTTTCTCCATGATGTCTTGAGAGAACAGTGGTATTGTGCAATGCTAACTTTGCAAGGTGCAGAACAGCAACTTCTCCTGTATGAAAAATTATCACATTATTAATCATGTGAGGAGCGCTTATGAGATACCACATGCTAATACATGGCAACCAAAATGGGCAAGGTACATTCTAAAAGTTAATCAAATTTTATCTGATTTTTCTGTATGAAATTAATTTTAACTTAATTCTAGTGTTATCCTTTAAAATTATATCATCACAAAGTGATTATTACAAAAAGAAGCAAAAGTGAATTCTGTATCTTGAGTAAAGAGTTGTGTGCCATTTAATTGGAAAGGCACAAGAGAAAGATGAAAGACAATAGAGCTATTGCTTTTAACTATTCTGTTTGTAATATCAAAATTGCCTATATTTAAACAATTGGCATCTCAAAATAAAGTGTATTTCAACTAAAAATGCTCTCTTGTTTGGGATGCCAGTTAGTTTTGTACTGTCAGTTGTGAGCTATTCTGAAGTATTTATTAGTTGGAAAACTTAAGCACACTTCTTCAATGCTTGTATGGGTTTGGTGTTTTATTTGCTGTTACTTCTGTAATGTTTGTATCAGCTGTTATTTTAAGTGAATTGTCTGGGCTTGCTTTTGAGCTTCTGGACCAGTCTATCATATTTAATGTCATAATTTCTATTTCACTATTTCACTGCTATTGTTTCTTATCCCCACATAGAACATTGCATTTATATCATGTCATTATCAGCCAAGGTAAGAGATTAGCTTCTGTACAGCTCAGAACTCTTCCCATTTACTTATGGCTTTACATTAATTTCTGCTATATGAGTGCTATCTGTTGACACATAGGCATGCATCTTCCTTCTAAAGACTTTATTATTATTATTTTTTCACTTTCTGAACGCTTATTTTCCTTATTAATTTCTCAGCAGGAATACATAAGACATGGTGTGCCAGCATTGTTAATTTTTCTTTTTTTACTGCAACTCTTACTTTTTCACTCTATAATACTTAGCATTTGCTTTATCCTGTTTTGGCAACGTGCTAGCTTGTCAATGTAATGCAGCATTTATATTTCCACTAACCTAGCCAAATTTCCTTGTGGCTTGAATTAAACAGACATAAACTTTTTAATTTAATTCTTGAAGCTATACATGACACTAGTGATGCAGGAGATGGAGCCAATGTGTTTTCTGGACATCCTCAGTGTTTTGACAACTTTTTTGGTGCTACTGGCTTTTGCATTCCTCCATATTTGCTCTAGATTTGTTTTATATCCCACACACTGGTTCTTTTGTTAAGTATCGCAGTGATCTCGTTGTATCTTAAACTCTCAGCTTCATATACATTGTAGTCTGTGTAAAATGCAGCACTCTACTTTCTTCTTACAGCTCTGCACTCCATTGTGTAGAGGAGTGTAAGACATTAATTGTGTATTAGAAATCATTTAAATCTTTGAGTCCATATTGTCAAAAAAAAATGTGTCATTAGCCTCACCTTCGGTTTTAGTGCTTTTCTTTTAGTGGTTTTAGTACTGCTTCTACTATAATCGTTGATAGTGGAGGCCGCTGAGTGCTCCTTTTATTTGCTTGCATGCTAAAGTGCCACTGGATTAGAGATATCTGCCTAGTAACGCATTGGGCCACCTCTTGTCCTAATGACAGCAGCCACATGATGAGGCATAGACTCCATGGGCTCACAAAAATGTTCTGCAGGTATTGCCAGCTATGCCTTCTCTAAAGGTGTCCATAATTTGCTTAAGTTTGTAGTCGATAGGACACGTGCCCAAACCACCTGTTTGGCAGTATCCTGAAGATGTTAGATGGGGTTTAAATCTGGGCTTCTAGGTGGGCACTGAAGCGTGTTAAATTCACTGCAATGCTCTTGTAACCGTGCAGTAGCCAGATGTGACCTGTGGGATGCAGTTGTTTTGCTGGAATATACCATTGTCACTGGGATGCATGCTAGACATGAATGGGTGTAAATGGTCAGCTAGGATGTCCACGTTTTTGGGGGCACCCAAAGTTGGCTTTGCATGAACCAAAGCATTCCAGCTGAAGACACTTCAGACCATCACTGAGCCACCACCAGCCTGTACTGTTCCAACTTGAGATGAAGGATCCATGGCTTCACGTGGTTGATGCCGCACTCTCCCATCGGCTGGATGCAGTTTAAGTCTATATTCATCATTCCAGATAATCCAATTCCAGTCCTTTGTAGTTCAGTGCCAGTGTGCTTTTGCCCTGGCAAGACATTGAGCCTGGTGTTGTTCCATTAACAGTGGGGCACTTGTGGGCCAGAGGCTCTCATAGATGTTTAAGAGTATGTTGCACTGACATGGCACTTTTCAGGTCAAGAGTGATTTGTGACATTGTCTTGCACCTATCAATTTTAACAATGTGGCCCAATAGGCATTCATCACAAGCTGTTGAGGCTGGTACACCTCTGAAATTCATTTGAGAACTTGTTCTTTTGTCAAAATTTTCATATTCTCAAAACACTCTGGGCGTTGTAGCATAGGAAAACCTCCCTATATTAAATGACATCTGAGATGGAATGACCCATCCTGTGGGCAAAAGAACGTCCAAATCACACCTCTTACCCATCACACCTGTAATCGATCACTATTGGCAAAGCTGTGGGTGATGACTGTGTTTAACCACTGTTTCAGCCAGGCATGCACTGTAATGCGGGAGTAGCAGCCAAGCATTTGCATAACATCTCCTATCTCTAATTCAATAGCACTTCAGTGTAGATTAATCAGGTCAAAAATCATTTTTAAATTTGATTGTTTATATTTTTATTTCTAGTTTAGAAAAAGTCTCCCAACAGAGAGCAAAAGTTTGGCATTCATATTAATAACAAGGTTGTTGGAATTTATCCAAGCCAAACAAATCTACTTTTTTTCCATGCACAGAAGCCTTTTTTTTTTTTTTTTTCTGGATAAAATTGGGCCTTGATTGGGTACTAAAAATCTACATTGTAAGGGTATCTCTACAAACATTTATTTCTGAATTTGAAATTCTCATTTCCTTATGCATACATGTGAAACTGAAATGCTGAAATTGAAAGAAAAAACTTATTTAAAAAAGTTCTTGAATCATTATACTATATGAGATTTGAAAAGTTTAGTAATTAAACTTACTTTATGACATAAGTTCTTAAATCATTTGAAAGTGTGATTTTTTTCTTTTACATTTTCTGGCAGTAGTAAAACATTTATTAACCTGGTCCTTGCTATCCATCTGATTAAGTAATCATATCAGGATGCTTGAAAAAGGCAAACATCCTCTTAGTGGTTCTGCTCTAAATTAATGATATATTTTTACTAGTTTCTCTGCCTTGCCTGCTCATAAGCAATTTCTAAATTTGTTTCTACAAGACCATAAACTAAAAAAAAAAAAAAAAGGAAAACTTTGGATTAGGTCTGAGCTAGGTGAGCAGCCTTGAAACTTTATGAGGAAATGTTCTGTAAGTGGGCTAGTTTCTTTTTTGTTGTTGCTGTTGATTTTGCTTTGACAAGATTACACCACTGTTTTGCTGAAAATTTGTAAATCACATCTTTCAAGAAAACGAATGATGGAAATGGTTCAGTATCTTGTATTTTAAATTTGAAGGCACACAAAAGAAAACATGGATTCTTGTGAGCAAACCACTGTTTTGAAATTTCTTCTTGCGTTTGTGTCAATCACTCGCCAAAATATTTTGGATCCATCATACATGCAAGAAAATAGGATGGTTCCATGTTTTGAGAAAATTGTTTTTAAAATTCAAACAAACAGTTACTTAAGCTTTCTAAAATATTCAACAGCTGTAGACATTGTTTTTTTTTTGTTTTTTTGTTTTTTGTGTATTGCTACAGAGTATCCAAACCCTTAACTTATTATTTTCAGTTGTTCATGTAAGTTTAAAGCTTCAGAATATAGCACAATGTTACTTAGAAATTTTCCAGCTTGCTTATCAAAATATCCAAAATGCTCTAAATGAATTTTGCTTCAATTATCTGTCTTATTAAACCATTAAGCACAATTTCCTTTGCACATAAATTCTAAATATGAGTAAATATCTGTTGGGAAGACAACCGGGAAGATTTGACTTGAGTATGTCACTCATGTTATTCATTTTATTTTCATTGTCAGTGCAAACAAATAAACATTTTTATTATATTTTTCTCAGATTTATTTTATTTCTGTTTCTGAAAACATGGCACAATACTGGGATGTTTCTTTTCTGCTCCACAATCAACTACTTAGAAAAGGTATGAGTTGCTCCCTGTATGAATACTGCATGCAAGAATTGCATACTTTTTTATATTTAACCAGCCGTATAGAATCAATGTAAGTCACTTTACTCAGAAGTTCCTTTTCCAAGCTGGTTGGAACATCATCATATACATCACACAGTAACTTTCCAGATAAGTGTTCGCTGCTTGGAGGAACATACCCTGGCTGCAAAATTTGAATCATTTTCTTTACCTCTCTATCTCTTGCAACTTTAAAAAGCAATGTTCTTAAGATAAAAAAAAATTGGCAATCTTCTTATCAGATGCTAATTTTCATGAAGTGGTCATTACCGTGCCACATTCAAGCATAGAAGCTTGAGCTCTAGAAGTTGAGGTTTCTGATTATTGATGGGGAATGGGGAGGCAGGGCCAGATTAAGACCTTAGTGGGACCCTAAGCTAAGATATTTGAGTGGGCCCCTAGGCTAAGACTGGGGCCGTAAACACATCTGAGAGAGCCCCCAAAGAACTTATGACGGGGAATCATTATATGAAGTCTGTTAAAACACGAAACTCTAGTAATATGCTTGTGATAATTGATATTTAGTGTATTCTTCAAACTAATAAATTAGCTGCAGAGTTTTCATGAAAATTCATTGTATTTTTCAGTTTCCACAAGAACATGAGTTAAAAGCTTAAGATTCCTAGACATCGTCTTGGATTTTCTAATGATTTAGTATATACTTTTCTCTGTGCATCTTTTTTGTTATATGCAATGTGAAGCCACAGGGGACTTCAACATCAATGGTTCCAAGTTCAAACTGGGAGGTGTAGGTGAATTGTAGGGAAAAAATTGAAACTATTTTGCTGACTCCGCTGTACACAGCGACATAAAACCTTTACTTTTTGTGAGTCACCCTCTTGAAATCTGTTAGTCTTCCAGCGTTGTTTTTGATCAAGTAGAAATCATACAAGACAAAAGTAAAACTATTTTATTTATCCCCCCCCTCCCCATCTCTATCATTTGCCCAGGCATGCCTCCTTGGCCCTTGGTAATGGTGGGCCCCATGGCTATAGCCCCTATAGACCCCCTTAATCTGACTGGGGTAGGGCTGATGTATCTTGTGATAGTAACTTATTCCTTTAACAAGTAGAATTGGGGCTCTTATTACTGTCCTCTGAGATTCCAGCTCACTGGAATCAAGGACATCAGCATAGTTGGTCTTACAGTACACAATTGATTTACTTTTTTACAGGTTTTTAAATGTTGTTCAATCCTTTAACAACACTGCAACAGTTGCATTTTGCCTTTGTTCCCCATCAGTCATCTCACTCCATTCTGTAGCTTGTTTTCTCCCAGATCCAGGTGACACGTTTCAAAGCACAAAGAATGTTGTAATAACAACCCCTTTTTAAGTTACAAATATAGCCACACACTTTTTGTTTAAATCAGTTTTTGCAACTTAATTTTAACTGGCTTTTAGAAGTCTGATTATAATAGGTTAACAACACACTAGAAAGATTTCTTAGTATGGTCACACTTAACATGCACCATGTGCTTCTACAGCGTAAAGTGAAGAAAGGGGTATTGAATTCTTGGAGACTTAAAATAATCCTACCCCGTGGGCATCACAGAAACAAGTTTTGGGCAGGTCTACTGGGAAGTGGGCAAATAAGGGCTGATGCACTGGTGGTGGCCAGTGTAAAGTCCCTACAGCTATTTTTAGAATAGTTGGATGAGTCCCTTCCCTGACATTCTAAAAATAGAATTCTCCCTGAGGGTATATGCTTACAAGAATGCTGGCTTTCTCCCAAATAACACTATCTCTCTCTAAATCATTCGAAAAATTACATTTTTCTTGGGGCCACCTGGTTGCAGGAATATTGGCCTCTCCCACGCACCTGCTCTTATATGAAGTGATCATACTAAATACATTTTTTGATAATAAAAATATTAAAAAAGGTGTGGTAAACAATCCAGAATAGTCCAATTAAATTTTAAAAAATCTAATTATAAAATTTTTCAGGAGGTAAATAGAATAGCCATTGCCTTGCTTACTGTTCACCATCTAACTTAACATCAGGAAACTTGAAAATTACATCGTCCTAGAGTGGGAATCGAACCCACATCTCCCAATTTCCTTTTGAGCATGCAATCCATTGCACCACCCAGGACCATCTCTTAATTTCCATTCAAGCATACTGTCCATTACACCACCAAGGGTCATGGGAGGTGTAACAGAGAGCATGTGCTTGAAAAGAAATCGGGAGATGTGGGTTCAATTCCTGCTTCAGGGCAATGTAATTTCCAAGTTTTCTGATGGTGAGTTACATGATGAACAGTAGGCAAGGCAATGTTTATTCTGTTTGCAGCCTTAAAAAAACCTGTAGTTGTTCCATATATTTGTGAAGAATATATTTCTTCCACAATCTCCAAATCCAATTATGCCTGGTTGGAATCAATAAAATCCACTGGAGTAATAATCCACAAACCTTTGGAACTCTTGTAAAAAATGTTGCCTTTCCTCCATTTCATTTGCCCGCCCGCACATGTCGTGCTGGACACGGCATGGCAGAGCTCAAGGTCACTGGAATTTCTCCTCCCAAGTTGTGACACAGATAATGCATTTCTTCCACACATGCCTTGAGCCTTTAGGATCGTGTTTTCCTGCAGCCCAGGAGAAGAGACAGAGAGCTGGAGTGGAGAACAAGGGAGGAATTACATTCTCCATAGCACAACTGCTCTGTTGAATAGCCGAAAAAAAAAATAATAGTAACATAACAAAAAAACCTAGAGGTTGGTTTTTAAATTAGGATAAATAATTTTTGAAGTGGTTAAATCACGTCCCGATATTTTTTTTAGGAAGTAATTTTCATTTTTGATACATGAATATGCCTGTCTAGGCATTTATGCGATCTCTGCCTGTGCCAATTCATATTTTAGCTGCAAAAAATATTCTGTCAAAACCTGTATTGTATTTTGCGATGCAACATCATGTTTCTATCGTGCTTGACACTGAAATGCATCGCAAAATGTGATGCAATACCGCTAAAAAAATGCTGGTTCAAAGCAATTGAAGCTAAGCAGTCCATTGCTTCTTTGTTGCATCACCAATCTTTTCTTCATCCAACACTAAATTAGATCACATTTCCAGTACTTCTGATTTAACATCATTGGTAGTACAGGAAATTTGTAGCTTCGTAATTCAAAAGCTTCCATGCAAAATATAACTTTTACATAACTTAAGCATGTTCCTCTATTTTCTTCACATCCTTTATTTTAGTATGTGTTGCTGCCTAATTCCCTCAATGTTACATAACCATTTGCGAATGAGAAAAAGGTCAGTGATGCAATGAGGAAGAAATGGATTGCTCTGACTAGTGCAATCTGAAAATGTTATTCCTGAGCAATGACTGCTTAGCTTCAGTTGCTTGAAACTTCACTAGTAGTGCAACAATATCATGCTCAAATGGAAATCAGGAGATGCTAGTTCAGTTCTCACTCCAGCGCAATGCAATTTTTGTGTTTTCCGAATAGATGACTTCATGGGAAGCTGTAAAACTGTGACACTTATGTGTCATTAGTGATATTTGTATGTGCCCACCATGTAATTGTGAAGAATTATTTCTTCAGGGTGATTTCAAAGGCATTAACAAGTACATATGTCTCTTTCATTTCTGTTGTCTGCAGTTTGAATCTTTCTGTAATAATTAATATGCTAATGGAGCAGTAACTGTTTTAATGTCTGAATTTTGTTTCTCTTTAATGCCTTTTCCAGAAAAGTGAACCTTTTAGAGTTCACTTGACTTTGTGTCATTCAAGTAAAATGTGTATTTTGTAAAAGTATATGTAAATGGCGTGAAATGTAAGAATAAATCACTTAAGTCTTCATCACATCATATGCTCTCTATGCCTGAGATGTGAAAAGAAAGTAATGGTAGCATAAAAAGTAGTTATTTTCATCCATATTTGTGATCGAGCATCTATTTTACCGACCTGTACACAGTTTGTTAGCCCTAATTAATGTGTAATTGCACATGGTGTGCCATCTTTGAAAGTCATAGATACCATAGGAGTAATTCACAGGATTAATGTTTTCTTGTAAAGGTTCCAAATAGCTCTGTAGAAAAGTGTAATTGTTTCTATTCTGATGTACGACAACAAAACCTGGGTATCCATGAGGAGACATAGGAGATGTTTGGGTGATGCAGAGATGTTTCAGGAATGGTTTGCTGCCACAGAAATTATTTTAATTCACAGCAAAATCCTATTGTTAATATTTATTTTACTCCATTATCATTTTAAATTGAAAACTTAAGAATAATTTAAAAAAAGTTTTTAGGTGACTACTGTGCCACAATTTCCATCAATTTGCAGTATCAGTGTCCCGCATTCTTCATTGGTTAATAGAAATTGTCAAACACAGCTAACAGCTGTGAAATAATTTGAAAGGGGAAAAGGGAGCTTGCTTTATGCCAGTATTTATTATCTTAGCATTTTTTTTTTTTAGCATTTAAGCAAATCCTTCATTATGTAACTGATATATGTGTGTACTTCATTGGTTAAATAATTTTCCAACTGACAAAATGTTGTGAAATAATAAATGATTTCCAACTAACAAATTGTAAATTTAAGTGGATGTAAGGACTGAGTTTGATGAATATTATTGACATATAAAACAAGCTAAAGCATATAGGGTGATGAAAAGATTTAGAAATTGCTGATCCCCTAAAAGAAAATTAGAAAAATACAGTAAAAGGCTTCAAAAACATCAAGATTTTGATATATCTAAAATAAGTGAGGAAGTCTCACTTCAAAAATTAATGCCAATATAGACTTAATAAAAGAGTGAAACAAGTGATTTAATATAAAAATCATCATTGACTTAACTTACAGGACTGGTCGATTACTGGGGTATGCTATGAAGATAATTTCTTGTTAGCAGAACAAGAAATTTCCAAACTCTAACAATAAACTGACTACTTACCAGAGTACAAGAACATTTGAGGTTGATAATAACATGGAAAGTGAATTTACCAACTGATTTACTAATGGGAAAATCATTCAAATTTGTCAAAATAAAAATATTTTGTTTTTAAAGGAAACAAAGAAACAGAAATTATTGCATCTGGATTCAATAAATTAATGAGTGTTCAGCAAGTAATTGTAGAAGATAATAAAATTAATAAAATACAGATTTCAGATCTCACTTTTCTAATGGAAAAACCACTGTTCATTGTAAATTCTGCAGTAAAAGATTAGGAAATTTTGTTTATGCATTAGGCATGCAGATATGAAATGTCAAAAATGAATTCTACAAAAGAAACTGATATGAAAACTAATAACCACCTGCATGTTGTGATCATACAAATATTGAGTGCATGATCAGCACCTTCAACTTTTCCAGCAAAAACCTGAATAGCTCTGATTCATAATGTCATTAAAGTTGAAGATTATAAGCAAAAATGCAATTAAAGTTGAAGATTATAAGCGAAAAACTAGTAAAAAGAAACTAAAAAACTTACTCCCAGACAGGCAAATAGAGTTTTCATATGCCCAGTAGTAGTGTTCTCCCTAGAGTTTTTTTACAGCTGGGTGGCAAGAAATTTTAGCTGGGTGGTACTTTAAACGACCCCTTCCTTAATCAAAAAAAAGAAAGAATGTTGTTTTGCTTAACATGATTGTACTTATTAAATACTTCTGATAAATCATGTTCAACACAGATTTCAGTCATTTTCACCAATATTTATGGTGTATGTGGAAGTAAGTTTTTCACTCTTACTATTATGTGTGTTGTAAAAACATTCATTACAGGAAATTTAGCTGGGCGGCAGAGAAAATTAGCTGGGCGGGCCGCCCAGTAAAAAGGCTCTAGGGAGAACACTACAGTAGGAATCCACAGTTTTTCATTAAAATTAAATACAATCCATGAATAGGTTTCTTAACAATCACCAAGTTGAATTCTCAAATACAATATTAACTTTTTATAAAGTATGACTATTCCAAGTTAAGGATAAGTTTTTGTAATTATTTATCAGTTTTTGCACTTTACATTTTTGTCAGTTTCCCCTTGCTACACTGCATTTCAGGTTTTGATTCTTTCTAAACCTTTCACCTAGGTTCATCCAGGATATGGATTCCTCTCTGAAAACACCGATTTTGCTCAAAAATTAGTAAGTCAGTCTTTGTCTTTTTGTATTTATAATTCATATTTTTGTAGCAATGTATTTCTAGCAAAATATGTATAGTTTTGTATTTAAATTGTGGGGTTTGTTTAGGGTTTGGTGGGGTTTCTTTTAGTACAGAATGTACATGGGCTTATATTTTAGGATGCGACAAAAATAGAAACTATAAGCGCAAAAAGCATAAACAAACATATGTAAACTTCCATTGTGTCTTCTGTGTGCTCTAACCATGTTACCACACATACCTAGATAAATTTAATTGAATGAAGCCCGAGTTGTATGTCAAGATCGCTGTAAATGGAGAAGTTTGATATGACAACAGTAAGTAAAAATATCTGGTAGTTTGTATTTCTTTTTTGAGCTAATCTCTGAATCTCAGAGAACAGCTTGGTGATATGTACACTGAAGTGCCAGAAAAACTGGTACAGATGAGCTTATGCAAAATACATAGCAGCATCACCTATGCGCATACTCGGTTGCATCCGCCAGTGCGTATATAAAGCGATAGACATCCTTGCCAGCTGTCAGAGCTGTTTTCGGCATGAGAATGACAAGTAATGATGATTTAAGCGATTTTCAACGCGGTGTCATAGTTTGCGCTCGTGAGATGGGCCGTAGTATTTCGGAGGTAGAAACAAAGTTTTGATTTTCACGGACGACCATTGCAAGGGTGTGTGCCGTGACTACAAGTATTCCGGCAAAACTTCTAACCTACGATACCAGTGTGGCCATAAAAAGACATTGGGTGAACGGGACCATTGTCAGTTGTCAAGAATCGTTTCATGCGATAGGCATGCAACACTCTCGCAGGTATTATTGGAATTCAATGCTGGAGCCTCAACAAGCATCAGCGTCCTGACTGTGCAACATACCCTGCACGATATGGGCTTTGGGAGACGCCGCCCAACTCGAGTCCCCTTGATGGGTGCACGACACAGAGCTATGCGCCTTGCTTGGGCACGGCAACACAGCCACTGGACACTTGATGACTGGAAACAAGTAGCCTGGTCTGACGAGTCGTGTTTCCAACTGTATCGGACAAATGGAAGGATTTGTGTGTGGCGCAAACCCCATGAAGCCATGGATCCCGCCTGTCAACAGGGAACTGTACTGGCTGGTAGGAGGTCCGTAATGGTATGGGGTGTGTTTAGCTGGATTTCACTGGGACCCCCGGTACGTCTACAAACGTCTGTGACCAGCCAATGCTATGTGCGCATCTTTTCTGACGAGGTACACTCGTTCATGCCCTGCATTCATGCTGATGGATTGGGCCTGTTCCAACAGGACAATGCACCTCACACAAGTATCGGGATGCCACATTATGGTTAGAGGAGCATTCATCTGAGTTTGGGGTGTTGCCATTCCCACCCAAGTCCCCAGATCTGAACGTGATAGAACACATATAGGATGCCATGGAATGTGCTATCAAACACAGGAATCCGAGACCTCAGAATACACCCGAATTGTGGAACGCTCTGCAGGAAGTATGGTGTGCATTGCCTATAGCATATTTCCAGAAGCTAGTGGAGTCCATGCCCCATTGTATTTCTGCAGTCCTGCGCTCCTGTGGGGGACTTACCAAGCATTAGACTGGTGTACCAGTTTTTCTGGCACTTCAGTGTATGTGTGTACCAGATGACCCAAAAATGGCATAAAATAGACTGACAGATGAAGTTCAACAGCATGTTGGGACAATAATAGAATTGTTTTGTTGTTCTGAGCCTGGCACGTTTTGGCCATTTGTGTCTTTGAACCCCAGTGATCATTCAATTGATCACCAAGAAGGGAAAAACGCACCCAAGACAAAGTTCTGGAAAAAAAAAATGTGGAACTCTTTGTCCAACAGCGAACGGCTGTTGTAGAGGATGATATGTTTTTCATTTCTTTGCCTTTCACACTGCCCTACACATACTTGTACTCATGTATGCTATATGCTCTAACACGCAGTGGCAAATTTCAATATTATTACTTCTGCTGCTAATTCCCTATGTTTCTACTAAACACACACACACCTCCAGAAATTCAATATATAGCAATCAGAATTAATGATATGGCAAAAATATTTGTAGTGCCTCCCAAGAATTGAAATTCCAGTCAAATTTTCAGGGGAGGAAAGTGCTCCTTCTCATAGGCGTAACTACTGAGGGGTTGGGGGGTCAGGACTTGCCCAGATTTTCAGAGTCGGGAATCCCCAATGAAAAGCCCCCCCCCTTTTGGGAAATATAATGATATAACACACTTTTTATGATGGGAACCAACTAAATTTAATAATATAAGATTGTAATTTTTCGTAGAATACAGCCATGTGTATAATGTGTACTTAATAAAACAGCGATATTGATTCCTAATAAGCAAAGTCAGTTCTACAACTTTGCAATTCACATTTCTGCCCTATCTATCATAGTTTTACAGTTGTGTTCGCTAAGATCCACAATTCGCCAACAGAGGTGCCTATGTCTTGCCCGTTAGATCGTGCCTCAGCAACTGCTTTGCTCCTGTGTGTGTGGGGGGAGGGGTCCCAAACTCTATCTTATACAGTATGTATATAACATACATGAGATTCTTCCGCGAATTCGTGGAATTCCGCTTTTTTCGGCATCATTTTGGTCATTCTCGAGGTCATTGCAAAAATGAAGAGAAATTTTTTCAGGATTTTCAGGGGGGGTCGTCGTTCTATAGAAAAAAAAGCGGAATTCCGCGATTCCGCTTTTTTGTGGAGTAAAAGAAATAAGCGCTTTCTAGCTTAAAGCGTTGTTTTTGGAGCAGACGCGGAGGGGGCAAGAAGAAATGTTGGAGGGTGGAGTCAGGAGCTCAATTCGTTTACTGCTGTCAACAATGGATGGGATGTCAGTCACTTGAGCATCGCAGCGCAAAGGGTGGAAGCTCCACCTACTTCGTGCGTAGGGAAACTACCGCAGCCCTTTCCGTTGTCTTGCGGGAAATCGCCACTCTGCATTCTATCAGGGCCAAACTATCTGCTTAATTCTATCCGTGACGTCATCGCCAGAAACTCTCTCTTGTAATTTGCAAATGTACCCGAATGCGTTCCCGCTTTTCTGAGATCGTTCGAGAATCGAAGCACTCGTGAATCCTCTTCCTACGGAGTATGCCAAAAAATACAGAATCTCCGTAATTATTACGGATTTCCCCCGGGATTACGGGTGACTAACAAAAAAATTATGGATATTCAGATTTTCGCTGTTATTAAGAAAGTTTTACTGATTTTGTAAATAATCGACGTAAAAGCCTCTGAACAAAGTTCGTAACACAGCCCTTTGTCTTTTTTTTTTTCTCAGGTGGTGGAATTTGTTTTGCTTGTTTCAAAGTGTGAACAAAAAAATGCCCGTCGTGCTTCTTTCGCCGTGGCTCAGGATTACGTCGACCTGAAGCATCTGAATAAAGTTCGTGACGCAGCTTTCTTTTCTTAAATTCGTTCTACCCCCCCCCCCCCCCCCCCGAAGAGAAAGAATTTGTTTTGCTTGTTTGAAAGCTAAGTGGAAAGGAAGAATGGCGCCACGCCGGAATTATGAGGCCTGGCGGGCTTCTTTTGCCGTGATCCGGAATTACGTTGGTTCGGACGTGCTTCTTTTGCCGTGATCCGGAATTACGTTGGTTCGGACGTGCTTTCGCTGTTGCCCAGAATTGCGTCTGCCCGATGCCTCTGAACCATGTTCGTGACGAACCTTTTTGTTTTTTTTCTAAGGAGGAGGAATGTTGTTCTGCTTGTTTGAAAACTTAGTGGAAAGAAAGCACGGCGCCCGGCTAGGATAACGTCGGCCCGAAGCCGCTGAACAAAGTTCGTGACGCAACTCTGTTTCTTTCCTTTCTTTTTTTTTTTTTCTAAGGAAGAATGTGTTTTGCATGTTTGAAAGAGCTAAGTGGGGGGCACGGCTTCGGGCCGTTATTACGTCGGGCGGAAGCCTCTAAAAAGTTCGTGACGCAGCTTTCCGTTTTTTTTTTTTTTTTTTTTTTTTGCTTTTTATTTTATTCTTTCTTTCTAAGAAGGAATTTGTTTTGCTTGTTTGAAAGCTAAATGGAAAGAATGTGTCATGGGAGGCTAAAAAACAGGGTGAAAAACGAGAATTCGGCAGAGAAAATCTCCCCACTTGCTTGACGTTGATGGAGATTTATGTCACCATATTCACAATGCAAGCAAAAAATTTTGCAAGCCATTTTATAAGGTTACATTGAGAAATACTTTATTGACTTCTTCAATGACTAAAAACTAAGCTGTGGATATATGTTTCTAATTCTTGCAAGTTTCTAATTGCTTGACTAAATTCACAAACTTTCCTAGACAAATACTTTTCACCTCAGGATTTAGCTAGTAAAGATTCACATGTAAGTTTTAAATCTGATTTTTTAAAATATTTCATTTTATTTTGTTCTTAAATCCCTACTTTTCTATTGTGAATATAATAATGTGCTTCACTTTAATATTTACTTACATAATTTACAGAAAATAATTCCATATGGCTAGCATACTCTTAAATATTGTATATATGCTGTATTTGAATTTGCTCACCGCGCGTTCGCGTGTCCCAATTTTCCACCCAGTTAAAAAGTTCAGCTTTTTTGTCATCGGCCGGTCTCATGTATGATATAATGTTACATATGTGTGTACATGTGATCAGACCCCTCCAGATTTTGAAGCATGGTTATGCCATTACCCCTTCTTGCTCCTCCCTATGGGTTCCCATGAGAATGTGTACTCTTTACCAAAAACTGAGTTCTGAAATGTAAATCATGATGTGAAATTCATTTTGTGATTTCTTTTATTATAGGAAGTTGACATATAAAAGATAAAAATTTGATTTCCTGATTGATACATAAATTAATGAATGTGGTGATTGATAAATTAATGAATGTGGTGATTGGAGTGTTGTCTTTTTTTTTTTTATCTCACTTGTTAAGGTAATAGGAAATCTAGTATACTGGATTCAGAATGAAATGCGAAATTTATTGAAACCTGTTAAATGTGAGTTTTTGTAGGAATGGTACAGATTTTCATGTAATGCTTTTTGCTGTTATAGTAGTATTAAATAATTATTGTACTTATATTGGACTTAAATTATGGGGATTATTAGTTAATTTTTTTGTAACAACTATTTGTCATATTCTTGCTGCATTCCCCTCTTTCAAACCTTACTACCTACTTTGTGATTTTAAAAACTTTTTTACCTTTCTTCCCACATTAAGAAAAATTCAAAAGAGCATTTTTATGTGATTAAGAAAAGCATTATTTTTCACACAGAAATGCTGTCAGCAACTGTAATCTGCATATAAAGACCTCTGACAACATGAAAATTTTATTGTCTTGGAGTAAAACTGAAACCTGTATTGTATGCAGCAGATTTCAGTTAATTGAGCCAGCCAATTCTTGCATAACATCCCAAATTGGCTCTTTGAGATAAAGCTTCACATAACTGTGGCTGCCGCTTAATTGAGCCAAAGTGTTCTAATCCCAATATGTTCCAATTTGCCAGAATCTACTGTATATATATACACACAAATAAACAGACACATTTATACACATAGCAAACACATACATGTGTGTATGTGTAAGAAAGTATTGCTCTGGCAAATTAAACAAAACTCATGGCTGTTTCTAGTGTTCTTTAAAAAGTTGTTGACCAAACTTTATATAGGTTTGCATACAAAATTTGCAAGTTTTAAAAAGTAGATTGTTGTGCACAACACAACTCCTATATAAACATTCGACAAAGTGACATTGAACAAGCTCACTTGGTAATAATTGATGACATGGCTATTCCTAGACTTAATGCATTACAATTATTCAACTATTTCAAAATTATGAGTTTTTACTAAGGAATAAAGGAAATTTTTATGTAAAAATTTCGGGTAGTACCTACCCTTCGTCAAGACTACAGCTATAGTAGGTGTTGCCATTCATGAGGTAAATTCCAACCTTTCAAATCATTTAGTGTTGTACCTCTTCTTCTCTCTGTTTCCAGCCTTTCTGACAATTTTCTTTTGAAAAAGTGCTGTTGGTGTGTCAGAACTTCTACAGTATCCCAAAGCACTTGATGTTCTGTATTTGAACATGTCTGTCCAAACCTGTTTTGTTTTTCATAATTTTAATTGCAGCTTTATGTTCTCTCTAGCTCTGCCAATCTGGTTTTAAGCTGTCTACCTGTTTCTCCCACATAGCTGAGACCACACTCACATTTTATGTTGTAGGCCACACCTTCCTGTAAAAGAATATTTTCTTCTTTTTTGTTTTAATTTTAGAAGGTTGTTACTAATTTTATTTTGTAATCCTGGAGCCAGTCTGACATCTGATTAGAAACTTTTCACTAATCCTCTGAAGTTTTTCAAACAGTCCTTTATGAAAAGTAATTTTTCTAGTTCACTAAAATTTAGTTTTTGACTTCTGATTCTTTTTTTTTTTATTGAGAATTTTGTTGACTAGTACAGAAGAGTATTATTATCTTCCAAAACTTTTTAAAATCCTCCTTTTGAGCATTTTTTAAAACTTTGAAAGAATTTAGAACATTTATTTTTTCCAAAAATTGAGTGGCCACATTTGATATTATGCAATTTGGTTGATTAGACTGATAGTCTAACATTTTATTGTTGTTGGTACAGGTTACGTTTTTTTTCTCCTTTTACTACTAATGACTTAAAAAATTGAACTTAAAAATCTCCTTTTTTCCTTAGTAAAAAAACCCCATGATTTTGAAATAGTTTAGTTGTAACAAGTTCACTTGAAAAATTATTGTGCTATCACTCACCAGTTACTGTCTGTATGATGTTGCTGAAATTTAAACAATTGATTAATGCTGTATTTATGTAATGTAACATTTCTTCGTATTCTGTTATGGACTTAAAATTCAGCTGTGGTACATAGCCCTTTTTTTTTTTTTTTTTTTTTTTCGTTTCTATGGTAATGGTATTATAAAAATTTCTTTCAAATTTATTTTCTATAGATTTAACAATGATTATCCTTTAGTTGCTTTTTGGTGTTAATTGGATGTTTGCATAGTTAATTTTATATTAAATGCATGCATTTGTGTATGTGTGTTTGTTGTTATTGATGATGATAGGATTGCAATTGAATTCCCCAAAAAAATTCATGTGTTTTAGAGATGGGTGAAAATTGTGAATGAATTAAAAGTTTTTTATTTAATTCTTATATGTTATTCATTCAGTGTCATGTTTAATCATTGGGTGACATTATTAAAAAGGCAAATTTTGGGTGGGTACATATTTTGAAAATCTTGTGAAATTACTAATGCCTTCTATTCATTGACCGGTTTATACTTTTCAGACATCTGAAGGAATCACCTTCATTGGTCCAAACTCAAAAGCCATTTATGCCATGGGGGACAAAATTGAAAGTAAAAAACTTGCAAACTTAGCCAAAGTGAACACCATTCCAGGTTTTGATGGTGTTGTCCAGGTAATTAGTGAATTAATAATAACATATGTTTTAAGCAAATAGTAATCTTATCCAGCATTATTCTTGTTAGCTAATTCATTTAAAATACTCAGTGATAAAAACTCATTTTTTTTGTGTGAAATATTCATGCTTATTCTAATTTTCATGAAATTATGCTATTTGCTACATTGCACCTATGTTAAGCATATGATCTAGATGATTTTAGGATTTATACTAGTAGCTGGAGATCTGCAGTCCTGTTGGATCAGTTTTCTCATAATAGTGTTACCAGATGGCCCACCTACATAAATACTGGCACCATTATGACAATTGCCCCTTAATACATCTCAGCAGGGTAATGTATCACCAGGTTAGCACATTGCCCCCTGCTACTAAGAAATTCCACAGCCAACTCAGAAACATGCAGGAAGGATGCAAATTGCTATATCTGGCATGTTTATTTACCCAGCAAGCTATGTGCATGACTATTTTCACAGAGGTCCTTAAAGTATGTGACCAGTCTATTTAAAATCTTTCTGGCCCAGGAATGGAAATAAGAGATATTTTACTTGCATAGTCCTAAAAAAATTATTATCCAAGAGGAATTCAATACAATGTGTGACACTAGAATTTCACTGCACAATGGATAAAGGTTATACTTTTACTGACTTCTGTGTCTAGGCAAGATTTCATTAGCAGTAATTTCTCTTCACATGAAGGGTATACAGCACTGGAGGACAGACAGGGGTCACCCAGCCCAAAGCCTCGCTCTCTCTTTGGTGTGTTCACCTGTAGCACGGCAATTTCTCCAAGCTGTTCCAAGAAGAGGTCTGTCTCTGTTGGTGGATGTCAGCAATCCTTTTCTCCAGTTTTTGAGTTTAATGTACTTTTAGTCTCTCCATAAATTCTCTGGCTGTTGCCTTCTCTTATCCCCCTTTCCCAATTGCAATAGACAGACTATATTGCCTCATAGACATTTTTTCTGCCTCCTTTCTTCAGTTTCAAGTGCCAGCCTGTTTAACCCCTCCCTCCACAAACATAGAAATACATGTTACTCTCTTGCTGGCCCATGCAAAATGGAAGAAATGCATTTGCTGAAGGCCTCTCTGTCTGCATGCCAGAGAAAGAGTTTAGCTTAATTTTTGTAGCAGATATCTGCTTAGTGTTTATATTCTTATTTAGTTCACTTTTTAGTACTTTTCTTGTTTCATCTGTGGACAGAAACTGCTCTTTAATAGCTTTCTTGGAGAAAACTGTTAAATAAGCACTTTCTGTTTTGTCTGGTGTCTTTCCAGAGTCACTAATAACCATATTGCTTAAATTGATCAATAAATGATATTTCAGTCTATCTGAAAGCCTGTTTTAATATTACTTTTGAAATGTTTTGTGAATTTTAAGTTCTGGCACTTAATATTATTTTCAGAGGCTTTTGTTAAAGTTTGGCATTCACACTTAAGTAAACTGTATACCTCATTGTATCACTGCCTACAAATTTCTTTTCTGACTTCAGTATATATGTAGTTGTTGAAGGAACATGCTCTTAGACATTAATCCTTAAAGGAACATGAAGGAACATGCTCTTAGACATTAATCCTTAGACATTAATCCTTATCTCAGAAATCAGTTCTATAATTTATTCTCCTGCATTTGTACATCTGCAACTTTCCCTTAAAACTAATTTGGTTCTCAGTTTTTACTTATGGTACTCTCAGTTCATCATGTTCCCCAGTAGTCCATGTTGTGGTAATGAATGCAAGTGACTGTGTTGCAACAAAGCTTCTGTCCTGAAATGTGATGCAGAAGGCATTTATCATTGGGGTAAGAATAATTTTGAAAAGTTTAGTTTCTGCAGAATTCAATTCCTTGTAAGCAACAAAGGAGAAAAAATAATTTTCCTTTTGTTTTCATGTGAAAGTAAAAAGTATTCAGGACATCAAGAACAAACAAACAAAAGGGGGAGGGTAGATAACCATCAAACTAAATTCAGCCTCAATGGGTCCCCTTAAAAAAAATTATTTATCCTTTAGAAATATGTAAAAGTGAATGCTACAGAGATTATTTCAAGGTAAAATACAGCATCTTTATTTGCATTTGCATCTTTCCCCATAGAGCAATTATTAAACTATTGCCATGCTTCATGTGACTGAAAATACAAGTAAACCATCCGAAGTTTTAATCTTAACATAAAGGCAGGCTCCTGTGGGCTGGAAAAAGTATGAGTTTTGAAGAGGATCCATGACTGAAGAATGTTAAATGAAAATTATCAATGCAAAATTGCCCCAGACTTAGTTGCATGATTGGAACATACGCTTTAAAGAGACCAAGGAACAGAAACTGAAATTAGTTATGAAGTTACTTTATCATTTAAGTTTTGAGATTAATTTCTATGTGATTTACAGTTATAAGAATTTTTTCAAGTTGTGTAGTGGCAGGTGTTTCAAAGATTAAACATAGGTGGTCCAAAGTCTGACCCTATTTTTAAAAAATTATTGAAAAATGGGCAGAGGTAATTATTGAGCACAATAAGAGGTAGGGATTTGACGGACGTTCAAAAAGGAATGATCATTGGCTACTTCACCAAGGGTGCAAGCATCTCAGAAACAGCAGACTTTGTGGGCTGTTGGTGAGCTGCTGTGGTAAAGGTGTACCAAGAATGGACCGCTGGCACACCGAGTACCTTGTGACGTCATAACTGTGAAGCCCCAAAGGCCGTCAACCCTAGAGGAGAACGTCGACATGCAACTGTGCAGCAATTGACCACACAAATGAGCGCTGGGGCACCCAGGTGCGTGTCTCCAATAATAGTAGAGCAAACCCTGTTATGCATGTGTCTCTGGAGTTGACGCTGCACAAGGCACCCATGTTAACTCAGGTCCATTGGCAACGGTGCCTGCAGTTCGCATGGGACTGCCATTATTGGACAGTAGAAGAGTAGGAAAAAGTTGCCTTCTCTAATCAAGGTTTCTGCTCCACAGACGTGATGGGTGGTGGCATATATGGTATCAGACACATGAGAAACAATACCCGGACTTGCTTTTCGGTCAAGTACAGGCTGATGGTGGCAGTGTGCATGTCTGGGGATGTTTTCCTGGTATGACTTGCGACCGCTGGTACCACTGAATGGGTTCCTGAATGCCAATGGCTACCTGTTCATCCTCACTGACCACGTGCATCCCTTCACATTGGACGTTTATTCTGGTGGTGATGGTGTCTACCAACCGGACAATGTGCCCTGCCACGTCGCTACGGGAGTGCATGACTGATTAATACAGAAATTTAACGTGGACCAGGAACATCAAACAAAGATCTTCGCTCTTTCCACGTTTATAAGTGAGTCACAGAAAAATTCTCCATGGCCGCCCGGCCAATGAGAATGAGAATTTTTCTGTGACTCACTTATAAACGTGGAAAGAGCGAAGATCTTTGTTTGATGTTCCTGGTCCACGTTAAATTTCTGTATTAATTAGTCATGCGCCTTCTAATTATTTCTTCAGTTGCTACTTACCATCTTTGGTGAATCCCCTGAAATGTGCGGGGCTCCAAGAAGCAACCTGTCAAATTGGCTTGGCAGTTAGCGTGTGTGAGTCTGGAGAAATTCGAGGCCGCTGTGGTGTAGCGGAAGCATATCCGGCGCGTAACTGGAAGACCCTGGGTTCGTCTCCCGGTGGCGGCCAATGATAATTTTTCCGGGACTCACTTATAAACGTGGAAAGAGCGAAGATCTTTGTTTGAAGTGCATGACTGGTTCCAGGAACACGATGGCGATGTCTCCCTTCTCCCTTGGCTGGCGAAATCACCTGACCTCAATCCCATTGAGTACTTATGAGACTATTTGGATCGAGAGGTTCAAAATGCCTCCCACAACCATGTCACCTCTATGATCTCCATGCTCTGCTGCAGTCCAAATGAGCTTATGTGCCTCGGACAACCTTCCAGGGCCTCATTACGTCTGTGCTATGCTGTCTCGCCGCTGTAATCCAGGCCATGGGTGATTATTCCCATTATTAAGCAGGTGGTCATATTATTCTGATACGACTGTATACTGGGATGACTCATGCTTTAAAGGGCACTGTACTCTCTAGTCATAAACCTCCTTTTTGCAGTAATTGTTGATTCCTGGTATGTTGTTCATTTGGGTATATCATAAGTAAAGCCCAGATTTTCAAGCATTAAAAACCTTCAAAATAAGTAAACATTTACTAAAAAGTGAAGAAGTGTCCATTCAACTGTTGATTCACTCAACAATATTCATTCAACAGTGAATTCATTAAAAACTATTTCTTTTGGGTACTTTTCCAAGATATGCTTTATGGAGGAATTTTTTTAGCTTCCACAGTGTAATTCCTGTGTCATTAAAGGCCTTGTACAAACCCAAAGAAAACTCCAAATTGTGTGGGGATGTGGATGTAGATGCATAATTTGAAATTTGGTATATCTTATTTTCCCTTTTGACTTACGACTGGCCAAAGATTTAGGTTTCAGCATATCACAATGTTGAGAAGCACTGATTTTGTTTTTACTAGAAACAGTCTTTAACACATTTTACAAAACAATGTTGTTCCATCTGTTGAAAGTGCATAGAAAACAAAATCACTCAGAAACTTATTCAGTCTTGTATTGCTTGTACTGTTGCACACTTTTGCTTTAGGCATATTAAACAATATTGTGCAGTTGCCAGTCAACAGCTCTCATACCAGAAAAATTTGCTGCATCCCCCAGCAAAAAATCTTGAGGCTCTTTTAAACAAAAAACTATTGCTTTCAGCTATTGAAATTTTAAAATTACATATTATTTAGGTTTTATTGGCACTTAAATAATTCAAATTCTTTGTAACTTACAGGTATTTTTCGTAAAACCAAAATTATTGCACTTTATTGTATGTAACACAAATGTGTCCTTTGTAATGAAAATGATTGCCTTAGTTTTGTACCAATATAAAGTACTACAAAACTCTTGTGCCAAAATTAATCAAATCATGCAAATTTTATTCTTTTAGAGAATTAAGGCCAGCTTCGTTGAAATGTCTCACAATCGCATACAAAACACGTAACTGCCATGTGCATACCTGCCAGGTTTTACAATTTACCCGTAAAATTTACGGAAATCCGAATTGTTTTATGGGCAAAATGTTAATTTTATGGATTTATTGATTCTCCCAGATTTTTTTTTTTTTTGTTCTGATGATTTTGCACCCACTATTAAAACTATTTATTTTACTTAATCCATTTTTAAAATGAAGCACCAATATAAGTCAGGAACTAACTTTTCAGTTACATGTGTTATGTGGGAACATTTGTCCGCAGTTTTCCCACATTTTAGGTTTATTGTTTTGCGTTATTTCAAATGCTAAAGCTTGTGCTGCGCATAAACTGAACCTCCCTAACTGGGCTTGTTTATCTCTCACAAGTTTTCCCCCTTCCCCTTCTCAGTAGGCCAGCATGGGGTTTGTCCTGCATTAGAGCACAGAACACGTCTTTATTACTCCCAGTTCAAAATGCTATCTCAGAATATAAGTTATCATAGAAAAAAATTCAAACGGATTTTAAATATATGGAATTTTTAAGCCGAGAACGATACCCAACAAGATGCAATTAAGCTGCCAGTTTTGTGAAATTAAAAATGCATTTAGGGCATAGTTTAGTAACTTCACTTATCTGGCAATAAATTTGACCTAACAAAAGAATGCGGTATAATAGGAAGTTAAAAAAAAAGTCCAATGTTCATTCGACACAGTTCTCCAGCAATGATTTATTTTTGCTGGTCGGTTAGTCAGTAAGTTTTCTATGCTTTCCAACCGTGCTTTGTCCATCTGAACGATAATGCATGAAAATGTCTTGGCTTGATCCGGGGTTATTCCATGTCAGATCACCCAGGGCATGTCACCCACCCATCTCAAATTTTTGTGAAAATTGGCACAAAGTATTGTACTGGTGAGATATGAAACCAGTTAAAATTTTAGTTCAGTCAGTCCAGTAGATCTTGAGTAATGCCACTTTAAAAATTGGGTAGCCTCTGCCTTTGAAGTTTTCACAACTACACGGTAGGACAAAAAAATTCATAACTTCACAACTAACTGTTGCAGCCACATAATTTTTTTCTTAAATGATCTACATGATCCATACATTTGGAAAGAACTTGTTTCTGCACATTTTCAGAATTAAAAGAACACTTTTTTTTTTATTTAATGACAAAAGACATGGAAAAATGAGGCCACATTTTTATTAAACAAAACAATTTTTTTCAAAATGAGCCCCCACTTCAAATTTGCTAAAAATATTTTCATGTGTGTATTGTAATGTAACCTTTCATTAAGAGAAAAAAATACTTTGGGCAATTCGCAGTTTTGGCGAAGAAAAAAATAAATCCAAAATGGTGTCTTTTATATATGGAACAATCAGACATGATATTACCCAATTTTTTAATTAAGTGGTTGCATGACCATTTTATACACCCCCCCCCCCCCCATAGTTTAACCTTATAAGTGAGTAGATCAAAACAATTTTTATTTTATTTTTATGTGCCACCATCTTGGATATAATTTCATTTTTCTTTTCTGCAGCAGGCCAAAATAAGGCCTCACAATGGTTTTGAAAAAAGGCAGTTCTTTTCCTCTTATTGTAGATCAAAAGTTTTGGTTTTCACTACCTTAAAGAGGACATTTTCAGCTAACAGAAAATGTATAGAAATGATAGAAAATATTTTTTTAACTTTGCTTAAAATGGCATTGAGACCTGCAATACTGGCAAGCATAAATCACCATTTTTGATGGGCTGTTAAGGTGACTGGAAGTTGGAACTCCAAGTTGGGAATTTTTGTGCAATAATTATGGCTAGTAGAGTTTTCAGCTATGCAGAACTTAAGTCTGAGTTTGCCCCCCCCCCTCAAAGTTGCAAAATTTTCAACTTTTGCAGATTTCAAGGTTACATATCTCAAAAGGGAGACCAGATAATTTATTTTTCCCACCAAGAATACTCCTACCGATACTCAACAAAACCTGTGTGTGTTTCATTTTGTTATTCAAACTGATTTTGAAGTTACAGGCTCTGAAATATTTGTGAATAAATGGTAACATTTCAGCACTCCAAAATGCGCTGAAACTGATGAATATTTATGCTTATTTCTGTTTTCAAAATATTTTTAAGTCTTATGGAATTATATTTTAAACAACTTTAACTACCAAATACTGTATGTACAGTTTATACATAAGGTAAATAAATAAACTGAAAAAAAACTTACCAGAGCATATAATACAGTTTGTGATTCACAAACTTTAGCAGCAACACTTGTCTAGATGTATAGCCTTACTTCTGCAAGTGCACTGCAACTCACTGTATTTGTTATTGTTGAATTTAATATTTTGACCAATTTCAATTTGTAACTGATCAAAACGCTAACCTGCAAAGGCGTGCTCACAATCACCAAAGTTTTTTTTATAGTTGCCATGCTTAAAAATAATCGCCAATTGTGAAAAAAGCAACCGACAGGGCCAATTATGCTATCCCAAGCTGTTTCTTTTCTTTTTTGTTTTTAAGAATACAAGCAACTGCAAAGATTACGTGTCTCTAAATTTCTTACTAATTTTAATAAAAATATAAACTAATGGATTTTATGAATTATTTTGACATTGAATGATACGTTTATGTATGATTTATAAATGAACTTTTCCTTGGTTACATAAGAGATAAATGAATCCTTTTCTCTGTCAGTTTGAATTAAAACTAAACACAATTACTAATTTTCATATGAAAAAAACTGACTGAGCCAGGACAGCCTGTTTGGATAGGCTGTATGTTCTTCCTGTTGTAGTGTTTACCTCAACCAAACAATATATATATATATATATATGTCAGAGGTACTTCACAATCATTAATTGGGCCAATAAAAAGATGGATAAGGCCCATGTGGGTGCATGAATCGAACAGTCACATCACCTTCATTATAGTTAATTTTTTCAACAAATCCCACATACCAACAGGAATCATATACACATGCTATGCAGCAGTTAACATGTAACTGAAACTCATCTTGAAAATTAGTTACACTGATTTGGGAAATAATACTGTAATATTTATCAGAACTTAATCTCTTAGCACCAATTCTGAAATTGGGAAGTGGTGTAAAGTGATACATTGTGTGTGTACCAGGAGCTTTTGCTTTCTCAAAACGGGGACTAAGCTGACTACGCACTTTGTTTATCTCTTCTGCACTCACAAAGAAAAATGTAATTTCTTTTATATTATCTTTACAGAAGTTATACATTGTTGCACCAGATGTTATTTGTTGAGCTTAAGGTTGCTGCAAACTGGGTTTTGTTGTTAGCCTTTTTACAATCTGCACCAATACTCGCACATGGTGACTTGCCATGGCTTGCTGCAAAAAAATGACCACTTCCCTACCAATCTAAAAAAAATCCTGTTCATGATGCGCAAGTTCAGAAAATTCTTGCAGTTTTTATATTGTGCAGAACAACCATCAGTGAAATACTCAATATTTCTCAGTCTGGGGTAATGCACAACTTTTTTCTAAACTGAAGGAAATAGGAACATCCACAATCACTAGAAACTTTAGTAGGAGGCAAAAACAGAGAAAGCAAGTGAGGATAGAACTTTATTTTGAAGTCCTGTAAGGAGGAATGATTGGGGGAGGGGGACTCAACATTCATTAGTACTTATGGTGGGCATTTCATTATTGATAGAAAAAAATTTAGGACGGACAGTTTTTTTTTGTTTTTTTTATCACCATTTTGTTAAAGGTATTTACATGCACTGGATGAAAAACTAAATAAAGAAAATTTCTGTACCTTATTACAACTTTACATTCAACAGCTTAAATTACTTTTTATTTAATTGCACATTTTAAATATGAAAGAATATTTCTCCTTGTTGAGTTTATGTACTTAAGAAAAAATATGAAGATCCAAAATAAATTATTTTATTTGTTAATGATCAGTGTGTGTGTGTGTGTGTGTGTGTGTGTGTGTGTGTGTGTGTGTGTGTGTGTGTGCATACATGTGTGTTCTCCCAGACTTATGTTCTCCATAACTGAAAACTACTAGCCATTGTTATTACAGAAAAATTTTCAACTTGGGGTTCTAACTACCAGTCACCTTAACAGTCCATCAAAAATGGTGATTTATGCTTGCGAGTGTTGCAAATTTCAATGCCATTTTAAGCAAGGTTAAAAAATATTTTCTATCATTTTTACACATTTTCTGTAATACTTAAATGTCCTCTTTAAGGTAGTGAAAATGAAAACTTTCGATCTACAATAAGAGGAAAGCAATTGCCTTTTTTCAAAACCATTGTGAGGCCCTATTTTGGCCTGCCGCAGAAAAGAAAAATGAACCTATATCGAAGATGGTGGTACATAAAAATAAAATAAAAATTGTTTTGAGCTACTCACTGATAAGGTTAAACTAATGGAGGAAAAGGCATATAAAATGGTCAAGCAACCACCTAATTAAAAAATTGGGTAATATCGTGTCAGAATGTTCCTTATATAAAAGACGCCATTTTGGATTTTTTTTTCTTTGCTAAAATTGTGAATTGCCCAAAGTATTTTTTTCTTTTAATGAAAGGTTACATTATAATACACAGATGAAAATATTTTTAGCAAATTTGAAGTGGGGGCTCATTTTGAAAAAAATTGTTTTGTTTAATAAAAATGTGGCCTCATTTTTCCATGTTATTTGTTATTAAATTACAAAAAGAAGGTTCTTTTAATTCTGAAAATGAGCAGAAACAGGTTGTTCCGAAATGTATGGATCGTGTAGATCATTTAAGAAAAAACAGTACGTGGCTGCAACAGTTAGTTATGAAGTTATGAATTTTTTTGTCCTACAGTGTAGTTGTGAAAACTCAGCACGTGAAAACTTCATAGGCGGAGCTACCCAATTTTTAAAGTGGCATTACTTAAGATCTACTGGACCAACTGACCTAAAATTTTAACAGGTTTTATATCTCACCGGTACAAATACTTTGTATCAATTTTCACAAAAATCCGAGATGGGTGGGTAACATCTTGTGAAAATGCTGGGTGATTTGACATGGAATGACCCTCCGACGAAATTAATATGTTGGGGTTCACACTAATTCGTCAAATCCCTATTGAAAATGGCCAAAGGTTAGGACATAGCGGGATTCATTCTTCTCCCCTTTAGCGTGATGACTTATGTAAAATCAAGGCACGATTGCAATGAAGTTTTGGTACGCTGTTCAGCACCCATAGTGGACCTATCCTATTAAAAAAAGGTTATTATCAGCATTCACAGGGCAGTGTGTACATGCGTGAGATTTGTTCGTCAGAATTTTTTCACAATAACTTCCATGGAAATTAACCGATTTGGATGGAATTTTTAATTATAAAACAACGCGTGTGTCGTAACTTTTTTTTTTTATCAATTAATTCATACTAAGGGATTCATTCGTAAGGAAAACAAAGTATCGTAGAGAACACTGTTTGTTGCTTTTGCAAACACACACTTTTTGTAGGAATGAAATTTTGGGCTTTTAGAAAACAACCGAATTTTAAAATATCTGGATTTTGACGGCATAAGTTTAATTTAGGAAGGGAGTAGATTTTTTTTTTTACTTTATCTGTTTGAAAAAAAAATACACCATTGATTGGTTTCGTAACTTCTATCAGACCGAATTGCGTGATATTTAGAGATTTTCATTTTCTAAAACAAAATATGTGCATTCTAAATTTTGTTATGTCAGGCCTTTTTTTTTTTTTTTTTTCTTAATTGGAGGTTTAACGACCACCGTGAGTAACTCAAAGGGCTATAAGCAGTCTCCCGTCCCTAATTTAGGGATTTAGGGTCAGAGAGCCAGTGCCGTAAGACAAACCCAACATCCATGCCTCACCGGGATTTGAACCCGGACCCCTTTCGGACGAATGATCAGAGGCCATCGCTTATACCACTGCGCCACCTGGGCAGCGATATGAAATTAAATTAAAACCCCAGTTCCAGCTTTTTGTGCTGTAGCTACGTCTCAAAGGGGGGGGGACGAGATGTGTAGGAAATTGCTGATGAAGAGGCTGTATCATTTCCCGTGACGCTTGGTGTAAAAGACAGCATTGGTTTTGTTCCGGCGAAACACATTGTGTTTGTTTACTGCAGGAAAGAGGGGAAGGTCCAGAGGGTGATAGGCCCAGATTCTTTTTGTAAAGGAATAACTAGAGAAGCTGTATTTGGTAAAATGGGAGGGGGGAGAACAGGAAGGAAAGACAAAACTATAAAATCAGTGCCATTTGGAAGTACAAAGGATAAGGGGTCGGATTTTGTAAAACTTTTAACACTGCTGCAAGGCATTGATCGGCTTGTAAGGAATGATGTTGAGAGAGGGGGGTTAACCCCCAGAGGATGACGTTCGTAACTAAAACCTAAATATTTTTTTTTTCTAGATGAAAGAGCCTTTCAGTTGATCTCTGCTTTCCTAGCTGACAAGCTTGATCGGATAACTCTTTAATCGTTATTTTTTCCTCTGTGAATTGAAGCTGTTACTGTTTTACTATAGTAATTTTACTTGAGCTTTTTCTTTTTTTAAAGTGTCTGTAAATTTAGTATTAGTGATTTGCTATGAGCAGCAATATAAAAGGGGCAAAACAGTTCTATCAAACATTCCATGATGTGTATTCTGCGGTGTTCCCGTGTATTGTAAAATCTTCAAAAAATGGAAAATATGCATTTTTACTACATGTCAATGTAATTTTGCATGGTGGAAGAAATGCTATTACTAATCATATTTCTAGTGCCAAGCATAAATCTAATGTTGACTGCATAGGAAAAAATATGAAATTAACTTCCTTTGTTAAAAGTTATAATGAACTGGATGTGATTTGTACAAAATGTTTGTTCACTTCATTTTTAGTTGAACATATTTACCAGTTGGTGTCCCTCAGTCATTCTTATTTATTTATTTCATTTTTTTTTTTTATTTGTCTGTCTCATCGTCCATCTCTTCATAAGATAAACCTAGCACGATAATGGTTTGTTTTTTAAAACGTTGTAGTATGTTCTATGACAGCGTGGGATATGATCCCATTAGATTTGAGCGTCCTTTCCTTTAGGTGCAAACTTCCATAAAAATAAATTTTAATATCTTTATAGATCATAATGATAACACAGTAATGAGAAATCATCTGTAGATTCTATTTTAATCGATATAAATTTGCTGATAAATTTAAACATCTGTAGTTATATTAATTAAAAGTTGATACTTGATTTGGGTAACATCGTTTTTTAATCGATAATTTCGGCACATTTAATCAATATGCGTGACAAGTAATTTAATGGAATATATTGATTAACATTTTCATCAAAAATATCGATAATTTTTTTTTACGGATTCCTGTTTCTGAAAGTTGGCAGGTATATACATGTGACAGTGTCTAATGATCCTTTCTGATTCATATGAAAATACAAAACATAAATAAGCAAATAAATAACTAACAGTTAAGAATTATGGCACTCAAAAAGTAAACTTAAATTATTTACTTTTGAATATATAAAAAATTACTTAACATAATACCACAACATTTTGCAGATTGTAAAAGTATTTTCTCTTGACTCTGTTATAAAAAATTTATGCAAGTCTCTGTTTCTTTATCCCCACAAAGAATGCCTAGTTCAGTTCATTATATTCATAAGGATGCGCTGTTATGTGCAAACAACTCTAATACACAACACCTTATCCTCATTTGTATAATAATTTCATTCATTGAACTGATATTTTGTTCACATTCTTTTGCTAAAATGCACATATTGGGACTATTGCTATGTCTGTGGAATGATGCCTCAAGTCGTCTGGTATAGTTGCTTTCATGTCACCCAGTTTTTATCAGCCCAAACCATGAAAATGACTTCCAACTGTTTTACTTATTTATTGAAAAAATACCAAAAAGTCCTTTTCTTTTTAATACTTGTTGAGAGCTGCCATAAAAAAATCCTGGCAGTTTCTCTAAAAAGCATCATATACACAGTTTCAGCAAAAAAAAAAAAAATCCTGGTGTTTAGAGGCCTGTGAAGAGCTAGCTATCAGTATGCCCCTGCCAGTCAACGATAGCAGAAGTTCCAGAAATCGCCCTTCAGAGTCTCAAAATAGAACTCTTTCACCTGAATTTGATGGACCAGTGATAATCTAAAGCTCAGTTACACATACAGTAAGTAGTTCCAATTGCTTGTTCATGAAATGCCAAGAGAAAAAAATACAGTCACATGGCCTTCACACAGTGCTCCAATCATCTGCGTATTCTATCCCCATGCACTCTGGTAGGAGGCTAGCTTACATCATGTAAACAAACAAGAGGCATGACATCTTCGTCCTTTGTTACCTCATTTCGACAGCCAATGGCAGGCTGACTTTATAGTGGACCTAACCTTATACTACAGGGTAAGTTAAAAGTTGCTGGACACCCTTGTCTATTTTAGAAATGGGAGAGAAAATGGAATATCTAAATACCCCAGCAAAGAATCAGTGGGGGGTGGGGGGGCTATCTTTTAGGCTATTTCCGGAACATGGCCGTCATCTTGGAATCCATCATATTGGATCAAGGTCATATTTTTCAAATGGTAAGGGGGTCATGTTGCATGTCAAACACGACCAAAATTTTCTCAGAAATTGATTGCCATAATAAGATTTGACATATGTGTTGTGGTTCACAAGTTATCGACACAGAAAGTTTAAATAACCATTGTTTGGTGCAGGTAACTGAAGGTGTCATTGACGAAAGAGGAGAGGATTGATATGGTCCTAATGTCTGGGGAATGCAGCTCCCATATCATAGCCACAGACTTCAACAACTGACACCCAGAAAGACCACCAATTCCACACAGTACTGTTGCATACCTGATATCCAAATTCTGAAAAACTGGGACTGTGGATGACAAGCTTTGTAGTGGTCAGCCGAAAGCTGCTACTGACGAAGAAACCTCAACAGTGGTCTTGGCATCCTTTGCAAAGAATCCACAACATAGCACACAACGTCTTGCAGTAGAATGTGGCATCAGCCAGTCAGCCATTGTATGGATTCTTCACATTACTCACCAGCATCCATTCAAGATCCAGATGCAGCAGCAACTATCAGAGGATGACCCTGATGAAAGTGTTGAGTTCTGGACTGGGCTTTAGACCAACCTCAATGGGATCCCTCGTTTGCACAGGGCATTTTGTTCAGTGATGAGGCCATTTTTTATGTCAGTTGTGAGATTAACCATCAGAACCACAGTACTGGAGTGACAGGAACCCTCACTAGATGGAACCATTCAACATCGTTGGTTATGTAAAGGTTATGGTGTGGTGTGGAATATGGGGCCTCTGTGTAATCGGACCCATTTTCATTTCATTTCATTTATTTCGTATTTCGGTTGTTAGAATATGCAGTTGACATTCTAATGTAAAGAAAATTAATACAGCAACAACCAGGAAATAAGAGGGAAAGGACCTCCACGAATCCTTACGAGCCCTCTCATTGACAGTAATGTAAAAGCTCAGCTCTACCTAGAAATGCTACAGGAAACAGTGTTCCCTTCCCTTCTGAATGGAGATGGCAGTTTCCTTAGTTATTTCCAACACGATGGGGCTCCACCACGCTACGGTGCAACTCTTCATCATTGGCTAAATGTTCAATTCGCTGGTTATTGGATTGGCTGGCATAGTCCTGTGGAATGGCCACCCAGATCCCCTGACATGACACCACTCAACTTTTATCTGTAGTGTCATCTGAAACACCTGGTGTGTGCTGAGAAAATTTGTGACAAACACCACCTTCAGCAAGGCATCCTGTAGGCCTGGAATCGCATTTCTCCTGATATTTTCGTGCGGGTGCGTTATGACTGGATCAAGCGCTTTCAGCTCTGTGTTCAGCAACAGGGACGACACATTGAACACATCAAATAGCTGCACATCACAGAATACATTAGATGTTGTTATTCCAACTTTCTGTGTTGATATATTGTGAACCACAACACACATGTGAAATCTGATTACAGCAATCAATTTCTAAAAAAATTCTGGTCTTGTTTGTTATGCAACATGACCCGCTTCACATTTGAAAAATTTGACCTTGATCCAATATTGCGGATTTAAAGATGGCGGCCATGTTCCAGAAAGAGCCTGAAAGATAGGCCCTCTTACTGATTCTTTGCTGGAGTATTCAGATATTTCATTTTCTCTCCCATTTCTGAAATGCAAGGGTGTCCTGCAACTTTTGACTCACCCTGTTTATTTCTAGTAACCTTGCCATTCATTGCTTGCCTTTTCACATGGGAAGAGTTTGACGTCACTTTTAATAAAAAAATTTACTGGCTCATAGAATTTGGTTTGTAGAAAAAGTTCCCTGTTAACCCTTATGAGTAGAAAATTCATATTGCTGGTAGACTCATTTAGTGTAGAGTAGACTAAACATTTCTCTTGATTGGAAGTGGATTAATTTTGAGTACCACCACTCTGTAATGGGGCAGAATTTTTAGTAAGTTTCACTATTGTATCACGATGCTATTGAGATTTAAGTCTAAGAAATGATATTTTCAGTTTTCAAAAGTGCTTTTCTATAAAATTTCCAGGATACATGCAAAATTATGCACTAAATGTTAAAAATATCAATTTACTTCCGATATTGGAGGTTGTAGTAATAACTTTAAAAATATGTTTTAATTCCTCAAAGTGGCTAAATATGCAAAGTAAGCATTTTGCTTGAACATCCAGGTTTTAAGTATATGATACATTATATTTTATATGGGAATTTTATCAATTGTATGTGTCATGCATGTGGCAGACTACTTGTGAAACTCAAAAATTTTATCGTTCTTGAAATTTTTTTATTTGAGTAGTCATTATAACTACTCTGCACAAGACATTTCCAATCAACTGAAGTATATGCATCTAGTCTAAATAGATGTTTGGGGTGTGCTAGCTTACACATCTTTGTTCTCATAGGTCAGAAATCACCAGTTTTTCAGAGAGAGAGAGAGAGAGAGAGAGAGACAGACAGACAGACAGACAGACAGACAGACAGACAGACAGACAGACAGACAGAGAGAGAGCATTTTAGAACTTTAGATTTAATCTCCAAACTATGTAGTAATAACTTTAGTTTATTATTTTGGATATGTGATTCCAGAACCCTGAATGTGTTACTTGTGAATTAGCCTTGTAGAGTGATCATTCTTTTTCTCCCCTTTGATTTTTTGTCCTGTTTTCTTTTATTTAGTCAGCTGAAGATTGTGTGAAGATTGCCAATGAAATAGGTTTGTAAACTGTATCCTTCATTATCACATTTATTTCCATTCTGGTGCATGTAGATCTTTCCTACAGTTCTGTAGTTACCATGAGCAAGATAAGTGTTTCAAGTCAATTATATTTACCACAAACATGTATTTTGGTACAAATGCTATATGTGTTTAAACATGAGTCTGTTTCATTAATCTATCTTGGAACATAATGTCATTATTCCTTTTTCAACATTCTTCACATTTTACAGCTCTTTTTGGACATGAGACACTGCTTGGTAATATTTTGCTTACTTAGTATTTACATTGCTAATTGTTACTAAATTTAAAACCATAAATAAAAACTTAATATACATAGTTAAAAATTGCCGCCCCAGTGGAGCAGTGGTCTAAGCGATGGCCTCTGATCATTCGTCTGAAAGGGGTCTGGGTTCGAATCCCGGTGAGGCATGGATGTTGTGTTTGTCTTACAGCACTGGCTCTCTCCCTTCCCTGGAACCAGTGGCCCTAAATTAGGGATGGGCGACTGCTTATAGCCTATTGAGTTGCACACTGTGGTCGTTAAACTTCCAATAAAAAAAAAAGTTACAAATTTCTGTTAACAATTCCAAAAAATTATTTGCTAAGTGTTTTTTCATAGGATTCATTTAAAAGTTCAAAAGTGTTCACTCCATTTTTGTTGTATGCAACAAAAGTTTTAATTAACAAACACTCTTGTGCATATTGACTTGTTGGAAACCATAAATTTAGCACTTTTTTCATACATTGGATATTCTGGGTTACAACTGTGTGTGTGTTCTTATGGCAATGCCCTTTTGTCACTTTTTTCACTCAGTGAGAAATATCTTCCAGAACATCAAGCAAGGTACATTTATAATTGTGAGTTGGTGAATTTATCATCCATATTTCAAATACAGTGGTGGTAAAACAAATCTTTTCCAGTATTTTTTAAATTATGGCATTATAGTATTTAGGCATTTTAGAAAATACAAGTGAAACATAAAAATTACTGGTTTCTTTTTTTTTCTTTTTTCTCTCTTTGTGGTGACAGTATGAAGAAATCATGCCCATAGCCGTGTGCCACTGAATGTTACTTTGTGTGATATTTCAGTACTACAAATGAACTATCTTTCATTATTTCTCTGGCTCAACATCTCTACACAAGTTGCCATGTTTGAAATGCTACGAAGTGTCAGGTTGCAAACTTCTGGGAAAGATCACACTGAAGACTCACCTTTCAATCATGTATTTTCAAATTTCCTAACAATGCAATATGGCAAATAAAAAACAATTATAAAGAGCTGCTGTTGTGGCCATATTTGTTAAAACGTGATCTAAGAGGCTGTGAATTTTCTCCTCAAAAGATTAAAGATAAATATCAGAAAAGAAATTCAACCTAAAAATATGAGATGCGGCTGAAAGGCAGTGTGCCGATACTCACTAATAGCTCTGAATTTTTGCTTCTTGTCAGAATGCTAATATAACCTAAACATCTTTCATGGTAAACAGAACAGACCTGTTTGTAATCCGGGTGCAGCCCGGAATTCCGGGTTTTGTCACATTCCAAACCTGTAAATCCGGGTTTTTAAGTTTTAGAAGAATTTGAGATGCTTCGGACATTTCATTTCTAAAAATGCTACAAAATGGTAACTAAACTTCAGGTTCCATTTTCTTTGGGAATTACAGTGTTTGATTAAAAACACTGCATGTCCATGCAAATGGTGAATGTAGACGATTTGTGACACCTTGTGCGTTTCTTTTGTTATCAAACAAGCTCTCAAGATAACAGCCTGCTGAAAGGAAAGCTTCTTTTCATTATTTTGAAAGTTCAAGTAATTTGATTATTTTTTCTAACTACTTTTAGAAATTGAATGGAATCCACTGTAGGCTTCAAGTTCAAGTAAAACTGGTCTACATAGACTGCTCAATTAACATATAATATGAAGTGCAAAATTTGATTTTAAAGATGCAATGCCTAAAGGATTTTGCACAGTGAAAGAAAATTGGGTACAAGAAAAGATGCGAAGTTTAACTGCACAAGCACTAGGGCCTATTTGTTGTGTAGCTAGTTTATATGTGTGTATTATACATTATATGTATATTGGAACTGAGCTGAGAGTTTCAGGGTTTCTTGTGTCACCTAACAATCACCTCTGACAGAAGTGAAGATAAGATGTAGCGTGCCAAATATTTGACTTGGTGTTAAATACAGACACTGCTTTATGAATTAATGAGGAAATGAAACATAAGAAAAAGCATAGAATATGTTGCTGATACTTACGATTAATATATATATATTACCATTCCAACTTTAAATTCAGCTGTGAATTAACAGCACCTAATAGAGAATTATTATATGAAAAGTTGGGAAAATTGTAGATGATATTAGCCATGACATTAGATATCAGCATCAAAATTTTCCAAATAAGACCTTGAAAAGTGCAGATATAATACTGAAAGCAAATTTGTTCTCGGGACACACATATTAAGTACCTGTCAGTTCACCAAATATAATTTAAACAAAAATTTGCAAACCAGAAATATATAAGTGGCTAAATTTCTGGCAAATCTATTTCTTCTTCATGCTGTTGGTGATGTGCCATAGCAGAAGTAAAGGAATTCAAAATCTTTCATTTCATGAACAACCCAAGATGTTAAAAAAGCCTTATTATGAGTCAGATGGATCTATATTACTGTTGGTGCTGACTGGAATGACCATTCATCTTCGAAAGAGGAATTCAATGGGTACCTGGCACATACAAAACTGGCTGGTACCATTAAATTGTTAATCAATTGCTCTCATTTCACTTCCTGCCTTCCGATTTCTCACAGACTTCATGCCTTTCCCTTCCTCTCTTCACACTGTGATGCAATAACAATGGGCATCTCATTTTGCATCAAAAAATAAATGTGTTGATTGTTTCATGCAACACTTCATTATTTTTTTTATCATTTTCTCTATGGAGGAGAAAAGAAATAAGCTTTTGAATGTTAACCCCCCCCCCATCCTCTAATGAATTTCCTTAAAATAAAATTTAACAGAAATGAATGTTTGTCTTTTAATTAAGTATGACATAAATATAAATTATAAACTCTTTTCAGAATTCATCATGAAATCTTGTTCTTAGTAAAAATTTAACTAATAAAAAAACATCTGGCTAATAATTTTTGGATTGAAATACAGCCTTGGTAAGCACATTATTGTTTTTGTTTTTTTATGGTAAACAGAAATGAAGATGTGTTCTTATGTCACCTTGTGGGGGAATAGTGCACCTGGAAATCAAAATCTATGTTGATAATATTTATAATGGTTGCTGTTAGAAATATTAAAGGAACTTTTCGCATTTGGCCTGTAGAAGCTTAGATATCATTAAATTAAATACAGTTGAACCCATATATAACAAAGTTGAAGGGAAAGTTAAAAACATTCAATATATGCAAACTTTGTTATAACTGAACAGATAAAAAAAAGGGCTGTTTGGGAGAAATTACATTACGTCAGGTTAAAACAAGTTGATCACAAACAGTTTCTAGATTAATCTCTCTTTTCCAAAGTCATATAGTACTTGTTAATTAAAAACTACATTTTGGGATAAAAATATGAGTTAGATTTGCCATAAGTAAAATATTTAACTAATGTAAAAATTAAAGTAACGGAAAGAAATTTGAAATTTTGCCTGTTTCGTTTGATTTGCTGTTAGCACTTTACATTGAAAATAGGAGTCAGTTGTTGTTTGGTATGTGGTTGTCTCGACGGCTGTTTTTCAAATGTTTTTCAACTTCCTCTGATCCTCTGAAATGATGGTTGAGATGTTTCTAGATGCAAAATAAACTTAAAAATTTCTAAGCAAAGATTAAATGATTGAAAGATGGTGTGGAAAATAGATCCTGGGCAAATGCTGTTAAAAGACAGCATTTACCCAGAAGATGTATATGTGGGGGGGGGGTGTCCGATCACACATGCACAGTGATTGGAACCCCCTCCCAGATTATGTATATACAATAATATATGCATACTGTATAAAATAGTTTGGGACCTCCCTCCCCCCTACACACACGCACGCAGGAGCATAGCAGTTGCTGAGATGCAATCTAACAGGCACGACATAGATGCCTCTGTTGGCGAATTGTGGAACTTAGTGAACACAACTGTAAAACTAGATTATCCATCTTATAGATAGATAGGGAAGAAATGTAAATTACAAAGTTGTAGAGCTGACTTTGCTTATTAGGAATCAATATTGTTGTTTTATTAAGTACACATTATACACGTGTTTGCATTCTATGAAAAATCACAATCTTATATTATTAAATTTAGTTGGTTCACATCGGAAAAAAGTGTGCATTACATCATTATATTCCTGAAAAGTTAGGGGGGTCCTTTACATTGGGGATCCCCGACTCTAAAAAACTGGAGGGGTGCTGACCCCACCCCTCGACCCCCTCCCAATAGTTACGCTTATGAAAACATCTTTTTATTCATTCGTTCAAATTTTCATATCTGTAAGGGAAACCATGGGGTGTTTTTAATAGCAGGTAATTCCTAGTTTTCCAGTGAAAGAGGAAGAGGTAGAACTGGGTGAATGCCATTTATTTTGTTTGCTAATAACTGCAGTGAACTTTGATACTTGGGTTTCCTCCAAAAAACGTTCATAATATGCAGTTAAAATAGCTTGGAAGAATATTGCGAATTTCAAGGTATCTGTAAAACTTTGGTTTATTAGGGGTTTTGTATTATGCAAGCTCATTATATGTGGGTTCAACTGTATATAATTTTGTACCACTTGGTAAGAAAAGTTTCCCCTGGAAAGCTAGCAGAGCCATGGTTACCACTGCTGCATTTAGATTTTAAAAAACGTATAGAGCTTTTATAAGCTTAAGTATGATGCCAAATACAAGTGTACTAGTGGGAAAATCAAAAGATATGTGCATAAAATTGTTGAAAGTGGGTGCTAGTTGGTGTTTTTAAAGAAATGTTCCATCCAACGTATAGAAACTGGCTCTATGTCAAACTAAAAGTCCTAGTTTACACCACATAAAAAAAAAAAAAGCTGAAAAATGCAGAAAATTTTTAGCTATGTTTACTCTGTCATATGCAGCAGCTTTTTCAAACCATACTTTCTGAAGGAATATTTTGCGAAATTCAAACATACATGTATCAACCTCATAGAAGTACAGAATTACCCTGCCCTAAGAAAAATTCTACTCCATGTAAAACAAGAAATGCATGGAAATGATAGTTCCAGCTATCAAATGCAAAATTAAGTTTCTCATCGTAGCTTTTAGGAATGTAGTTATCACATCACAAATTTAAAAGTACATTTATTGCTCTTCAGGAAGACACTTTAACGTCTGTAAATTCTGTTTTACATGTTCTGTAAAGTGGATACAGTCTGTGGTGGTGCATTAACTTATTCAATTAAAATATAAATCGGTTAGAAGTCCTTAAGATGTTACTTACGGAATTGCGTGTTCAGTCCAACGTCAGTAGTTATTGAGTTTTTTTGTCCAAAGTTGTATCTTGCTTCAATATGGTCAGTTGTTAGGGTTAGTTCGAGAGCCATTTCGTTATAAGTTGTACCCTACTTCGGATATGTCCAGATGTTAGGGTTAGCTCCGTTCTGGCTATGTCGACATCATATTGAATGGGTAAAGGTTTCCAGATAATAATTAAAACTTATTGAGTTAAGAGTTACTATTTACATACAGCTTACTGCTTCTGCTATTTGTATTGTTCTCATATTATTCTGCTGGTTTAATATTGTAATTCCTTCCCAATAGGGTATACATTGACTATCCAAACAGAAGTCAATGAGTGTTGTTTTATTCTCTCTTCTGCTCCAGTTCTTCATGTGTTCGGTCAATCTGATTTTAATATTTCTTTTTGTACTGCCTATATATTGGTTGACGATTTTATTTTGATTATTTATTATTGGTATAGAGTAGACAACTGCTTTTTGTAAGATTGGGGTCTTTCTGTGATAGTTACTAAGAGATTTCGTTATGTCTCTCGTTTGTACACTAAAATCTAGGTCATATTTTTTACATGTTTTCTTCATATTAGTTGTGATCTCCAGTATATATGGTAATGATCCACAATTTTTTTTACCTGTTGAGTCTGTGTACTCCTTTGTTGTTTATTTCTAGGGTTGCATCTATTAATAAGGTTATTTATTTTCTTCACATCATAACCGAAGTTTATTGCTGTGTTCTTTATCCAATTCAATTCATTTTTTAGTAGTTGGACGTTAGATGTATGAGTAAACGCCCTATTGATATATGATCGGAAAGCTGCAAATTTATAAGATGCTGAATGGTGAGAGTTCTCGGGAATGATATTAGTGACGTTGTCAGGTTTTCTATATACTTGGAAATCGATGTTATTTTGTTTATGAGATAGTAATATGTCTAAGTATGGTAAGATTCCATCCCTTTCTCGCTCCACAGAGACTTTTAATTGTTTCGTAATAGCTATTATATTCATCTATGTACAACTGTAGCTGGTTATCATCATGCTGCCATACCATAAGGATGTCATCCATGTACCTGCAAAACATCGGTGGTTGTGGTATATCTGTTTTCAGTCTCATAGATTTTTCGATGTTCTGCAAAATCACCTCTGCCAACAAACCCGAAATCGGCGATCCCATCGGTGCTCCCGATAATTGTCGATATATTTTGCCTTCATAACTGAAGTAATTGTTTTTTTTTTTTTCAATAAAAAGAAGTGCTCTTCTTATGTCTTCAATTTTCTGTGTTGGTATTTTATTTTCACACAACCTTTAACAATGAGGTCAATTGTATCCAGAGTAGGGGTATTCGGGAAGAGGGATATCACATCAAGGCTGGTAAGTCTTATTTTCTCAGGGTTCTTGCCAAGGTTCCAGAATCAGGGGTGAAAATGTCCCCCAGGTTTTTTTCTGGGGGTGATTTTGAAAAATCGGGTGAATTTTAAACAATCGTAAACTTAGAGAAAAATACTACATTATGGGGATAAAAAACGAATAAACACAAAAATAATATAAATATTTTATACATATCTTCTAATTTTGTTATTAAATATTTCAGCAGCTTTGTGAAATGGAAAGCTTTCTAGTGTTGCATTTGCTGCTGATATTCGAATCAAATTTTTTAAAGTTTATTCTTTCAGTCTGTTGCGAAATTTATCTTTTATTTGATTTTGTGTGCTAAAAGAATGCTCTACTAATGCAGAACTTATTGGCACAACCAAAGCAATTTCATACAACACTGTGCTTGGATACACATCTTTATACCTGCAGATGAAAAGTTCTGCAACATCTGTAAATTTAAAACTAGCATAGCTATTTTTTAGCAGAATAAATATATATGGATATTCACTCAACAGGCATTTCAAATCTTCAAAATCTTTGAAGTGGTCTAACAACTTCAAAACAAATTTGCATGACACCGATGGGGATATTTAATTCCCATCCCAAAAGTGTTTGAGCGAATTGGCTCCTTTCACAACAATGAATAATAAAATAAACATAGGGACCTTTACAATGTCGAAAACAAAAAATCACTTTAACACTGTATGATTTAACACTTTAACACTGTATCATTTTCGTCGGTTTCAACTTCAAGCCAGTCGTACATTTTGCGCCATTTCTCTTGAAAGTTAAGATTTTTTAAAATTTAGTTGGAGGTACTACAGCAGGAACAGCCTCACTACAATTCTCAGGCAATATTTCACTGTTTAAAATCGTAGCACTCAATGCCGAACTTGCAGAATCGTCAGTAGAACGCTTCCTCTTTCTAATGAGGAACTTTTCCATTGTGTTATAGTAAGAACAAATATCAGAGCTGCCAACTTTTCTAAATCAAAAACCGGGAAATCAACACGCGTTCGACGGCGCGTGTTTACACTTTATAAATAATAAAATTATATATTATAGGTTTCTCTATTTTTTTTAATTACAGTTAATTATTTAATACAAATAAAGAAATATTTACAAAAAAATTTAGTATTTAAGTATAAAATCAGATTAACAAACCTTGTTAATGAGTTTCATTTTTAGAGAGTGAGACACTATTTTTTTCAGAGAGTCACCAATTTTTCTCCCCACCATAACAGAAGTCTTATCACATAAGGAAAGACAGTTCATCCACGGAATACCAAGATACTGAAATTCTTCAGACACAAGTTTGGCAATATTTTCACCTGTTAAACTGGTTTCTAGGCATGGCAAAGAGAGCAGCATGCATCTCACTAGCTTGCAATGATTATCAAAGTATGTTACCACAATTCCCCCCCCCAATTGCTTGCTAAATCAAGAAGATTGCTTGCAAAAATCAAGATTTACTATAAAATCAAGAAGATTTGAGACAGTACCAGAACTGTTAATTTATGATTATCTATTATTATTAGGGAAGAGCGGTAATGTATGGGATGTGCTAGCAGTATGTTTGATGATACTTGTATTCAATTATTTTTCTGTATCAGTCACTCATAGATGGAGTTCAGAAATTGTGATGATTTTCATGGTTTTGAATTTTTTTTGTTAAATTGAATGATGCAATTTTAGAAATAACTTGATTTCATTTAAGCAATGACAAGACAGTGACTTGTTTGTTTAATGCCCTTGGATGACAATTTTATCCATCACAAATGCACGATAGCACTATTTTAGATAAAGGATGAATAACGTAACTTTGAGAATATGAATACTTTTGAACACCATGCATCAATTCTTACAAATTTTCAGCTTCTTCACTTTCGTTTTCAGGACAGAGAATTACGATTACGGAGAAAATCTTTATCTCCCCCTCCCCCTCTTTGTCAAGCTGAAATGCAAACCTTATTTTTGGGGGTGGGGGAAAATTTAAGAATACGGGATACATGTTCAGAACATCGTTTTTTTGGGGGTGGGGGGGATACAATTACCGGAGAAATCTTTGCTACATCCAATTTTCATTTTCGGACAGTTTCCCTCCATTTTCAAGTTGAAATACAAATATTTATAAAATAAAATGATATTTAACAACAATACTAGGCAGAGGAAACATCGCGTGAAAAATAAAATTACGATTATGAGAGAAATCTTCACTGCGTCTAACTTCCGTTTTCGAAAGTTTCCAGCGAAAAACATTCTCCTCCGCTACCAATTGCCCCGAAATTTCTGTTCAGTTATGCATCGATCTCGAGGAAAACTCCAATTATGACGGAAAAGGAGAAATTTCTCGAAGCTGTTGCACGCTCATGCCTGAAGATTAAAGGGAAATTTTTGCGCCGTCGAATTTCCGTTTTCGGAAATTTTCCCTACATTTTCCAACTGAAATACAAATATTTTTGGAATAAAGTTATGTATAATAACAATACTGGACAGAGGCAACATCGCAGAAAAAAGAAATTACGATTATGGAAATCTTTATTTCGTTTATTTCCGTTTTTAAAAGATGAAATACCGTCCCGATGCATATTTTTACGCGTTGGTAAAATTTCGATGCGTAAACACACTTTTTGATGCGTACTAGACGCGCAATTACGCATTTTGGAAAATTCTGCATGGCGCAGAATTAAAAAAATTTCGCACTTTGGTGCAATTAGCGCAGCTATTCCAACACTGAGGGAGAGCAAGTTTGGAAGGATTGGCGGGAGAGGGGGTGGTGCGATCGCCCCCAGCTAGAAACATGAGATAACATAAGGTTCAATCGCTATGAGGTCATAATAAAACAAAAGTAGGAGTTTACACTAAGCCACAATAACAACGATATCAAGTTCCATCAGTAAAAAAAAAATTCACGAGTCCTTTTGGCGAAAATCCGGAAGAAACTATCTTCCGACCATAAAACTACCCAAAACTCCGTAAAACTTTCGGGAAATCCGGAATACTTGGCAGGTATGCGGACGTCATTGCACTGATATCGGCTTTTCCGACATATTATGTAATATCACCTTGCCGTTCTTCACACCGATATCGGCTTTGCCAATGCATCCAATATCCTCTTGCCGTTCTTCACCCCATATCCGTCCGATATTGGCTTTGCCAATGTATCCAATATCTGAATTTCAAAGGCGCTTACTTAGAAACGGAACCATTAATAGTTTTCGCATTTACGCGAAAAAAACTATAAATATATTCACAAAATGCGATCGCAGTTTAAACCGTGATTTTAACAAAAAAGGACACAAAATTCAGAACTTTTACGAAATACATTGAAATCCGCAATTCTTCCAACCTGTCCGTAATTCGGTAATCATGTAGCCGAAACCGTAATGGTTGGCACCCTTAGTAGCGCATGGGCTTTCGTCTCGTTGCACTCTTCGCGGATTATCACGTAATCCGTTTATTATACGACCGGAAGGGAAATACTGGGATTGTACTGTGACGACATGAAATCGGCACATGTGACGAACAATAGAATTGTACCGTGACGTCGTGAAATCGGCACACGTGATCTGAAACGGCATCGCCTTCATAGATTTTCCATGCTAATAGCTCACGATTGAAATCTTTCTGCGCGCGCTCCCATTTTGCACATCACTTTATTTTTCTTGCGCAAATTCAAACTTCTTTGCGCAAAACGCGCATCTGCGCACGCTATCGGGAACCCTGTTTTCTTATTCCAATTGATTGCTTTATCCTGTATTAGTGTAATTACCTCTGTGGGACTGTTCACAGTATATTCATATTGTTTGTAGATAGGAGTTAAAAAATTATATAGTGCTTGTTCAAGATTTATCGTAGGTGACCTATTTTTCGCAACAATTGGTCTAATTAGACCAAGCGATGGCTTCTGATAACTCATCTGGAAGGGGTCTAGGTTCGAATTCTGGTGAGGCATGGATGCTGTGTTTGTCTTACAGCACTGGCTCTCTCCCTTTCCTGGAACCAGTGGCCCTAAATTAGGGACGGACGACTGTTTATGGCCCATTGAGTTGCTCATGGTGGTCGTTGAACCTCCAATCAAGAAAAAAAACATGTGCATGAGATTTGAAATTTTTTTAACACGGTTTTGAAATATTGAAATTACGAAACAGATAGAAAGAAACTGGATGAATTTTACATAATGTTTTATAATAACTGGCAGTACTGTTGCTTATTAGAATACTGATAATGGAACTCAGTACTGAAACTAGTTTTTATGTCACAAATGAATTGGAATTTCACATGTAATGGTAATTCACTCCCCAGTTTTAAATTTCCTGACTGATAACCATGTTTTTTTAAATAAGTCATGTTCATGCCACAGGAATGAGGATATTTATCCACAGTATTGCTCATTTTACTAGTCAATTTTTAATTTCTTTTATTTCTGTCAAACAGTTAATTACATGCACATTATATCTGATTTTTCTTACAATACAGTTTTACTACAGTGTATCATTTTGGTAGACTGAATTGGACAAATATAATGTTACATTTTGAAATAAAACATAAAAAAGAGACCTTGGATATCTAGTTTTTTTAATAATTATTTACAAAATACCATGTAGCACCATTAGGATACTAACTTCTTTGTCTAAAAAAACATGCTCCATTACATAAAGAAATTAAGGAAGAAATACTTCTCATAAATATATATATACATGAGAAATTCACTAGGTTATTCAAAGCGATCATAATTGTGCACTGAATTGTCTGTAGTTTATTTATCTCCAAGTAACATCTCAGAAAAGTTGAAAAATTACATTGAAGATGGCATTCATTTCCTACTCCAGATTGATGTAACTTTCAAGTTTTCTGAGGAGATGTTACATGGAGACCAGTAAACTACAGACAGTTTAGTGCACAATTCTGATTGCTTTGAATGATATAATGCTCCATTACATCCTAGAATTCAGTGGCATCCATTGTTTTCATTATTGTTATTCTATTTTTTGATTATTTATTATATAGAGAGAATTAAATGTGAATGATAGGTCTAAAATATGACAATACATAGTAATCTCAAAATATTTAATAACACAAGTTCAGCATTAATTGAAATCATATGAGTAATATCACTTACTTTCATCATTTGCCTATTTATATATCTTTTTTGGGGCACGTGTCATTCCCGAATTCAATTATTCTTACATTATATCATAAAACTTTAAAGGATAATTATTTAATTGATTAACATTATTGTAATATATACTACCCCATGAATAAAGCATTTTTATAATACGAAAAATGTATTATATATATATATATATATATATAATAATTGATTAAAAAGGACTGAAAAAAAAATGCACACCCAAACTCCAGAGAAAGAGCCAGTGAACCAAAACCCAAAGGAATTATATCAAAGAAAGATGTGACTGAGGCTGCGCATAAGCCATTAGTCCAGACCACACATCATATACACCAATATCTTAAGCAAAAATCAAGATGTAAACCGCGAAAAAACTTTGAAAATACACTGACGGAAAAAAAAATTCCAACACCACGAAAAAATAGTTGTAGAGGAATGAAATGGCGGCAATACATTTGTATAGGTAACATATTTAATCGATTAAAGTTTCAAGATCACAGCTTATTGTAAGCGCGAGAAGAGCCATTTTAAATGTGAAATGCTGGTACATTAATAACCGGTGTAACCGCCAGAATGTTGAATGCAAGCACGCAAACGTTCATGCATTGTGTCGTACTGGTGCTGGATGTCAGTTTGTGGGATGGAGTTCCATGCCTGTTGCACTTGGTCGTTCAATACAGGGACGGTTAATGCTGGCTGGGTGTGATGCTGGAGTTGTTGTCCAATGATGTCCCATACGTGTTTGATTGGTGAATACTCTGGTGATCTAGCAGGCCACGGCAACATGTCGACACTCTGTAGAGCATGTTGGGTTACAACAGCGGTATGCGGGCAAGTGTTATCCTGTTGGAAAATACCCCCTGGAATGCTGTTCATGAATGGCAGCACAACAGGTTGAATCACCAGGCCGACGTACAACTGTGCCGTCGGGGTGCGTGGGATAACCACGAGAGTGCTCCTGCTGTCATAGGAAATTGCTCCCCAGACCATAACTCCAGGTGTAGGTCCAGTGTGTCTCGGCCGCAGACAGGTTGGTTGCAGGCACTCACCTGGCCTCCTTCTAACCAACACACGGCCATCACTGGCACCCAGGCAGAACCAGCTTTCATCAGAAAACACAACAGATCTCCACTCCGTCCTCCAATGAGCTCTAGCTTGACACCACTGACGTCCCAAACAGCAGTGGTTTGAAGTAAGTGGAATGCACGCTATAGGGCATTTGGCTCGGAGCTGTCCTTCAAGTAACCGATTTGTAACAGTTCGTTGTGTCACTGTGGTGGCAACTGCAGCTCGAATTGCTGCCGCAGACGCGGTACGATGCGCCACGGCCATACGCCATATACGGCGGTCTTCCCTCTCAGTAGTGCCACGTGGCTGGCCGGAACCCTGTCTTCTTGAGGCAGTACCTTCCCTTGACCACGGCTGCCAACAATCGTGCACAGTGGCTACATTCCTGCCAAGTCGTTCTGCAATATTGCGGAAAGAAAATTAACCTTCTCGTAGCCCTATTACACGACCTCGTTCAAGCTCCGTGAGCTGTTGATAATGGCTTCTTCGTTTTCTTAAAGGCATTCTTGACTAACATCAACACCCTACGTCTAATCTCAACGATAACTAATGCTCACGAACGTTACAGCGCGTATTTACAGCAAACCTGCTTTGCATGTTCCGAGGGGCGCTACTAGCGTCACACGTATGCGCCGTGCGCGAAATTTGCATAGACGTCATCTTACAGATGTACTCTCACCGCCTACCAACTGTCGTTTATCTAACACAACCCCTTCTTGGTGTTGGGATTTTTTTTTTCCGTCAGGGTATAATCCTTTGAAATGAAAGCTGAAACCTAAAGACATACGGACAATTAATAGAACAGACCCAGACTAAAGACAAACTTTCAGCAAACAATGAAGAAGCAAAAAGTGAAAGACCACTCACAAGTGAAGACATTGCACATAACTCTTGGGTTCATATTGCGTATTGTCCAACTCAAACGCAGACCCCACCTGAACAGAAAATTAAAATCAGAAAACAGAATGTACCGCTTTCGTCAGGAGAACACTGGGGTCACCTATGTGCCTGCATTTTCCTGACGAAGGTTTTAGTCTCTCTCTCTCACTCAACAATATACTAATAGGTTTTTAGAATTGCAGAACAGTTCTTATTCACTTTTGCTTGTGAATATCATTTAATGCCTTTTTGTTTATTATACCATATTTACTTCAGAATATGACACAGCAAAGTTATAATTTATTATATGTAATTAAATTGATATAAAGTAGTTATTATATTTGCACTTTTAAGGTATTAAACCCCTGCAAAGTGCGCATAGTTTACGTGCAATTCATAAATGATATACTATTAAAAAGCACCAATCACTTACCCTAAAGATCATTGTAATTTCCATCCACAACACACTTCCAGCACATCAATTATCGTAATGTTGTTGGCCTTCAAAGGTTTACAGACATCTTGCTTACAATTCCTTCTTCCGGGGATGAAACATCGTATTTTTTTTAATTTTTTTATTATTATTATTTGCTAGACAAACTACGCTGGTTTTTTAGCCATATGAGATGTAACTATAGCTCGTCAATTCCATAAAAACCACACAAGCATACTGCTCATTCATACATTCAATTAAAAAGCTATGTACATATTTACACAACATTACATTCCTAGGTGGTTAAACTTTTGTCAACTGTAAGTAACAAAATGCTCCATCTGTTTCAAAACCCCTGCCACTTTTTGAAACAGTGGAGCATTTTGTTACTCACAGCTGACAAAGGTTTAACCACCTAGGAATGTAATGTTGTGTAAATATGTACATAATTTTTTAATTGAATGTATGAATGAGTAGTATGCTTGTGTGGTTTTTATGGAATTGACGAGCTATAGTTACATCTCATATGGCTAAAAAAAACGTAGTTTGTCTAGCAAATAATTAAAAAAATTTTTTTAAATACGATGTTTCATCCCCGGAAGAAGGAATCGTAAGCAAGATGTCTGTAACATTTGAAGGCCAACAACATTACGATAATTGATGTGCTGGAAGTGTGTTGTGGATGGAAATTACAATGATCTTTAGGGTAAGTGATTGGTGCTTTTTAATAGTATATCAGATATAAAGTAGTTTATACACAGTGCAACAGTTAAGTAATGAGACTGGATTTTTTTTTAATGGAAAAGTAGAAAAGTGTTCATTAATATAGTTTATTCGAAGTACATTCCTTCTGTGATAATACAAGAAGCACTACGATCAGCCAATGTAAGGAAGGACTTGCAGAAGTCATCTTTTGGTATGGAGTGAAGAGCTGATGTCATAGTTCTTTGTATGTCCTCAGTATCTTGAAAAACCTTTCCTTTTAAAGGCAGCTTTAATTTAAGAAACAGGTAGTAGTCACACAGTGACAAATCAGGAGAGTGTATGTGGTGGGGTGAGTACACACACGCTTGTTTTTGTGCCAGAAATTGTTGTACACTGACTGCTTGCTCTGTGTGCAGGTGGTTATCGTGAAGAAGGAACCAAAGCCTGGTTTTTGTACTCAGGCCTGACATGAACAATCCTCTTTCACAATAGTTTCAAATGGATGTGTAAGCATTGCTAGTGACAGTTGTACCTTCAGGAATGAACTCACAACGCAGAATTCCCTTGCTGTCATAAAAGCACAAGCATTGTCTTGATTTTAGACTTCTGTAACCTGATCGTCTTTCCTTTGGGTTACTCTGGTGACTTCCACTGATTACTGTGATGTCCGTTGCAGAATCATAATGTAAACATGTCTTGTCACCTGTCACAGTGCTTTGGAGAAAATTCTGCATTATTTCTGCAGTCTCTAAGATGTCTTTTGCGTACTCGACTCGTGCATGTTTCTGTTCAACAGACGCAGCATGTGGTATAAAATGTGAACAAACTCTTCCCCCCCCCCCCCCAATCATGAACTAAGATTTGACAAATTGTCTCCTTATTAATGCTGAGCTCATAGTCTAGAATCCTGAAGGTATCTCAATGATCACTTTTTATTCTTTTGCAAACTTAATCAATGAATTCAAATGTGCGCACTAGAATTGGGCGTCCAGGCCTTTTGTCATTTTCCAAATCTTCCTGCCCATCCTTGAAACATGCGTACCATCGGAATATTTGTGCATCAGATAGGCAATTAGTCCCATGCAGTTTTACCAATTTTCAAACAGAATCAGGTATTTGCTCTCTGCTTCATGGCTGAGCAGTAACAATGTTCTTCCATCAAATGATGGCATCATGCATAGCATAAATAATCATTTGTGAAATTCTCATGCAAGCGCTGTTGCCACCGCATAGCCTATAAATGACTTATTAATAAACCATGTCTTCCCAACTGTGTCTTACCGGGATTTTGAAAAAATATCATCGCATTACTTAATTGCCATAGTGTGTTACTAATTACAAACAGGGGTTGTGTATAAGGGTAAACACATAATTTTGGATGTTGTACTGTTATGAGCAATTCAGAATGTCCAAGTTAAAGAAACATTTTGATTCTTTATTCTGATGATATATGAAATATGTAGCAATACTGCATGTATTGCTACAATTATCCAAATATGTTCTATTAGTGTCTACGCCAAAGAAGCAATGGTATGTGCACTTTTTGTAATCTCAGAATGTCATGCAAAGTAACATTCAGCAGATGGCTCTATCTAGAGTGGATGTTACTTTCTGCTTAATTTTACAATTCAATGATAAACATGATAAACATCGTTTTTAATAGACTTCTTTTTCACATTTGCATATTGTGTAGATGATTTGAATAAATATTTTGAAATAATTTCAGAAAGCATCCTGTGTGTATGTCTAAAATATTTTGCAGAAAATTACAATTTAATTACCTCATTTTAAAACTTGATCATAATTTGTTTTGTGGTAACTATCACATAGTGGTTGAAATCACAAAAATATTTCATGTATTCCTTAATTACCAAACTAGCCATGTGTTCCTAAATTGCTAAAACTTATCTTGCAGGATACCCTGTTATGATTAAAGCTTCAGCTGGTGGAGGAGGAAAGGGAATGAGGATTGCATGGAACGACAAAGAAGCCCTGTAAAAATATGTTTTTGAATTTGAAAACTATATATTTTATTCAATTTAAGATTTATATATATACACTGCTGGCCACCCAAAATGCAACACCAAGAAGGACACAACATAGCAAAGCCAGATTTACTGGACACATAACAACAGATACAAAGATGAAGCGATTAAGCTTACAGGCCCGTGCGACTTGCAGAACACGCAGACATCAATAGTTCGTGTGGCCCCCATGGCTGGCAATAATGGCTGCTACACGCCACGGCATCGAACGAAAGAGGCTTTGGATGTGGGCTTGGCGTATGTCGGTCCAGGCTGCTTCCACATGTTGCCACAGTTCATCAGGCATAGCAGCGGGTGGAGCTTGCCGGGCCACTCGGCTGCCGATCAGCGACCAGACATGTTCGATGGGCGACATATCGGGAGAACAGGCGAGCCACGGCAGCTGTGACACCTGGTGGGCCGTGAAGAATTGTTGCACGATGCGTGTCACGTGTGGGCGCGCATTGTCCTGTTGAACGTACGTGAGATTCATCCGCAAATTCGCGGAATTCTACTTTTTTCGGCATCATTTTGGTCATCCTCGAGGTCATTGCAAAAATGAAGAGAAAATTTTCAGGATTGTTTTTTTTTTTGGGGGGGGGGGGGTCGTCGTTCTACAGAAAAAGCGAAATTCTGCTTTTTTGTGGAGTAAAGGAACTAAGCGCTTTCTAGCTGTTTTGGAGCAGGCGCAAGAAGAAATGTTGGAGGGTGGAGTCAGGAGCTCAATTTGTTTACTGCTGCCAACAATGGATGGGATGTCAGTCACTTGAGCATCGCAGCGCAAAGGGTGGGAGCTCCGCCTACTTTAAATGCCTGTGGAAACTCCCGCAGTCCTTTCCGTGTCTTGCGGGAAATCGCCACTCTGCATTCTATCCGCTCGATTCTATCCGTAACGTCATCACCAGAAACTCTCTCTTGTCATTTGCAAATGTACCCGAACGCGTTCCCGCTTTTCTGAGATTGTTCGAGAATCGAAGCTCTTGCGAAACCTCTTCCTACGGTGGATGCCAAAAATTACGGAATCTCCGTAATTTTTACGGATTTCCCCGGGATAATGGCTGACTAACAAAACATTATGGATATTCAGATTTCCGCTGTTATTAAGAAAGTTTTACTGATTTTGTAAATAATCGATTAAAAAGCCTCTGAACAAAGTTCGTAACACAGCCCTTTGTCTCTTTTTTTTTTTTTTTTTTCTGAGGTGGTGGAATTTGTTTTGCTTGTTTCAGAGTGTGAAAAAAAAAATGCCTGGCGTGCTTCTTTCGCCGTGTCCTGGGATTACGTCAACCTGAAGCATCGGAATAAAGTTTGTGACGCAGCTTTCTTTTCTTAAATTATTTCTCCCCTCCACCCACCCACCCCCTCTCCCCGAAGAGAAGGAATTTGTTTTCCTTGTTTGAAAGCTAAGTGGAAAGGAAGCACGGCACTGCGCCGGGATTATGTAGGCCTGGCGTGCTTCTTTTGTCGTGATCCAATATTACGTTGGCTCGGACGTGCATCTTTCGCTGTTGCCCGGAATTGCGTTGGCACGATGTCTCTGAACCATGTTCATGACGCACCTCTTTGTTTTGTTTTTTCTAAGGAAAAGGAATGTGTTTTGCTTGTTTGAAAACTTAGTGGAAAGAAAGCGCAGCGCCCGGCTAGGATAACGTCGGCCCGAAGCATCTGAACAAAGTCGGTGACGCAACTTGTTTCTTTCCTTTCTTTTTTTCTAGAATGTGTTTTGCATGTTTGAAAGCTAAGTGGGGAAAAAAGCACTGCTTTGGGCCAGTATTATGTCGGCCTAAAGGCTCTAAACAAAGTTTGTGACGCAGCTTCCCATTTTTTTTTTCTTTCTTTCTTTCTAAGAAGGAATTTGTTTTGCTTGTTTGAAAGCTAAGTGGAAAGAATGTGTCACGAGAGGCTCAAAAACATGGTTAAAAACAAGAATTCCGCAGAGAAAATAATCCCTTGTGCTTGACATTGATGGAGATTCATGTCACCATATTCACAATGCAAGCAAAAAATGTTGCAAGCCATTTTATAAGGTTACATTGAGAAATGAGAAATACTTTATTGACTTCTTCAATGACTTTAAATAGTCGGCAGATCAACGTGAAACCCTTGCTGAAATTTGTGAAATTATAGGGCTAAAATTCGCTGAAATTAAGAACATGGGGGATTAAACAGTATGTGGTGTTAAACAGTTTACATATCCATGATGCTTTTTTGCTCCTGTATTATGGATGTGTGCAGCCTAATGAAAGACCAATATACATGGATGTCATAAACAAAATATGTAAAGAAAGAAAAAGTTAAAATTCCAGGAGCTTTGGAAGAACTTACGGGAAAAACTAACAGAAGATGGAAGAAAGCGGAAATCTAGAATTGTTGCAAAATTATTTGAAAGCTCAAAGAAAACCTTGCTTATATTAAATTTTTATGTTGCAGCTCTACCTCTTTTGAAAAAATATGTATGCTTATTTCAAACAAAGGAACCATTAATTCATAAAGTTTTTGATGAGCAGAAGCAACTATTCTTGAATTTCTTAGCTTGTTTCTTAAAACAAGAGATACTGAAAGGCAAACCGGTGAAAGATTTGATAAGGCAAACCTGTGAAAGATTCTTGGATCAGGAACATTATTTTGGAAAGCAAATAAAATGACATTATGGTGAAAAAAAATTTTTAAGCCAGGCTGCTGCAGCTTATATTCAGCGTGCAAAATACATGCAAAAGACACTACCATTGTGTAGTGATCTTTTAATGTACATATCAGCTATTGATTCTTCTACAAGGGGACATAATCTAACTTTAAAAAGACTGAAAAACTTCCACAGTTCCTTTCAAATATATTGAATTCAGAGGAAATAGAAAATTATGCTCTAGAAATTCACCAGTATCAGGTTGATTAACGACTTCCATCTCCTGTTGATGAAGTTAGAAACTTTGTAAAAATTGATGCATGGTGGGAAAAGATGTTTAACCTCTACAAGTACACTATGTTATCTAAAATAGTAAAAGCCTTGATATCATGCTTTCATGGTCCACAGGTTGAAAGTTCTTTCAGCATGATGGTTGAAATCATAGATATAAAATCAGGAAGAATGAACATTGAAACATATTCAGCTATACAAACTGTGTAGTATAAACTTAAAGCACAGGGTAAGTCTGCAGTTAATTTCTTCAGTAATTTTTTTTTTTTTTTTTTTTGCAAGAAGCAGTTGATGCCAACCTTTGCCAAAATCTTAGAACATCAAAAACAAGTTATACCAAAGAAATTGAGAGGAAAAGAAAAGGAATTATCAGCAAAAAGAAAAAAATTAGCAATGGATGCTGTTCAGCTGCAGAGTCAATGTAAAATAAATATGGCCGTGCAGCTTGCTGAGAAGAAAGCCAGGCTTGCTCAGAAGAGGAAATTCGAATTGTTGTGCAAGCAAGTACAACAAAGAAGGACAAAATATCTTTAAAGCAACCTGTTTAAAAACCATAACTTCTAGTCATGTTTTTTTACATTTGTACATATTCAAATATATATTACAATACATATACCAATTATCATTTAGTAAGAATCTGTGAATTTAACTTATTTCCACACACATGACTCTTGAGATACATTTAATTTCTGAAAAATTTGGTACATTAGAGTGCTACTAAGCCAACAAGACTGACTTATTTTTGTACTATGATGTTTGACCAAAACTAATCTGTGGATATATGTTTCTAATTCTTGCAAGTTTCTAATTGCTTGACTAAATGCACAAACTTTCCTAGACAAATACTTTTCACCTCAGGATTTAGCTAGTAAAGATTTACATGTAAGTTTTAAATCTGAATTTTTAAAATATTTCATTTTATTTTGTTCTGAAATCCCTACTTTTCTATTGTGAATATAATAATGTGCTTCACTTTCATATTTACTTACATAATTTACAGAAAATAATTCCATATGGCTAGTGTAATCTTAAATATTGTATACATGCTGTATTTGAATTTGCTCACACCATGCGTTCGCGTGTTCCAATTTTCCTCCCAGTTAAAAAGTTCTGCTTTTTTTTTGTCATCGGCCGGTCTTGTGTATGGTTGAAACATAGCCGCTGGCAGGTCCTGCAGGTAAGGGAGGACTACAGGCTCCAAAACATCAAGAGATGTAGCGGTGGCTGTTGAGTGTACCGGCGATGCGTACCAGAGGGGTGCGGGTGTCATATCCAATTGCGCCCCAAATCATAACGCCAGGTGACTGCTCGGTATGGCGATGCATAATGCAGGCGTCATACAGTCTCTCGCCGCTGTGCCGCCACATACGGATCCGACCATCGTGGTGTTGCAGGCAGAAGCAGGATTCGTCGGAGAAGACAATTTCGTGCCATTCCGTAGTCCAGGCGCGGCGTTCAATGGCCACTGCCGCTGCACTCGTTGGTGGATAAACGTCAATGGTAATCGGAGCAATGGGCGCAATGCGACAAGTCCCCGCTCCTGCAGACGACGTCGAACAGTATGTGCTGACATAGGTTGTTGCATAACACACCCTAATTCCTGCGCTAACGTTTGTGATGTGGCGGTGCAAGCCATCAATGCCTGCCGCACAACATGCCGGTCCTCTCGTTCGGTGGTGTGCCGCGGCTACGGCAAACGCTCACTTCGGTCCGTCCCTCCTGCACCCACCGAATCCATACTTGCCTCACTGTGGCTGGATGTTGTCCCACACAGGCGCCGATGTCTCCGTACGATAAACCGCTGTCGCGATAAGCCACTATTCGTCCTCTGTCGAACTCCGAAACGTGCTGGAATGACTGCTGTATTCTGTGACGAGGCACCAGGGAGCTTCCCACGCACAGGTCCAGCAGCACAACACACTTCCACTACTTACATCCCGCCTTCTGTGAACCCTTCTTATAGTGCTTCTCGGTGACGTGCCGGGCGCACATGATTCGCATATTCCCTGCAATGCTAATTGTATGCATGTCCTGTCGCGGGCGACGCATGCTGTAAATTTTAGGCCAATCGGATGCTTCCTTCTTGGTGTTGCATTTTGGGTGGCCAGCTGTGTATCATCATCATCATCATCGTCAACCATTATCAATCCACTGCTGGACGAAGGTCTCCCCAAGTTTCCTCCACAACGGTCTGTCTTGTGCCAGTCTCCTCCATGTCACTCCCGCATACTTTCGAATTTCATCCACCCATCTCCCATGTGGTCTTTTTCTGGGTCTTTTCCTGTCCCTTGAAATCCAATCTAAAATTTTGGCTGTCCATCGATGGTCTGTCCTTCTGGCAGTATGTCTAGCCCATTGCCATTTCAGGGATTTAACTCTGATCATGATGTCTTCCACTCTTGTCATTTTTCGGATCCACGAGCTCCTCTTCTTATCTCTCCTGGTTACACCAAGCATGCACCTCTCCATGCTTTTTTGAGTTGTCTGCAGCCTTTGTATGTCTCTTTTAGTTAAGGTCCACGTCTCTGCACCATACGTAAGCACTGGAAGGATGCATTGATCAAACACTTTTCTTTTAAGACATAATGGCATATTGCTCTTGAAAATTATGCTGTTTCTTCCAAAAGCTCTCCAGGCAAGTTTTGTACGCCGATTAATTTCTTCATCAATGTGACCCTCACTTGATATCTACTGTCCAAGAGAAACGTGCACGTCTGTTATCTCCAGCTTTTCTCCATCAATCGATAAATCTTCATTTCTTGTAAAGCATTGAACATAACTTTTGTCTTCTGAAAGTTCATTTTTAATCCCACTTCTTTACTCTTGTAAGCAAGTCCCTGGATCATACTCTGCAGCTCTGATGGGGTAGTTGCAAAAATGACTACGTCATCAGCAAAATGAAGGTGGGTTAGATAATCTCCATTGATTTTTATTCCTTTGTTTTCCCAGTTCAGTGATTGAAAGACATTTTCCAATGTGGCATTAAAGAGCTTCGGAGATATGGTGTCACCTTGTCTCACTCCTTTTCCAATTTTTATGTGTGTTGTATTTTCAAACAGCCGAATCTTTGCACTTGCATTTTCATAGATGTTATTAATAATATTAATGTATGCATCTTCAATACCGCAGGATTTCAGAGCCATTGCAACTGCTGATGGTTTCACCGAATCAAAGGCTTTTTCATAATCGATAAAAGCCATGCACAATGGAAGTTCATATTCCCTCGCTCTTTCAATTAGTTCTCTCAGTACGTGGATATGATCTATTGTGCTGTAGCCACTCCTGAATCCAGCTTGTCCTCTCGGTTGAGCCATGTCCAGTGTCACCTTCAAGCGGTGTGAAAGAACTTTAGTGAAGATTTTATAAACCACTGATAGGAGGCTGATAGGTCTGTAGTTCCTGAGATCCTCAATGTCACCTTTTTTATGTAGCAGGATCATTGTAGCGTTGTTCCAATCCTCAGGAATCTTCCCTTCATTAAGGCATCGAGTGAAAATTTGGGCCAGTACTGTTTTGATTTCTCCACTTGCTTCTTGTATGATGTCTATAGTAATTCCATCTTCTCCTGGAGCTTTCCCCCGCTTCATGTTCTTGATTGCATGAGCAACTTCTGCTGGGAGAACTGGAAGAACTCTGGTACGGGTACCTTTCATGATGTCTGGAGTACATGTATCATCCCTTTCATATAATTTGGAGTAGAAATCTTTCACTCTTGTGAAAATTTCGCCTCTATTTCTTGTTACAGAACCATCTTCTTTTCTGAGTGCCATAATCTGTTTTCTTCCCTTACTGAGATGTCCCTTTGTTATCTTTAGGCTTTGGTTGTTTTCAATTGCTTTCCTCACTAGTTCACAGTTGAATTTCCTTACGTCTTCAGTGATACTTTTTCGTACTGTCTTGCATAGCTCTATATATTCCACTTTGGAAGTCACATCTTCTTTAGTTGTCCTCATCTCTCTTCTTTTTTGCATCAACATTTTGGTTTTTCCTAATAATTTTTTCACGTGCAACTTGTTCTTAGACCCAGCTAATTTTGTTGCTGTTTCCATAAGAGCTTTGGTTACTTTTCTGTTAACATCAGAAATATCCACTTCTTCCAATGTTAGGCCTTCTAAAGCAGAGAATCTGTTATTCAGTTCCAACTTGAAGGTATTATGGTGTTTTTTAAGGTTGGTTATGTCAATACATTTTGTTTGTCTTATGAGCTTGCCACGTTTGAGTTTAGTGTTGAGGTGCATCTTACATCTCACCAATCTATGGTCACTACCTGTGTTGAACTTGTTTAGCACACTGCAGTCTTCTATGACGAATTTTTTGTTACACATAATAAAATCAATTTCACTTGTCATCCCATTTGGATGTCTCCATGTCCATTTCCTGTGTGGCTTTTTCTTGAAAAAGGAGTTCAAGATGAAAAACCCTTCTGCCTCTGCAAACTCAACGAGAGTATTTCCACGCTGGTTTCTGTTGCCGTGACCGAATTTACCTACTGAAGTTTCATTTTGTTGCTGCTGCCCTATTTTTGCATTGAAATCTCCCATAATTATCTTCAAGTGTTGCTTACCTTTATTATTTAGATGACGAATTTCCTCATAAAATTCTTCAATTTCTTCTTCAGGATGACTTGTGGTTGGCGCATAAGCTTGAATAATCTGAGCCTGGTATCTTCTCGAGAGTTGGATAACGAGTCGTGCAGCTCTGTCAGAGGAACTTTCAACTTCTACAACTTTATCCTTCAGTTTCTTGTTTATTATAAATCCAACACCACTAGTTCTACCAGTATCTGTCCCACGATAGTAGAAGAGATGTCCACTTTTCAGTTCAATGAGATCTTCTCCTTTTCTCCTTACCTCACTTAGCCCGACGATGTCCCACTTGATCCTTTGTAGTTCCTCTTCCAATTCAAGAAGCCTTGAATCAGAAGATGTGGAGCGTCCATTATACGTAGCCAAGGTCAGCATCAGATGGCAGCCTAGTCCGGTCCTCCGGGGATTCTTAGCACCCTCTGCCTTCATGTCGCACTGGCCGCTGCCTTGGCCAGGTACATTCCGGCTGCCGGAGACTGAGGGCCAAGATTTAAGTTTTGAAGTCATTTTGGAGGGGTTTGGCCATAACTCACCACGCTGGCCAAGCGGGTTGGTGAGTGTGGGATAGCATTTCCTCTAATCCTGATGGTATAGTTATACTGCTATTGGCGGTCGTATATATATATTCTTTGAATGTATCAAACTTTTTAAGCATTTGTTCTTATTTTAAATAATTTAAATGTGCTGTAGTGATAAGTACTTGCACTGGAGGGATATCTATACTCTAAGCTTTAAGGAAAGCATACTGAACTATTACTTGATTGGCATATCCTATTAGGACATGTAGTTTGTTGATTGGTATCCATAACCAAAGTTTTCTTGCTTCAGATCACCTTGCTGGGTTTTTTTGTTTTGTTTTTTCTATTATGTTCAGACTTCATTTTCTGCAACATTCAGTACTATACTTCTCTATCTTATCTGTAAGGTTTCCTATGCTGATTATACAGAGGAAAATTTTGGAAGCTCTGAGTAATTTAGCAGGAAGTGTGACATTTCACTGCCTATGTGTGGGGGGGCGAGGGGGATTAGACTATTACTCACAAAAATACCACTGCATCAGTCTGTAAAAGTATGAATGTAGTGAGATGATCTTTCAAATTCCAGATGTCATTGCTGTTTTAATTATTGCTTACTTTGCCTGTATGATCAATCATTTTCCTGAACAGGATAGGCTTTTGTACTCTGTTCTCTGTAAGGATAATCAGTTATTTATTTATTTATTACATAAGACTGATTCTAATAATTGAATAATATGCTGTTCCATCAGATGCTGAATATTTATTTTTATTTTATTTTTTTCATTAGGAAGTTTGAAATGTAAGAATGATGATCTTTGCATTCCTTATTTTTATTCTCGATGCACGATATTGCTTTTAGAGGATTGTAAACGCAAATGATATCAAATTCAAAACTTATTTTATTTAATATATTTGCTTCTGAATATCCAATTGGAAAAATTATTTCTTTGTCTTAATGCCATTTATTAGAAAGACTATTTTAGGCACAATTTTCTTTTTCAAGTAATGCATAGATTTTCCACTAGGGGGCATAAAGGTAAATTGCATTTTCCCCAGTATCTCTTGGCCATAGGAAGATTAATGAATATTCCTATGGCCTTTGACGTAATAGCCCAAAGGCCATAGGTAGATTCATTCATCTTCCTATATCTTTTGGGCTCTTACGTCTTATAAGACCCCAGCAGATCTTTGAGCTTTGAAAACTCTGTTGACTGTTCTATTTCATGACTTATTTATCCTGAACAAAGCATGAAACTTTTAGTGATTATAAGGTTTGAGCAATTGGTAACTGTTACATATTTTACCCTTGGGTCCTATATGATTACTGTGTGTACATAAGATTTGAGGGACTTAGGAAAGTTAATGAATGTTTTACTAATACCAGCCAAAATATCTGAAAATATTTGTAAATGTCAGCAAGCATAAAATTTTGCAACTGTAAGGCAGAACATTTAGAAGATGCTTTCCTAGAAACTGAAGAAATCCAGGTTCAATTTCTGGTACATAAAGGAAAAAAAATATTATTTAGTAGTCCCTTATAACTTTATATTCTGGGTGTGAGTTCTTCCAACAGAAGGTTAAAGCAGCCTCACATTTCCATCTCTCCCTCCTCTGCTTCATTCCAGGTGAAAACTGCAAAGAGCATGTTAGCATGTGCTCCAGGCAGGTGCACAACAAACAAATCACTTTTTCTTCATGCCTTTTTTACTTTTCCTTGCATGGTCCTTCCCCACCCCCAACAGAGATCTGCCTTTTGTGATATAGCAGCATTTGTATTTGTCCGCAGTTGTTTTAGTTTTATAGTAGCTTTTTTTTGTTAATTTCACCAGGAAAAATGTATTATCAAAGTAATTTGTAATAAAATAAAAAAGAAATCGTGCTGTCGCAAATTTGCGCCATTGCTCAAATCACTTGTCACAGAACGAAAAACTATGGTCGCATTTCGCAACTGCGCCCGCTAATGTCCTACCCTGATCAAGGGCATGAATCGATGGATTCCAGCTGTCTAGCATTAACTCTACAAACTGGTGAGGACAGTGTAATTGGTCTGTGGTCTGTTTTTATATTGGACAGCATTTAGATACCATGAGGTATCTTGATATCATTGCAGACCTCTGCATGGTATTTCCTGATCGAGAGGATTATTTCCAGCAATATAATGTACCATGCCACAAGGATTGGATCTTCTGACAGTGGTTACAGGAGCACAACAGTGACTTGAAAGTGCTAAAATACCCCCCCCCTTCAGTCCCTAGAGCTTAACCCAATTGAACTCCTGCCGTATGAGATTTAGAGAGCCATTCGTAACAGAGGTTCTCCTCCAACGAACATTTGGCAATTGACAGATGGCGTCACAATTGTCTGGCTGAAGGTATCTGCAGAATGCTATCAGCACCTCATTGAATTCTATTCTTACCATGTTGAGTCTAAGCTATTTTGAAGGTCAAGGTAAGCCCAACACATTACTGAGGAGGTATTCCAAAGAAGTTGCTATTTTAGTATATTTTATTTTCCCTTGTTAAAACATAGGACTACTGAAAAGCTTTTTTTTTTTTTTTAGCTGCATTTAAAAATTGCTGAAGTTTGCAATGTTCAGGCAAAATTTAACCGGTGAAAGTAACCTTAAGATTTTCAGATTCTTTATGTTGCTGGCTTAAGCAAGTTGGCAAAGTAATTTATGTGGTGCATACTCAGAGATGCCAACAACTACGGATTCTCCGTAGTTCCTATGGAAAAAGATCTTGTACTACGGAATACGGAAAACCGTGATTTTTCTACGGAAAATTAACGAAAGTTATTAATTTTTATTTTGCTTGTTCCCCTTCCCAACGCAACAGCGGCCACTTGACGACGATCCGTCATTCGTCTTGCTTGCGAGTCATTCTAAGTGAAAACCCTCCCTCCCAAGCATGCAACATTCTGGGGACGTTGAGCGTAGCTCGCTTTGGTGGACATGGGTGGAGTTCGGCCTGAAGCTCTTTCGCAGTGCAGCGACAAGCTGTTGAAAATCATTTGGTGCAGAACATGAGTGTCATTGCCTGGCATGGAGTTTTTTTTTTTTAATCGTGCGTCGACCATTCATGTCAGTAATTAGTATTTTGAAGTTTTTTTCTTGCGTTGCAGAGTTTGCCAAAATGCGTAATTACGCGTTTAGTATGCATCGAAAATTTTACCAACGCGTAAAAATATGCATCGGGAATTTTTCGCGACACATAGTAATACACGTCGTGAAGCGCTTAAAGTATGCATCAACACGTAAAAATATGCATCGACAAGCGTGTAAAATACACATCAATGCGCAAAAACACACATCGAGAAACGTGTAAAACTATGCATCAAAGAATTTGACTAACGCGTAAAAATACGCATCGGAACAGCATTTCGCCTTTCAAAAACGGAGGTGAACGAAATAAAGATTTCTTCCGTAATCGTAATTTCGTTTTCCTGCGATGTTGCTTCTGTCCAGTCTTGTTGTTATATAAAATTTTATTCCATAAATCTTTGTATTTCACTTTAAAAATGGAGGGAAAATTTCCGAAAACGGAAAATCGACGGTGCAAAAATTCCTGTGTAATCTTCGGCTTCGAGGAATTTCTGCTTTTTCAGCGTAATTTGGGTTATCCTCAAGATTGATGCATAACTGAACAGAAACTTTGGGGCAATTGGTAGTGGTGAAGGATGCTTTCTGCCTGAAACTTTCGAAAATGGAAATTTCGTCTTTCAAAACTTTCGGAAACAGTGAAGATTTCTCCCATAATCGTAATTTTATTTTTCACGCAATGTTTCCTCTGCCTAGTATTGTTGTTAAATTTCATTTTATTTCATAAATATTTGTATTTCACCTTGAATATGGAAGTCCAAAAACGGAAATCAGACGTAGCAAAGGTTTCTCCTGTAACTGTAATTTTTTTTCCCAACGATGTTCCGAATGTGTTTCCTGTGTTCTTACATATTCCCCCCAAAAAAGGTTTGCATTTCAGCTTGATAAAGGGGGGAGAGTCCGAAAGCGAAAGTGACGAAGCTGAATTTTTTTAAGAATTAATGCATGATATTCAAAAGCACTCATATTCTCCAAGTTACACTACCTTTTATCTAAAATAGTGAAAGCTATCATGCATTCATGGTCCTCAAACTGAAAGTTTTTTCAGAATGATGGATAAAATTGTGATGGCATCCAAGGGGTTTGTGAAGCCTACTGTCGTAGCTGATGGTGATGTTGAGCTTAATTTTTCAAATAACAGTTTTTCAAAAAAGAAAAATCAGAAAGGACACAACTGGTAATTGAAGTAAAAAACAAGAATGTATTAAAGCGAAATCATTTTAAATGAAAATGAACTTTCTAAGTTCTATACATCTGTCGGAAAATTTCACATTGAAGAATGTTCTTATATTCAAGAAAAGATACTGATCTATGATGAATTCTTAAAACATGCAGTAGTAGTAGATCCTTCACTTAGAGCCATAACATCATTTACTTCTGTATTACTTTTAGTCAAACACCTTCCATTAATAATAACTGAAAATGAACTTGATGTACTGGAAGCAGAATTCCTTGTTATCAAGCTGGCAAATTAGAGACCATAGCAGTAACAGATAGAATAGATGTCACTTGGTCAGAAATCTCGAAATTAAGAGGCTGTAATGGAGTGGTTAAGTATACTATTCTCTCGAAAGTAATGTTTGCAATACTTGTAGTTCCACACTCGAATGCTGTGAGTAAGAGAGATTTTAGTTTAGTGTGAAAAAGTCAAGCCCGTTTCCAACCTAATTTAAGTTTAGAAACTGTAGAAGCACTTCTTATTGCAAAAATGAATATGTTCTCCTCTGGGCAAGTGTGTTATGAAAAAAGATTTTCTGCTGAGGAACTCAAATCTGCCAAACACTGTACGGCGAAATTACTAAAGAAAGCTGTTTAATCAATTTTTTGTTGTGTAAAAAAATGTATCAGTCATGGTGTATATTATTTTCCATGTGAAAAATTTGGAATATTTTGATACAGATTTTCATGTTTATAAATGAATAAGTAAGTAAAAAAATGCTAATTAAATTAAATGAGGTGTTTTCATCGGTTAAAATATTGGAATTTTTTTAGTACTGTTGGGAAAACAAAGAAGCATAACTACTGAAAATTTGTACGAGTACTACTGAAAATATCTGAAACAGGTTGGCATCTCTGCATACTAACTAACCTGAGTACAAAATAGGTACTGGGTCATCATGTTTCTCTTGCAGTGTAATTGAGAACTGCAGGAAGTAAAACAAGGGCTGACGATTGTTGAGAGTAGCTACTGAAGAAAATATGCAGAGCTGTCACTGCTTGCCTGCAGGAGAATCAGAAAGTATCCGGTTTTAGTTCAAATGAACTGCTGTTTACTGCATCCCTATGTCCAGTACATCCAAGGTGCACGTGACATAACACCAAATCAGTAACCTGAGGCATAAACTTTGTGTCTTTTGCCATGAAGTTTTATTTCAATGCTTCATATTATCTTTCAGTGTATAGGAGTTTTGTGGGGGGGGGGGGAGACTTCATATGGTTTAACATTTGCTATCTCTCAGGGTTTGCCTGGGTGGGCCCAGTTTGAAAAAACCCTCCGGTTTTTTAGGGTCTGGGCCCAGTTAAAAAAACCACCACCAGAAAACCCACCCGGGTTGGGGGTTTTTTTTTCAAAATTAGATTCTGTTTTTGCTTCTACATATGTTCTAAATTTAATCAGCACCCAATAAAATATTTTCTTTTACAATTAATAACAATAGGAATAGTGACTAGATTCTCGTTCTTACCTTCTTCTCTAAGGTGATGGTTTGCCGATTTTATTATTTAGCAACGCAAAACTAATAGATCAGCTGACAAAGCAACTGATCTGAAATAAGAAAAGTAAACAATAATCCTGAAAATAATAAATGGTTGCATATAAATAGCTTTCCACCTATAAAGAATAAATATAGAATAGACCAACATTATCTATTCGTACTGTAGAAAAAAAGAGAGAAACAGAATATAATATACTTAGCTTCTAACTAAAATATTATCTTTAAATAAAATTTGCCTGAGATATTATATGTTCGGCATGGCATGTAAACTGTTTACAAAGATCACCTAAAAATTAAACAATGGTACAGATAATAAAGTATTTTTGCTTTGTATCTTCTTAGAACCTCAAAAGCAGGCTAAAATTATCATAGCTTCATGACCCACACAATTTAAGTATTTTCAAACCTCTGAGTTTTTCTGCAAAACAACCACATTTAAAATAATTAATGTTATTTCAGGGATTTTAGCCAGAAACAAAACTACCAATCTACGGGAAATTTTGATCCATGCTGTGATCTTAAAAATGTACGAACTGTTTTGTGGCTTTTCTACTACTAGACTATTTCATAGCTTATTCCAAACTAGTTGAAACATTGAGAAAATTCTCTCAATGGAGGCAGATGAAGATGGTGCTGAATGTAGGCATACAAAAAGTCACAAAATCCTGCAGGCAATTTTGAATTTGAACCCTTTTCAGACTTTTTTGCCATGATTTGCCACCATTTTATGGAAGAAAATTGGCTGATGACACTTTCTTTCATCATTGATGTTAGATAATAGTCTGTGTCATTAATTTTGAAAGCCATTACACCAGGCAAATACATGGTCGTATTAGAATAATATGACTACCTACCTAATAATGAGAATAACCACCCTTGGCCCAGATGACAGCGGCAAGACGGCATGGCATGGACGTAATAAGGCCCTGGAAGGTTGCCCGATGCACACATGCCCATTCGAACTGTGGAAGAGCATGGAGGTCCCGAAGATGACATGGTTGTAGGTCGTCATGCCAAACTTATCAATCCAAGTAGTCCTACAAGTGCTCTATGGGTTTGAAGTCGGATGATTTCGCCGGCCAAGGGAGAACGGACACATCTAGTTGCCATGTTCCTGGAACTAGTCACGCATCCCCTTAGTGACATGGCAGGGCGCATTGTCCTGTTGGTAGACACCATCACCACCAGGGTAAACATCCAACATACAGGGATGCATTTGGTCGGGGGAGATGGACAGGTAGCCATTGGCATTCAGGAATCCATCCAGTGGTACCAGCAGTCCCAGAGCATACCAGAAAAACATCCCCCAGACATGCACACTGTCATCGCTGGCCTGCACTTGACCGACAAGTGTGTCCGAATGGTGGTTCTCTTGTGTCTGACGCCGTGTCCACAACCTTCCATTATTCCGTCACTTCTGTGGTGTAGAAACCTCAATTCGTCGGTGAAGGCAACCTTTTCCCACTCTTCGACTGTCCAATGATGGTAGTCCCATGCGAACTACAGGTATCGTTGCCGATGGACCTGAGTTAACATGGGCGCCTTGACACAGCATCGACTTCGGAGACCCATGCGTAAAAGCTTTTGTTCCACTGTCATCGGGGACACATACCTTGGTGCTCCAACGTTCATTTGCGCTGTCAAGTGCTGCACTGTTGCTGGTTGATTGCCCTTTACCAGTCAACGGAGGCAACGTTCTCCTCTGGGGTCGATGGCTTTTCAGGCTCCTCAGTTATGTTGTCGAGAGGTACTCGGTGTGCCAGCAGCCCATTCTTGGTACACTCTTACTACAGTACTTCGCGAACAGATGCTTCCACCCTTGGTGCGGTAACCAATGATCATTCCTTTTTGAGCATCTAGCAAGGCACTACCTGTGTCCATTGTGCTCACATTACACACTATGGCTCATCTGTCCTGGCCAGCCGCTTATATCTTCGTGTGGTCGACCTTGTCACATGCACTCTGTGACACACCCGGGCGAGTACACAGTGATTCCAGAGGTGATCATATTATTCGACTGTGTAATGTTCTTCGTTAAGTTTCTGACCTCTGTATTTCGGATCCATGAGGTTTGCTAGAAAATGTGGTACAAGATTTGCTTGTTCAAAACTTTTTAAAAATGTAGATGGTAGGGCTGCAAGATTTTTTCTGGTAGTTTGTATTTCTTTGTGGAGCTAATCTCTGAATCTCATAGAATAGCTTAGAAAATCCAACCATATTTCAACAGCAACTGAAATAGATGTTGTGTCTCTCTGAAGTATGTCTAGTGTGCTAACAACAACGGATAACTGCTTTTCCAGATTCATAGCTTCACGGTAAATGCCCAAATTATCCAAGATTTTTTAAAATATATTGATCAAATTCCTCATTAGGATCTAAAGATCTTTTTCTGTATTTGTGATAATTGGCCGCAAATGTTTTAACACAGTCAGGATGAGAGTTACACCTTGTTTCGTTGGGTAGTTGTGGCATTAAGCCAGGCATTTCTTTCAACCATCCATGTTTGATGTTGGCCTACATTACGAAAATATTTTTGCACCTCCACAATCTGCTTTAAAACAAGTCTTTGGGGAAACATCTTTTTCTACCAAATTCAACAGATGTGCTGAGCATCCATATGTTACGAGTTGGATATTTTTCATTTAAAATTTTCCACTTTTTTTTTTTTTTTTTTTTTTTTGTCTGTTACAACAGCAAATACAGGTTTTCCAAATTTTTCTTCTCATTCCTTTATGACTGCCTCTAATTTAGAAGCACAATATTTTGCTGGTTTCTTTTCTGATCCAGTATCATCAGCATACAGCAAAAAACTTTCTGTTCTGGTATGGGCACTAATAGCTTGCACTGGCTCATTCTTCACACTGCACCAGCCATCTATGGTGAGATTCAAACTGCTTAATTTTATTTTTTCTGAAAGCTGAGATTCAATTTCTTCTGCTGCAGTATCAAACAGTTTTCCACCAATGGCTTTCGCTGAGGGTGGTTGATATCCGGGTCTTAGTGTTTCGATCATAATTTTAAACTGATCCAATTCTGCTGCTTTGAATGGTATGTTAGCAGCATAAAAAAAAAAAAAAGAAGAATCAGCCACTGTTTTATCAAGAGATTCTTTTTGCCCTTTTGTGGTTTTAAGGCATAATTTACTCATTGATTGATGCTTCTTTGTTTTCCCAACAGTACTAAAAAATTCCAATAAAACCCGAAAAAGCCCGATAAAAGCTGAAAAAATCCAATAAAACCCAACTGGGTTGGATTTTTTCAAACCCTGCTGTCTCATATCCTCAGATATGTTTGACTCTCTGTTTGTCTGCTTTTACAGTTGTTTTTCTAATGATTTTAGACATAACCATATGTTTAACTGTATTTAAGAATTCAAGGTGTGTAAAATTGTATTCTGTACCAATCCTTGTTGCAAGTACAAAATATTTGATAACAAACATAAGCAATCAGCCTGACCTCAGATTTTTTTTTTTATTATTATTATTATTTTACTTTCTCTGAATATCTGTGGAGCTGTGCACAGGGAATTGTTAAACCTTTGCTTGCAAGAATGGATATTCTCATTTTCTGTTGTATGTCTCACCTATGTGGGGGATATGCATCTATGCCTCTTTGGCAGCCAAGTGGTCTGAGGCTCTGACTTCCGACCATTCCTCCAAGATGGGCCTGGGTTCGAGTGCTGGAAGAGGCATGGGCATGTGTTTGTGTTATGGCACTAGCAGTATTCCTTCTCTAGAAGCAGTAGCTCTAAATTGGCAACTGCTTATACTTAGTTGCTTATTGCCCTATAAGTTTCTTGTGGTGGCCATTAAACCCTGGAACAGAAAAAAGATGCTTCTATTATAAAACCTTATTTCTGGCTGTTCATACAAAACCCAGCAATATCAAATACCCCCCCCCCCCCCAATTTTTTTTAGCATGTTTTGTCCAAATAATTAGTAGTGTTTTTTTTTTTCTATTTATGCCATTAAATGTAAATATATTTTTTTCAATATTAAGGGCAAAATGTTTGGTGTTTTAACTTAATTTCATGCCATATCCTGTCAAAAAAAAATGATATTGAATTGAAAAAGTAAGCAAGTTTTAAAGTTTATGTAATTTTATTTAAAGAAATGCCATGTCTTTTAAACTTGAAAATTGAGGGCTGATTTGCGCGCAAGTACTGTGTGCTGCTGTTGTGAAAGGAGGGCTTGTTTTCTGTTGCTATGTATTAAAAACTTTCAGGATAATTTAAAGGCCTGAAAGAAAAAAAAAAAGTAGAGGGCATTTCCCCCTCATATTCATGTGGAGAGAGGACTTTAAAACTGCAGTACCAAAGTTCTGTATATTTCAAAAAACATATTAATAAAGATGATGAGAAAAAAGAAATCTTCTAGGTACAACAGTTGTGTACCACTAATTCATTGTAGTTTTACTGTTATGTTCAGAATCATGAGTGAAAATATTTCAGCAAACAAATGTTGTCAGTTACTTAGTGTTTTAGTTCTGATTTAACTTTTCGGTGTACAAATTGTTATTGCTGTTAGTAGCAGAATTTTTCAAGGCTTTCTGAAAGCATTATTCGATCATGGGATGAATGAAGTTTGTATAAAACTTGAACTGAATGTAGATAAGGGAAAAACCAGAGCTGTTGTTTTTTGGTGAGGAACTGTTAATACTGAATGGGAATTCGGCTTTGAAGTCTTACTTACCGTAGGAGGATTTCACAGAACTGATGGCATGTCAAAAAGGTCCCAAATGGCTGTGTTTGAAAGTATAATTGTTTCTACTCTGATTTTTGGTGGTGAAACTGGATACTGCAGAAGAGACACAAAAATCTTATGTGCTGGAGATACATGTTACTTATGAATGGGAGGAGGTTGTGACAAGACTCATTCTGCTCAGTTTTGGAATGATAATGTGTTGCAGATGTGTAATGTAAAGCAAAATGTTGTTACTAGTATTTTGAGGTGATTTGACCATGTTGGAAGATTAAGTGATGAGGTGCTGCGAGAATTTATTTGGCCCAAATGCCAGGTAAGGAGGTTAGAGAAAGATAAGGAAATCATGAGAGGACCAGATTCAGAAATGCCATCAAAACCAAAAGGTAATGAGTGTGAAGTACAAATTGTATAATGCTAAATATCATAGATATCAGTGAAGCTCCCATTGTGTGCCAAGATTGTTGTAAATGGATATGTTTGAAGTGTCAACAGTAAGTAAAACTTGACTTCATCAGTAACTATGATTTGGCAGTTGACCTTTCTCTGAGGTGCTAACCTCTTAATCTCGGATCAGGTCATATGTAGAGGATTTTAGGAAGGGAGTGTCGGACCCCAGGCTTAAACCACCCGTAGAAGTAGGAAACTAGAAGATTTGGGCTAGAGTGCCCGCCAGAAAAGTCACATGGAAACGAGGTAGAAAGTGGGAGGGAGATGCCTTTGTTTATAACCGGAGGACCAGTATCCTGGGTCCGATGTCTTAGCGTGCCCATCCAACACACTGGATATTTGGTGGTTCAAGCATTCATTTCTGCCTGGGATCGAACCTGAGACTTTTCCATAGCAGTCATGAAAGTTAACCACTAGGCCATCTGTGGCCTTCTTAATCTTAGAGAACAGCAGCTTATGGATATTTATGTATATATTATTCAAACACAACAGCAGGTACAAAAAACTTTTTATGAATATGTTTTTTGTTTCCCTTTCTTGAGACTTTCAAATGCTATTATGTGTGCATGTTTGTTTGTTTGTTGTTTTTTTTTCTTCCTATTTTTCTTTTGAATTCATGAATAAGCCCATTATAACTGTGATGGAGACATTTCATGTGTGCATTTTCCGCATTCATTTTTGGTAGATTAAAATTTTTTCCACCATTTTAGGGAAGGTTTTCGGTTTTCTTCAGAAGAAGCAAAATCAAGTTTCGGGGATGACAGGCTGCTTGTAGAAAAGTTTGTTGATAACCCAAGGCATATTGAAATACAGGTATAATAATTTAAGGACATTTTTGTGAGATGCTTTTGATGTTTGCTTACTTTAGAACTTAAGCATTTGTAACTTGCTGTTTTAGTGTATGAATAAATAACAAAATCACTCTGAATTGAGTCAACAGACATTGTTGAAATGTGCCTGTTTTCATCAGTTTGTATCCATGTGGTGACCAGTTTAGCAATTCATAGGAGGACTTTCATAAAAATTGAAAGGTATTTTTCCTTGCTGCAATGTTTGAAAACTAGCATTAAAGCATCATTATCTCTTCACACCTGTTCATCCAGATGGTGTTCAGGTTGAAGTAGCATAACATACAAACATAATTTTTTAATAAAAGTCAGAAACAGGAAATTAGTTGGTTTGCTTAAACACTTTCTTGAAAGTTTTTGATGTATTGCAGAATTCGCTTTGAAAATCTTTGCTTTAAAATGAAAGGCATTATTGATGTAAATATCTCCAAGATATTGCTAGTTCCACAGCCACTGTGTCCTTTATGCTGTCACCCTATCTTGTTCATTGTCTGCAGTTTGCTACTGTAGAACACAATATTATTTAAGTTAATCACTGATCTTCCATTTGACACCCATATTTAAATCACCTTAGTACACTTTCACTGGTGTCGTTTATATGCAAGGCACCCAACTGATGTTTAATACACTGCTGGACAATTGCTAAGGACGGATCATAAACGGCTATATAGCGCATAAAAAAGTAAGTGTAGTTGGATGCCAAGTGAAATAAAATAATGTCTGAATGCCAGGACATTACAAGAAAGACAATTTATTGTGCTCTGACATCCAGGAGGCTTTGGAACGTGTTCGAGGGACAAACAGGCCATTTTGTGCAGAATACGTAAACGTGAAAAAAATGCAATTACCGTCCGCAGGCGTTCCGGCGTAAGATGTCAATACGGGATATGGCCACCATGGCGGGCGATGCAAGATTCCACACGTCGTGTCATGCTTTGCACAACATTATCAAGCAGCTGTTCGGGTAATTTATCCCATTCCTCTGTCAGTGCACGGATAAGGGTGTCCTTGTTTATTGGAGGGCATTGGCGACCAGCAAGACTCCTCCCCAAAGCATCCCACACATTTTCAATGGGATTCAGATCTGGAGAACGTGCTGGCCATACGAGGCGTTGAATATCCTCGCTCTCAAGACACTCTTGGACAGCGACTGTTCGATGACATGTTGCGTTGTCGTCCATGAAAATGAATCTATCACCGACAGCACCACGGAACATGCGAACATGAGGTAGCAAAACATCATGAATGTATCTTTGGCCAGTCATAGTCCCAGTTGGAAGCACATAGAGGGACGTACGGCCATTGATCATGATGCCAGCCCATACCATGACACTACATGTCGCATATCGGTCCCTTTCCTGTATGTTTGCTGGACAATATGCAGTACCACTATCACGCCAGATCAGTTGTCGTCGACAATCAGACGATAGACTGCATCTACTCTCATCTGAGAAGAAGACAGCAGACCAGTCGTTATCAGTCCAATTGCGATGTTGATGGCACGATTGCAAACGGGTGGTACGGTGACGTCTGGACAATGGCATGCACACAACAGGACGGCGGGCGTAGAGTTCTCCTTCATGCAAACGTCTGGCGACAGTTTTTCGGGAGATCCGCTTGCCAGTAGCAGCGTAAACTGATTTGCTACCTCACTAGCTGTGCTGCGCCGGTGTCTTTTTGTTGATAGCACTATGTACCGATCTTCTGCAGGTGTCGTACTGCGAACACGACCTCCCCCGTGACGTTTGCTACACTCTCCATTTGTTTGAAATGATTTCCAAAGCCTTGAAACAACACTGTGGCTGACGTCGAACTCCCTGGCAACATCTGTTATTTTTCGCCCTTCTTCAATCTTGCCAATAATAGGACCACGCGTAAAATCATCTAGGTGATGTCGGGAATACATACTGAAAATTGCAAGTTCGTCAATTGATTCTTTCCCTTTCAACTTTGCGTTTGAACAACAACGGTCAATACGCGTCAAATTCTTTATATCTCTTATCAGCGCTATGACGTCAGGAACAAGTTCGGCAATCCAAAATTTGCATACGCACAACACGTCTTACGGTATCCCGCACTTATGCTAATTTCCACATTTTCCTGCCTTCCATTTTATGGTTGCTATCGTTTCTATTTTCATCCGTCCTTAGCAATTGTCCGGCAGTGTATTTTCGTGACCTATCCTGTCATGCCACTGAATCCGTCCATTTTCACCCAGTATTTATTTTGCCACTTTCATAGCAACCTCTTTTAACTACCATAAGACTTCCATTGCACCTAACTCTTGCTATGAGGAAGAAAGTAGATTGAAATAAAAACTGCACTGTATTGTTCAGGCTTTGTTCTTTGTCAAGTCTCTTTCATAGTGACATTAACCAGTGCACTTCATAACAGACTCTCCTGCTTTGCAGATTCTGTTGTTTTAATTCCTTATCAAACTTTCCTGTTTCATCAGTTATTACACACAAATAATTAAAATCTCATTCATATTCTACCACCATGCCTTGAACCATATAATTAACATACTTTTTGTGAGTAAATGAAGCCATTGATTCAGGCTTCTCAATTGGCCCGTACCCAGTGAGGGGCCAGGTTAGGTGGCACCTGACTTGCATTTTGTTTTACCCATCTTAATGATAATCTTATATATATATCTATATTAATAAGATGTATTATCTTTTGCCCATCCCAAATCATTTGCCACTCCTCCCAACTTCTCTGTCTGACTACCAGCCTGCTTCTAAGCATACAACCTCTGCCTTCTTTCCCAACTTCTCTGTCTGGCCACAGGCCTGCTTCTAAACATACATCCTCACATGAAGTTCACACACACTGTTCACCTGATTTAATATTAGGCTGCAAGCTGATAAAAATCAGAAATTTACATTGTAATTCTTTTTTCTAAGCCTTTTTTCTTATTTTTTGGATGATTTCAACTAATGTGTGTACCTTTTTAGATAACCACAAATCAGTTACAGTGTTAGTTCTCAAACTTAAACATTAAACTAAAGTCATTATCAACACATAGATGCAGTATGATTCACTGTTTCTCATGTAGCAATCTCTTCAGAAAACTTGAAAACTACATCATCTTGGAGCAGTAATTGAACCTACATCTCCTAATTTCCACTCAAGCATTTGAACCTACATCTCCCAATTCCCACTGTTACACCACTGCAGACATTAAAGTTTCAAAGAGCTATAGTTCAAGAATCTGAATAACATTTAGATTTGCACTAGTCAAAGCAGTCAGATGCTTCTTCTTTATTTGGAATCACGTCACCTTCTTTCACCTCATCAGAGTGGATTTCGGAAATTCCGTTCCACCTCCGATCATCATCTTCGCCTTGAGACATCTGTCCGGGAGGCGTTTGTCCGGCGTCAGCACATGGTCTCCGTGTTCTTCGACATGGAAAAGGCTTATGATCGAACCTGGAGATACGGCATTCTCCGTGATCTGCGTGACTGCGGATTGCGGGGAAATTTGCCATCCTTCATTGCCGGATTTCTCCAGAACCGGATGTTCCGTGTGCGCGTCAAATCGACCCTCTCTGCGTTATACCCACAAGAGCAGGGTGTCCCTCAAGGCTCCATTCTTTCTGTGTCATTGTTCATCCTTCGTGTAAATCATATTTTCACTCTACTTCCTCCGTCGGTTCGTGGCTCCATGTACGTGGATGATCTGCAGATCTCTTGCTCATCTGTCAACATGCGCACTCTTGAGCGGCAGCTGCAGACGGCCATTAATAAGATCTCTACCTGGGCCTCCCACAATGGATTTGGCTTCTCGACCCAGAAGACCGTTTGCGTGCATTTTTGCCGCAAACGGGGCCTTCACCCAGACCCCAGCCTCCGTCTGGGGTGTTCTACCATCCCTGTAGTGTCAGAAGTCAAGTTCCTTGGGCTAACATTTGACCGAGCACTCACCTTCCGACCTCACATCCAGTCTTTAAAGGTGAAGTGCACGAAGTCATTGAGTATCCTCAAGGTTCTCTCTCGAACATCTTGGGGGCTGACAGGTGCTCAATGCTTCGCATTTACCATTCTCTGATTCGGTCAAAGTTAGACTTCGGTTGCATAACGTACGGTTCGGCACGTCCTACCGTGTTGCGGCCTCTGGATCCTGTCCATCACCAGGCTCTGCGGCTATGCACTGGTGCTTTCCGTACCTCTCCCGTGCATAGCCTGTATGTCGAGGCCCATGAACCGCCGTTGTGCATCCGACATAAGCAGCTGTCTCTTCGCTTCTTCACCAAGTTGAAGTCTCTTCCTGATCATCCACTGCATGGTTCCATTTTCCAACCACAATGTGTCCGCCTATTCTCACACCGGCCTTCCTGTGTTCCAACGTTTGGGATTCGGTTGTCGACCTTGGTGCGCGATGCTGGTCTAGACTTGTCAAGGATTGGTTTGACCCGGTTCTACAATGAACCGCCTTGGCAGCCGGTTCAAGCAACAGCTGACCTTTCCCTTTGTGTGTGGCCAAAGTCTTCCACTCCTGCTCTGGTGTACCAGCAGCTCTTTGCCGAGATACAGTCTCTCTTCCCGGATTTCGTGCCTGTATTTACTGACGGGTCAAAGTCCGGTGAGGTTGTTGGATCCGCATTCGTGTGTGGCGATGCCTACCATGCTGAGAGGCTTCCGCCTGAATCCACCGTCTTTTCGGCAGAGATGCGTGCGGTACACCTCGCTTTGTGTCACATACAGTCTAGATCTCATCGTCGCGCTTTGATTTGCTCCGATTCCCAGTCCGTCATCCAAGTTTTATCTTCTCCAGAGGACACGGACTCACCTGTCATCCGTGATGTCCGTCGTCTTCTTGGAACTTTGGAGGGTGATGGCTTCCTGGTCCGATTCTGTTGGGTTCCTGGCCATGTTGGGATCAGGGGTAACGAGCTGGCAGATCTCTCTGCCAGGTCTGTTTCCTCCATGTCGCCAGCTCGGCTGCCACTGTCTTTCCGAGATTATCGGCCGTTGATCCGGAAATTTGTTATGGATGAGTGGCAGTCCCTGTGGTCTCAGCAGGGCAGCAATAAGCTGCATTCTATCAAACCACAGATCGGACTATGGAAGTCTAGTTTGCGGAAGAACCGTCGTGAGGAAGTTGTTCTTGCAAGTCTTCGCATTGGGCACTGTCGTTTTACTCACCGCTTTTTGCTGTGTGGCGAGAGTGTCCCGGTGTGTGAGGCGTGCGACTGTCGTCTCACTGTCCTTCATGTTTTGTGTACTTGTGTTCGGTTTTGTGATCATCGTTTCGTCATTTTCACTCTCATCTGTTGGACGAAGGATCAGCTACGCTGCAAACACTTATTGGCGAAGGCTTCGCCTGCGACATGAAAGCAGTGTTTTCGTTTTTACAGGATATTGACTTTTTTACACTTATCTAGATTTTACCTTGATCACTATCATATTTCATTTTTTACCGCATCAGCCTGTTTTTAACCTTGTGTACGTCTTTATTGCTTTAGTTTTGTTTTGATGTCTTTTGTTTTGGCGCTCTTTGGCCAACCATGGCCCTTGCGCCATTAAAATAAATTAACCAACCAACCAGATGCTTCTTCATTGCATTAATGACCCTTTTGTCATACAGGTGGATATGAAATTAAAAGGACCATGAAGTTTGTCATTATAAACAAGTATCATACTAACCAATGAAGATGTTACTAATATTTAATTCATGGAGATTCCACTAGTGTCACTCTCTATTTGATGTCGTAGCTGAATTGTTGCTTTAACCATGTTCAACTGTATTTCAAATTTTCAGACAGTAATGATGGACATAGTGGTAAAGTAATCCCCAGCATTGTGGTTTCTGGAACTGTGTACATTGTTGTGTTTATAAAATTGTATCTTCATACAAAAGTATAATTGCCAATAATTGTTAATTGTGATTGGGATGTAAACTCATTTATGTGGTTTACTAAAAGATGTAGAAGTTGTTGCCATAGTGCAGGCATAATGTAGTTAATTTCTGACTTTCTCCTCTTCCTCTCTATTTTTTTGGGGGGAGGAGGGGGTGTCTTCTTTTCGTTTTTCTGTCATTTCTCTTTACAACTATATGATCCTTTTGCTGAATTCGCCCCAAAAGAAGTTGCTTTTCATGATGGCATTTTTTCATGCACACAAAGTAAATTGCAGGAATTGATGTGTGTACTCATTCATACTGTTCAGGTGCAACGTTTAAGATGCAATTTGTATATTCTATGTGTGTGAACCTTGTTAGCAGTGCAGCAGCAATATCTTTGGAATACATGAATATGGAAAAAATCTTAGCTATAAGTTCATAATGTTTCTTTGTGAACTATTATTATTGATCATCTTTCCATTTGGTGTCAAAATGTTTTGTTTCTCTGCCATTTTGTTCCTTCTGTTTCCATGGCTGTAATTGCCATGAATATCCTCCTTGCTGACATAGTGGGGCTTTCAGAAGGAATGTAATAAAATTGTGCCTTAATCCTATATTAATGAAATAAATACTTTTGCAGCTTTAAAACTAAAGGCAAAATTATTGATATGTTGTCACCACCAAAGTTTGCAGCCACCATTAAAATAACAAAGCCAAAATAAGTGATGTTATTTTGTTTCTCGTGTTGTACATGTGACAGGAACATTTCTATGCAGGCACAAATGGCAGTGCATATTTAGTATCAGATATGCTCCTATTTTGGAATTTCAACTTGAAACTGGCCTTTGCAACTTGGGCAATGATAAAAAAATCTTCTAAATTTTGAAGTGTCTACTACAATTTTCCAGTGAGGTATGGCTGCCACACGTGGTCTCTCTCTCTATCTATTTCATTGTTATTGATGACGAGGAACTCCTTCTGTGGAGGGAGGGAATCTTATGAACAAGTTTGAAAACTTTAAAAAAAAATGTAGCGAATAGTAACACTATACTAGTGATCCAATTTATTGGCATAGGAAATAGTAGACACATAAAAGTTTCTAAAATTTTGCACACAACCAGATGGCTTTTTCAAGGAAGTTAGACAGAAACTGCAAACTGAATAATAGAACACATTAACAATCTGAACGCAGGAACTTGACTTGACAATAAATAGATACGATGTTATATTCATTTAAAGATACGAGGCATCACGTTGGTTGTGTGCACGGTATCCTGGTAGGGAGAAGGCGTTACTTGAAGAATTAGTTCCAAATTCATGGCAACTCGAGTGAGATGCTATCATTGCAAGTATCGCTGTTGGTAATGATCTCCAAGGTTTCCCGAATGGCTGTACATTTAGGGGTAGAGTAGGTAGCTAACTTCTTTATATCATCCCACATAGGAGTAGCGAACTTGAATTTGTCTTCTCTGGATAGTGCCACGGTTACTTTACCGTATTTTGTGTAACTTTTAAGTTCGTTGACTCTGATTCCAAACAAACGCTTGGTCATTCCAATGTAGTATCATTTAAAGCCGTCTGGATACTGTAGGGGGAATTGCATAAATACCTGCTTCGCAGGAGAGAGGTGGTTTTTCACTATTTCTCTTTAGCATAGTACATATATAAAGATGCAGGAGGCCTTATGCCGACGCCATAGTTCATCTTCTTGAGAGTGTTTTTGAGTTTATAAGACACATTTGTTATGTAGGGAATTGAGCCTGAATAACGTAGCTGTGACACAGGAAGATTAGAATGTTTGACCCTGGCTTTTTGGGAAAAGTTACGTATCTGATTCCATGAATATCCTGCATCAGTGGCAAATTAATGATGCTTTCAGTTTCGTGTTGTCTGGAATGGGTATCGGAGGAAACTGCGAAGGCTCTTCGAATTCGAGAACAGAAAGTAGCTGCTTTGTATTCTGCGAGACAAAGAGCTGTGGAGCATCAGGTTAGGGATGGACGTGGGTTTATAGTAGATTTGTGTACCGAGATGGTTTTCAGGTGATTTTCTCAATAAAACATCCAGATAAGGTAAAGCGCTGTTGTGTTCAAGCTCCATCGTGAAATTGATCGTAGGATACATATCATTGATTTTATCAAGGAAAATTGGAAGAGTCTCTTTTTCGTGAGGCCACACAAAAAATACGTCGTCTGAATAATGCAGTTAAATGGTAGGCCATGAGGTAATGCTGGAGAATATATTCCGCTCAATTGGGCGAAGTATTGCTTCTGCAAGGACGGGTGAAAGTGAGGATCCCGTCGGAGCGCCATTAATCTGTTTATATACTTGTCCTTGGAAACTGTAAAAGCTAGTATTAGTGACCAAGTCTATTAATTGAAGAGGCTGAGGCATGACTCCTGCGTATAAAATGAATTACAAATTCGCCTGACAACCGCCTCGGTACACAAGTCTACTATAAACCCACTTCCGTCCCCAACTTGATGCTTCGCAGCTCTTTCTGTCCCGCAGAATACAAAACAGCTATCTTCCATTCTCGAATTCGAAGAGCCTTCGCCGTTTCCTCCGATACCCATTCTAAACAACACAAAATTGAAAGTGTCATCAAGTTGGCCTCTGATGCAGGATATTCATTGAATCAGGTACGTAACTTTTTCCAAAAAGCCAGTGTCAAACATTCTAATCTTCCTATGTCGCAGCTACGTTATTTAGGCTCAATTCCCTACCTACCAAATGTGTCTTATAAATTCAAAAATATCCTCAAGGAGATGAACTACGGCGTCGGCATAAAGTCTCCTGCATCTTTATATACTATGCTAAAGAGAAATAGTGAAAAACCACCTCTCTCCTGCAAAGCAGGTATTTATGCGATCCCCTACAGTATCCAGATGGCTCTAAACGATACTACATTGGAATGACCAAGCGTTTGTTTGGAATCAGAGTCAACAAACATAAAAGGGATGCAAAATATGGTAAAGTAGGCATGGCACTATCCAGAGAAGTCAAATTCAAGTCCACTACTCCTATGTGGGATGATATAAAGTCAACTTCAAATTGCAAGGTTCTAAAATCTGATACCACTCCCAAACTTAAAACTGCAGTTGAAATACTCAACAAGAAGCCCCCTCTAAAAACATTTCTTGGAGATTTTACACTACCACCCTGTTTCTGAACTCCGCGCCTGTTCTTCCAGATTAAACTTCATAAAACTGGCTTCTCTCTTCAACCACTTGTGGAATATACTTTCTCTCCCACCCATAACCTTGAAAAGAGGATTGTGGGAAAATGTAAACATCTCACCTCCAGCCATCCTTTTTCAATTTCCTCCACTAAAGAGTTCATTAAAAACCTCCCTCGTAGCATTGAACCCTCTGACAAAATGTTCACTCTGGATGTTGTCTCTCTCTCCCCTTCCGTCCCTCTTTTCCACTCTCATATGCTGCTAGTACATTTGCTCAAAGAAAACCAATCTCTCTGGCCCACTAACAAAATACCTGTATGACTGCCTTCAAACTCTGAGTGATCTTAATTGTTTCAATTTCAACAAGAAATACTACTGTCAGCAAGAAGGACTTCCGATGGGTTCACCTCTCTCTCTCTCTCCACTTCTGGCCGAAGTTTTCATGCAACATATCGAAAAAGACATAGTCATGGAACACAATCTACAACCTTCCATTTGGCTTAGATATGTTGATGATATTTTTGTAATTTGGCAACACAATAGAACTGACCTTGAATCTCTTCTTGAAATGATTTCCCTAAAGTTCCCATCAATAAAAATCACCATCAATGAAGAATCGCAGCAAGGCATTGACTTCTAGGATATCCATCTGACAAGGCAAGGGAATCATCTCAACATGTCTGTCCACAGAAAACCCTTTGCAATAGCAAACATAATCCCATTTTCATCCCACTCCCCAACTGCTCACAAATTCACCGCCTTAAAAACTTATGTTAATCGTGCCAGGATTGTCTGCAACACTGAATCTTTCTTCAATGAAGAAACTGACACCATAAAGAAAATTGCTGAAACCCATCAGTTCCCACCTTCTACAATTGAAAAATTCCTCCAAAATTCCTATCTGAAAAGTCTGCTCTCTCACCAATACTAATGGAAAAACTTCAATTCATTGGTTCTATCCCTTTTCATGGATCCTTCTCTTATAAGATGTGTAAACTTTTCAAAACTATGGGCAACACTCTCACAGTGAAACCAAACCCTTCTGCAATAATGTGCCTTCTTTAAAGACAGGAATCCTGTCTCACCCCTGGACACCCCTGGAGTTTATGCTATTCCCATTTCAACTTCCTCTGGTCCCTCAGTGTATATTGGAAGCACATACCGAAGCATCAATACAAGACTTGGTGAACACAAAAAAGATGTCTCCAATGGTCTTCCAAATACAGCTTTATCTGCACTAACCCTTGAAGACACCTCTGCAGTTCCCATTTGGTAAGAAACTAAAAAAGTTGCCCCATTCATCAACAAAGCATCTCTGCATTTCCAAGAAAGCATTGAAATTTTGTTCACCAAAAACTGCAATTCAGAGACCCCTCACTAAATCCCATTTATTTGGATCTCTCTTCTAAAATCAGGCAACATTTCCAACACCCCAACTTCAAATTGTAGTTCTGGCAACCAGTCCACCCAGTTGATCGCAGGTGATCAAGGTCGTAGAACGACCGAAAGCTACCGCTAAACGAACCTTTTACCATACATAACTCTGTGTGTTTTCGCTCATTTTAGCTACCTACTCTACCCCTAAATGTACAGCCATTCGGGAAACTTTGGAGATCATTACCAACAGTGATACTTGCAATGATAGTATCTCACTCGAGTTGCCACGAATTTGAAACCTAATCTTTAAGTAATGCCTTCTTCCTACCTGGATACCATGAGCACGGCCAACGTGATGCCTCGTATCTTTAAATGAATATAACATTGTATCAATTTATTGTCAAGTTTTCGCATTCAGATTGTTAATGTGTTCTATTATTCAGTTTGCAGTTTCTGTCTAACTTCCTTGGAAAAGCCATTTGGTTGATGTGCAAAATTTTGGAAACTCTTATGTGTCTACTATTTCCTACGCCAATAAATCAGATCACTAGTATGTGTTACTATTTCCTACTTAATTGGTGTACTGTTCCTCGTTATCAAAAAATGTAACTTTTGTATAAAGTTAAAACATTTAAAAAACATGTATAACTTATGTGAAAAATGGCATTTATGGAAAGAATTCCAATAACTTGGAGCGGCTCTTGGATTTCCTTCCATAAATGCTGCATTCAAGTTTCCACTGCAAACTGCATTTTTTAACTTATTTCAGAGCATCTGGCATAATTCCCTAAATTTTTCTAATCTGTAAATCAACTTTTAAAGAATATTGCTGAACTCCATTACAGTGCACAGGTTCCAACCTCCTCTCTTCTGCTATCTTGGACCTCTGTGCAGTGAGCTCACAAAAAGAATAATAAACTTGCTTTATCTGCTACCAGCCTTCAGAAGTGACAGCTCATTCTTTTTTGGTCAGTATCTTCATGATAAGAACCAGCCAGACTTTAGAAACAGTTGTCTCTAAAGAAACTGGCTGCTTGGAAACTAAATTGCAGTTTCTCAAGGCCAAAGAAACCAAATTCTCAATACCTTTTATCCCTGATAAGCCTTCCCAGCCAAAGTTTCCCTAAAGTTCCCATCAATAAAAATCACCATCAATGAAGAATCGCAGCAAGGCATTGACTTCTAGGATATCCATCTGACAAGGCAAGGGAATCATCTCAACATGTCTGTCCACAGAAAACCATTCCAAGTTAACATTCCTCCAGCAATCGACAAATTTCTTTCATTAGGCCCAAAGTATTCTCTTCGTGTCCTTTTAAAGCTTCCTCATACAATATCTCTCTGATTGAATCAACTATTTCTTAAACTTTTCATAATTACCAATCGATCATAAGAGCAAAAGTAGCTTTCATGATTTCAGAGAACAAACCAAGAGAAACCAGTCTGTTACTATAAAATATTTTGCCACCACCTTTAAAGATATGAGTAAAAACAGTCTTGCAATTTGTAAAGCAAATTTATTCTTTCTTCTCCACTAATAGCCCTGTCCCAGATATAACCACTACCCTCAAAAATTCTGTTAAAAAATTCCCAAAAGGAAAGTATCTTGCAAGCCATATCTCTCCTCTCCCCCCCCCCTTCCTCCCACCACATCTCTTCTGCAGGACTCCCAAGACATTTTCTACAAATCAAGCTTTGCGAAAAGGATCGTCCAATCACACCACTGGTAGAAGCAGCAAACATGGAAAAGGAAACTGTACAGAAATTCAGAGCCCTGATTTCTAGTCATCCTCATACCTTATATTTCTCCAATGACTTCATTAGCAAACTTCTGACCATCTCCTCATCTACAGAACAATTTTTCACATAAGATGATGAATTTATTTTTCCTTCCATCCCTTGTTTTAATTTTTATGTTCTATTGGTGAAAAGTTATTTCAAGAACTTGAGCTCCTGGGTAACTTAAAGATCTGTATAATTGATTTCATATGCTTCAAGAACAAACTTGTGTTGTTCTTTCTATTAATAAGACATATTACAAACAAAAGTGCTGTTCCAATGGGTTCACCTCTAGCACCTCTTCTTGCTTAAACACAGAATATTTGCAGCACATTGAATACTCCATTTATCTGGAGAATCTTACCCAACCAACTACTTGGCTCATATATGTTCAGACCTTCCAACTGTTACGATTTCATCGTATTTAGTACGATAAATCATGCTGCAGTACGCTAATACGAATTTGCAGTCAAAAATACGATTTTTTTTAATAGTCATGTTTTCCCTCATTTTTTCCCTTTTCAGACAGAAGCCTTGTAGCAGAATCGCGGCGAAGGGAGATGTACGTCGCAGATTTATTTTCGTCCTGCAGACAAAAAAGACATCCCCAGAATCCTATTAAACCATCTTGCAGACTCCCTATCATAGATGCAAGTGTTCCAGCTTTCAAAATTTCCCAAAACAGAAGTTAGGTGTAGTGAGGATTTCTTCCGTAATCGTAATTTTTTTTTCTCGCGAAGGTTGAAGTACGTTGCAGAATTATTTTGTACTCATCCCAGGTTGCAGAATCGCGTTGACGGCCGACGTACATCGCAGATTTATTTTGTACTTATCCCCGTAGAAGAATCGCGGCGACGTACATTGCAGGTTTATTTTGTACTCATCCCCATAGCAGAATCGCAGCTATGGCCGACGTACATCACAGATTTATTTTGTACTCATTCCCATAGCAGAATAGTGGCGACGGCCGATGTACATCGCAGAATTATTTTGTACTCGTTGCCGTAGAAGAATTGCGGCGACTTACATCGTAGGTTTATTTTGTACTCATCCCCGTAGCAGAATCACAATGACAGCCGACGTACATCACAGATTTATTTTATACTCATCCCCGTAGCAGAATAACGGCAACAGCCGACGTACATCGCAGATTTATTTTGTACTCATCCCCGTAGAAGAATCGTGGCGACGTACATCGCAGGTTTATTTTGTACTCATCCCCATAGAAGAATCGCGATGACGGCCGACATACATTGCAGATTTATTTTGTACTCATCCCCATAGCAAAATAGTGGCGACGGCCGACATACATCGAGATTTATTTTGTACTTGTTGCCGTAGAAGAATCGCGGGGACATACATCGCTGATTTAATTTGTACCCATCCCCGTAGAAGGATCGCGGTGACCGCCGATGTACATCGCAGATTCATTTTCTACTAATCCTCGTAGCAGAATTGCGGCGATGGCCGAAGCACATCGCAGATTTATTTTGGTCCTGCAGACAAAAACGACATCCCCAGAACCCGATTAAACCATCTTGCCGACCTCCTAAGATGCAAGTTTTTCGCATCACAAAATTTCCCAAAACGGAAGTTAGGCAGAGTGATGATATATATATATATATATATATATCATCATCATCATTGTCAACCATTATCAATCCACTGCTGGACGAAGGTCTCCCCAAGTTTCCTCCACAACGGTCTGTCTTGTGCCAGTCTCCTCCATGTCACCCCTGCATACTTTCGAATTTCATCCACCCATCTCCCATGTGGTCTTCTTCTGGGTCTTTTTCTGTCCCTTGGAATCCAATCTAAAATTTCGGCTGTCCATCGATGATCTGTCCTTCTGGCAGTATGTCCAGCCCATTGCCATTTCAGGGATTTAACTCTGATCATGATGTCTTCCACTCTTGTCATTTTTCCGATCCACGAGTTCCTCTTCTTATCTCTCCTGGTTACACCAAGTATGCACCTCTCCATGCTTCTTTGAGTTGTCTGCAGCCTTTGTATGTCTCTTTTAGTTAAGGTCCACGTCTCTGCACCATACGTAAGCACTGGAAGGATGCATTGATCAAACACTTTTCTTTTAAGACATAATGGCATATTGCTCTTGAAAATTATGCTGTTTCTTCCAAAAGCTCTCCAGGCAAGTTTTGTACGCCGATTAATTTCTTCATCAATGTGACCCTCACTTGATATCTGCTGTCCAAGATAAACATACGTGTCTGTTATCTCCAGCTTTTCTCCATCAATCGATAAATCTTCATTTCTTGTAAAAGCATTGAACATCACTTTTGTCTTCTGAAAGTTCATTTTTAATCCCACTTCTTTACTCTTGTCAGCAAGTTCCTGGATCATACTCTGCAGCTCTGATGGGGTAGTTGCAAAAATGACTACGTCATCAGCAAAACGAAGGTGGGTTAGATAATCTCCATTAATCTTTATCCCCTTGTTTTCCCAGCTCAGCGACTGAAAAACACCCTCCAATGTGGCATTAAAGAGCTTCGGAGATATGGGGTCACCTTGTCTCACTCCCTTTCCAATTTTTACGTGTGTTGTATTTTCAAACAGCCTAATCTTTGCACTTGCATTTTCATAGATGTTATTAATAATATTAATGTATGCATCTTCAATACCGCAGGTTTTCAGAGCCATTGTAACTGCTGATGGTTTCACCGAATCAAAGGCTTTTTCATAATCGATAAAAGCCATGCACAATGGAAGCTCATATTCCCTCGCTCTTTCAATTAGTTCTCTCAGCACGTGGATATGATCTATTGTGCTGTAGCCACTCCTGAATCCAGCTTGTTCTCTCGGTTGAGCCATGTCCAGTGTTACCTTCAAGCGGTGTGAAAGAACTTTAGTGAAGATTTTATAAACTACTGATAGGAGGCTGATAGGTCTGTAGTTTCCGAGATCCTCAATGTCACCTTTCTTATGTAGCAGGATCATTGTAGCGGTGTTCCAATCCTCAGGAATCTTTCCTTCATTAAGGCATCGAGTGAAAATTTGGGCGAGTACTGTTTCGATTTCTCCACTTGCTTCTTGTATGATGTCTACAGTAATTCCATCTTCTCCTGGAGCTTTTCCTTGCTTCATGTTCTTGATTGCATGTGCAACTTCTGCTGGAAGGACTGGAGGAACTCTGGTACTGGTATCTTTCATGATGTCTGGAGTGCATATATCATCCCTTTCATATAATTTGGAGTAGAAATCTTTCACTCTTGTCAAAATTTCGCCTCTATTTCTTGTTACAGAACCATCTTCTTTTCTCAGTGCCATAATCTGTTTTCTTCCCTTACTGAGATGTCCCTTTGCTATCTTTAGGCTTTGGTTGTTTTCAATTGCTTTCCTCACTAGTTCACAGTTGAATTTTCTTACGTCTTCAGTGATACTTTTTCGTACTGTCTTGCATAGCTCTATATATTCCACTTTGGAAGTCACATCTTCTTTAGTTGTCCTCATCACTCTTCTTTTTTGCATCAACATTTTGGTTTTTCCTGATAATTTGTTCACATGCAATTTGTTCTTAGACCCAGCTAATTTTGTTGCTGTTTCCATAAGAGCTTTGGTTACTTTTCTGTTAACTTCAGAGATGTCCACTTCTTCCGATGTTAGGTCTTCTAAAGCAGAGAACCTGTTCTTCAGTTCTAACTTGAAGGTATTATGGTGTTTTTTAAGGTTGGTTATGTCAATAGATTGTGTTTGTCTTATGAGCTTGCCACGTTCAAGTTTAGTGTTGAGGTGCATCTTACATCTCACATATATATATATATATATATATATATATATATATATATATATATATATATATATATATATATATATATATATATCTTGTTTATTATAAATCCAACACCACTAGATAATAAACAAGAAACTGAAGGATAAAGTGGTAGAAGTTGAAAGTTCCTCTGACAGAGCTGCACGACTCGTTATCCAACTATCAAGAAGATACCAGGCTCAGATTATTCAAACTTATGCACCCACCACAAGTCATCCTGAAGAAGAAATTGAAGAATTTTATGAGGAAATTCGTCATCTAAATAATAAAGGTAAGCAGCACTGGAAGATAATTATGGGAGATTTCAATGCAAAAATAGGGCACCGGCAACAGAATGAAACTTCAGTAGGTAAATTCGGTCACTGCAACAAAACCAGCGTGGAAATACTCTCGTTGAGTTTGCAGAGGCAGAAGGATTTTTCATCTTGAATTCCTTTTCAAGAAAAAGCCACACAGGAAATGGACATGGAGACATCCAATTGGGACGACAAGTGAAATTGATTTTATTGTGTAACAAAAAATTCGCCATCGAAGACTGCAATGTGCTAAACAAGTTCAACACAGGTAGTGACCATAGATTGGTGAGATGTAAGATGCACCTCAACACTAAACTGGAACGTGGCAAGCTCATAAGACAAACAAAATGTATTGACATAACCAACCTTAAAAAACACCATAATACTTTCAAGTTGGAACTGAAGAACAGATTCTCTGCTTTAGAAGGCCTAACATCGGAAGAAGTGGATATTTCGGAAGTTAACAGAAAAGTAACCAAAGCTCTTATGGAAACAGCAACAAAATTAGCTGGGTCTAAGAACAAGTTGCATGTAAACAAATTATCAGGAAAAACCAAAATGTTGATGCCAAAAAGAAGAGAGATGAGGACAACTAAAGAAGATGTGACTTCAAAGTGGAATATATAGAGCTATGCAAGACAGCACGAAAAGTATCACTGAAGACGTAAGGAAATTCAACTGTGAGCTAGTGAGGAAAGCAATTGAAAACAACCAAAGCCTAAAGATAGCAAAGGGACATCTCAGTAAGGAAGAAAACAGATTATGGCTCTGAGAAAAGAAGATGGTTCTATAACAAGAAATAGAGGCGAAATTTTGACAGAGTGAAAGATTTCTACTCCAAATTATATGAAAGGGATGATACATGTACTCCAGACATCATGAAAGGTACCAGAGTTCTTCCAGTCCTCTCCAGCAAGAAGTTGCTCATGCAATCAAGAACATGAAGCGGGGGAAAGCTCCAGGAGAAGATGGAATTACTATAGACATCATACAAGAAGCAAGTGGAGAAATTGAAACAGTACTCACTTCAAATTTTCACTCGATGCCTTAATGAAGGGAAGATTCCTGAGGATTGGAACAATGCTACAATGATCCTGCTACATAAAAAAGGTGACGTTGAGGATCTCAGGAACTACAGACCTATCAGCCTCCTATCAGTGGTTTATAAAATCTTCACTAAAGTTCTTTCACACCGCTTGAAGGTAACACTGGACATGGCTCAACCGAGAGAACAAGCTGGATTCAGGAGTGGCTACAGCACAATAGATCATATCCACGTACTGAGAGAACTAATTGAAAGAGCGAGGGAATATGAACTTCCATTGTGCATGGCTTTTATCGATTATGAAAAAGCCTTTGATTCGGTGAAACCATCAGCAGTTACCACGGCTCTGAAATCCTGCGGTATTGAAGATGCATACATTAATATTATTAATAACATCTATGAAAATGCAAGTGCAAGATTCGGCTGTTTGAAAATACAACACACATAAAAATTGAAAAGGGAGAGACACCATATCTCCGAAGCTCTTTAATTCCACATTGGAAAATGTCTTTCAATCACTGAACTGGGAAAACAAAGGGATAAAGATTAATGGAGATTATCTAACCCACCTTTGTTTTGCTGATGACGTAGTCATTTTTGCAACTAGCCCATCAGAGCTGCAGAGTATGATCCAGGAACTTGCTGACAAGAGTAAAGAAGTGGGATTAAAAATGAACTTTCAGAAGACAAAAGTGATGTTCAATGCTTTTACAAGAAATGAAGATTTATCGATTGATGGAGAAAAACTGGAGATAACAGATACGTATGTTTATCTTGGACAGCAGATATCAAGTGAGGTCACATTGATGAAGAAATTAATCGGCGTACAAAACTTGCCTGGAGAGCTTTTGGAAGAAACAGCATAATTTTCAAGAGCAATATGCCATTATGTCTTAAAAGAAAAGTGTTTGATCAATGCATCCTTCCAGTGCTTACGTATGGTGCAGAGACGTGGACCTTAACTAAAAGAGACATACAAAGGCTGCAGACAACTCAACGAAGCATGGAGAGGTGCATGCTTGGTATAACCAGGAGAGATAAGAAGAGGAACTCGTGGATCCGAAAAATGACGAGTGGAAGACATCATGATCAGAGTTAAATCCCTGAAATGGCAATGGGCTGGACATACTGCCAGAAGGACAGACCATAGATGGACAGTCGAAATTTTAGATTGGATTCCAAGGACAGGAAAAGACCCAGAAAAAGACCACATGGGAGATGGGTGGATGAAATTCGTAAATATGCGTGGAGTGACATGGAGGAGACTGGCACAAGACAGACCGTTGTGGAGGAAACTTGGGAGACCTTCGTCCAGCAGTGGATTGATAATGGTTGACAATGATGATGATGATGACTGTTGTGGAGGAAACTTGGGGAGACCTTCGTCAGCAGTGGATTGATAATGGTTGACAATGATGATGATGATGATGATATATATCATCATCATCATTGTCAACCATTATCAATCCACTGCTGGACGAAGGTCTCCCAAGTTTCCTATCATCATCATCATCATTGTCAACCATTATCAATCCACTGCTGGACGAAGGTCTCCCCAAGTTTCCTCCACAACGGTCTGTCTTGTGCCAGTCTCCTCCATGTCACCCCTGCATACTTTCGAATTTCATCCACCCATCTCCCCATGTGGTCTTCTTCTGGGTCTTTTCTGTCCCCTTGGAATCCAATCTAAAATTTCGGCTGTCCATCGTTGATCTGTCCTTCTGGCAGTATGTCCAGCCCATTGCCATTTCAGGGATTTAACTCTGATCATGATGTCTTCCACTCTTGTCATTTTTCGGATCCACGAGTTCCTCTTCTTATCTCTCCTGGTTACACCAAGTATGCACCTCTCCATGCTGCTTTGAGTTGTCTGCAGCCTTTGTATGTCTCTTTTAGTTAAGGTCCACGTCTCTGCACCATACGTAAGCACTGGAAGGATGCATTGGTCAAACACTTTTCTTTAAGACATAATGGCATATTGCTCTTGAAAATTATGCTGTTTCTTCCAAAAGCTCTCCAGGCAAGTTTTGTACGCCGATTAATTTCTTCATCAATGTGACCCTCACTTGATAT